>CM057232.1:80173507-80736007 GCA_029891385.1 Erythroxylum novogranatense
TTGACCAGCCTTTGTATAACCTTCTGGTGGAATCAAATAAACTTCTTCTTTGAGATAGCCATGCAAGAACACATTATTAATATCTAACTGATGAACAAACCAGTTTTGTTTAGTAGCCAAGACTAGAAATGTTCTCACTGTGACTAACTTAGCAACCAAGGAAAAGCTATCAAAGAAATCAACTCCAGCAGTCTGATTATACCCCTTTGCCACCAACCGAGCCTTATACCGTTCCACAGTTCCATCAGAATTGTATTTAACCTTATACACCCACTTGGAACCGATAGCTTTCTTGCCTGGTGGAAGAGTAGTTATTTCCCAAGTCTGGTTTTGTTCAAGAGCTAACAACTATTTAATCATAGCCTCCACCCATTCTGTGTATTGGACTGCCTGGCTGAAAGTTTGCGGTTCCACACTCTTGCTAACATTTGCCATAAATGCTTCATAACTTGGAGCAACTTCAAAACCTGCATCAGAAACAGTACAACTAACATAATCCTTCATCCAAATGGGTGATCTCTTCTGCCTTGAACTCATGCGAAGCTGTTGAGTAGGTATAAAATCAGTATGCACATCTTCTGCCATACCTTCAACCATATCATGTCCTCCCACGACATCAGCTGACACTGTAGGAACAATGTTATTGTCATCAACTTCGGCATAAACAACAGACTCATCAGAAGGATCAATAGAGTTAGCAGAAGGATCAACAGAATCATCAAAGGGATGTGCCTCTAACACAACAGGAGCAGGATCTGGTAAATTTAAATTCAAATCTGAAATGGCAGAAATCTGATCATTATGCTTGTCAGGTGCAGCAAAAGGAAACACCTTCTCATAGAACACCACATCCCGTGAACTAAATATCAAATGAGCATCCAAATCATACACTTTATATGCTTTCTGACCAGAAGCATAACCCACCATAATACATCGCTGTGCTCGGGCCTCAAATTTACCTTTCCTCGGAGTGGTATTCGTGGCATAACAAAGGCATCCAAAGGTCTTCAATCGCCCATAATCTGGTAATCTGTGAAATAACATCTCAAAAGGAGTCTTCCAATCAAGAACAGATGAGGGTAAGCAATTAATAATATAAGCAACAGTTAAGATTGCTTCCCCCCAAAAACACTTAGGCATATGTGCCTGAAACATCAGTGCTCTAGCAACTTGCAGTAAATGCTTATGCTTTCGCTCCACCACTCCATTCTGCTGAGGAGTATAAGAACATGTTCTCTGATGAAGAATGCCCTTGTCAGTAAAGAAAGCTTGGCAATGGTGATTAACAAACTCAGCCCCATTATCAGACCGTACCTTCTTTACCTTATGATCAAACTGATTCTCTACCATAGTAATAAAGCCAAATAGAGCATCAGGTGCTTGAGATTTATACTTCAACAAAACAGTCCAAGTCGCCCTGCTAAAGTCATCAACAATAGTCAGAATATAATGACAAGAAGTAAAGCTTGCCTGCTTGTATGGACCCTAGAGATCAACATGCAGAAGCTCCAGTACGTGGGTGGCACTCCCTTCAACTACTGAAAAGGGTAGACGATGTTGTTTTGCCAAATGACACACATTACAAGGATCCTTCAAGTCTTTGATATCAAGACAATCTATATGCTGCAACACTTTTAAAGAAGCACACACAAGTCGTGAATGCCAAAGTTCAGCACTGATTTTTATTAGAGAAGAAGTAATACAAGAATTAGAGAATACAAGGCTAGACAACAGTGTACTGTCAACTCTGCTTATGGGTTTATGATTTATACAAAGATTCAGAAAACTACGAATTACAATAGAGTCAAAAGATTTTGATGTAAGAAAATATAATGTCCCCATTACAGCTCCCACAGCAATGAGTTTATTACTCTTCTGGTCCTGTATGAGACAGTATGAAAGAAAGAAAGTGAAATAAGCATCAGCACTATCAGCAAGTTTCTGAACCGATAGTAAGTTGAACTTAAAAGTAGGAAGGTACAAGACATAGTTTAAAATGAGGTCAGGATGCAATTCAACATGACTAGAATGAGTAGCAATCTGAGTGCTAGAATCAGGCAATTGCACTGGCACACTATGCTTAAGTAGACTACGGTGTTTCATGATCTCATCATCACAGCACATATGATTAGATACCCCTGTATCAATAATCCAAAGGTTGCTGCCAGAAAAGTTCAATGCATGTAGTGCTGTGTTTGTAGAACCAGCATTACCTGCAAAAACAAAATTTGAGAACTCCTTCTCTGCACCTCCAAGCATTGGCACCTTCCCATTTACAAATCTAGCCAATTCCTGCTGCATAAGTCGCATTTGCAGCATCAATTTTCCGAGGTCTTCATCATCAGAAGAAGGTTGTGCATCAAAAGGTGTCTCAGCCATAGCAGCAACCATGTTAGCATTTGCCTTCTTAGAACTAGAACCCTTCTTCTTCTTCAATTCTTCATATAATTCAGGATACCCATGAAGCTTAAAACATGTCTCCCTGGTATGTCACATACTGTGACAATAATCACACTGCTTATCAGACTTCTTTCCAGAGTCCTTCTTCTTGTTACCAGCTCTATCATCCCCTTTATTGGAACCAGAAGCCTTAACAAATAAAGCTATGTCTATGTGCAATTTAGGGATCAGATATGAAATGACTGAATAATACAATTCTTATTCAGCTTCTGTATAAAAGTAATGTATATATACAAGACTAACTAAAACTGTCTACTAACCTATGTCTACTGACACTGTACATGTATAAGACTACAATACTAACTATACAGTTGTACAATTAACTAAAACATACAACTAATAAAATATTTTCCACAATTATTATCTTTTGAGAAAAGAAAATTAAATAAAAAGAACTTAATTAGAGAAAACCTAAACTTAAATAAAAAGAACCTAATTGAAGTAATTAATTAGTATCTAAAGATATTTATATTATTTACAATATATATTATCATTATCAAATCTAATTACAAAAGAAAGTCGATCGCAACAACTAAAAGAAAAACTCAGAAACGCGGCATCAAATGGGGAAGTAGAGTGCAATAAAATACAAGTCAAATGCCAACATCAGTCTTATCTTCATTCACAAAGCTGGGCTATGTTTACTGATCAATATGATTGATAGTCATTTATCTTCCTATAAATGCATTTGACACCGTGACAACATCCTCAGCTATAATTTCTCTCTCTCTCTCTCTCCAACCTCTCTCACTCTGTTTGTAAGTCTGAAGAAGCTTTTTCAGCTAAAAGCGTCTTTCGGAGTTTTCTTTTCTTCTAGTATAAGAAGATGGGGAGAAAAACAAGCACCGTGACGCTTACTCTTATCCTGATACTTTTTATAACGGTTGAGAACCATGTAAGCTTTTGCTGTTTCTCTTAAGATATATGTCGCGTTAACAGTTTGACGCCAACAAGCCACCGTAGAAGCATTTGCATTTTCTTTCAAGTTTCTCGAGTCCTGTAGATATAGATCAGTTTGAACTTTGAGCAAAGGAAATTTTTATTGTTTGTCAATTCATTTCAAAATGTTAAACCATTTCCTCTGATGATAAATATGTGAAATTGCTAGACCGTAATTGACGGTGATCTTGAGTTCCTGTGTAGTTCCAATTTCCAAAGTTCAAATGCTTCTCCAATTTCAGAGTGACATCGTCAGCTTTGTAGTCTCGGGCCTGACTATATACATGGCCAACATTGATTGCATGCACCAAAGTAGACATGAATATATTGTTAAAATATTGTAAACTGATAATTTATGAAGACGTCGAAATGATTTCGTAGTGCTGAAGGGCCACAATGTACATGGAACAATAACACTGTTTGTTTTTCTTGATGAAATCAATCAGTTTTGTAAGTTATTATTGAATTACGAGCCTCTATCACTTGTACTGGGTCGGTTTCTGAAACATATTGTGAGAAATCGAGTCACGCAACCACATATTTTACATATATTTGTGTATATATATAGGTCTGTAAGGCTACCATCACTGACGCTCCGACGCCGCAGCCGTCCCCGCAGCCGAACGGTGATCTTTCGACGGTGAGATTGAAATTTGTAGCGCACTGATCTCTCTCAGTCGTTAAGTTTGATAAAAGTCGTATAGGGTAATTCTCTGAACATTACATTAACTAATTTTTGCGTTCGTGGACTTTCAGCATGGGACCACTCAAGGTAGCCTTCGACCTCAAGGTAATTAATATAGAAAGTGCGTCTATGGTAATTTCTAATTAGTTTTCTTTTATCAGCTAACTCATGAACCAATTATATATCATCAGAATGTATGCACGCAAAAGGACTGGGTGAAAATGAGTATTGCTTCGTATATTTGTACATATGACATGGATTACTGAAAGTGAAATTTAATGTGAAGTACAGTTAATTAACATTTTGTGAGTTGCAGAGTGTAACCCGAGGTGCTTAAACAGATGCTCCAAGACAGCTTTTAAGAAGCCATGCATGTTCTTCTGTCAAAAGTGCTGTGCCAAGTGCTTGTGTGTCCCCGCTGGAACTTATGGAAACAAGCAGTCCTGCCCTTGCTATAATAATTGGAAGACCAAACGGGGAGGACCCAAATGCCCCTGAAATTACAAAATTTGTTACCATATCAGAAAAAGTTAGAGAAGATTCGGATTTTGTTACTTTTGTCTTGAAGCGTCTGCTTCTTGTCTCCTTCGACAACATCTACTTTCATTATTTTCCTTGTCTTTCTTGTGAGTGGTTTTTATAAAAATGCTTAGAACAAATTTAACGTAATTTTTTTGTTAGAGGATTTAGTTAACATATATTTGAGATTTTATAGCTAACCATTTAATAAATATATCTTATGCCAGAACCTCTTCAGTATACGACCACGGGCATTAAGTTTACTAACTTTTATCCAGATCATTATTAATTGAGAAGAAGTGTTATCTCTTGAAGTTTTACCATTCATTCTCGATTCAAGTGTTATGGCGTGTTTGCTTGCCTAGAATACGTATTCTATTAAAGGTATTCTTAATAAATAGTAATTCCTTTATTTGATTAGAAAATAACATACAGAATAATTAATTTCGAGTTTAGTTATTTATATACTTTAAAAATAGCTAAAGATACTACATTTGCGAAATAGATAAAAACAATCTGTCCCTTTGTAGTTAATGTAGAGATTACATTATCAACAGAAAAAAACTATGAAGTAAGAGATTAAAAGCTCCTTTTGATAGGGGTGAATTTTGATGAAAAAAACTATAATATCAATTTTGAAATGATATGTTTCTCAAAAATAAAATGTGGCTTTGCATCTTCTAAGGTGTGTTGGGCAATATTTTGTATTTCGCTCCGTAACATCGTATCAATTTGAAAACAATACTAAAATATGTATATCGATACTAGATGTTGGTACCGGTCTATACTAAATTGTTTTAGTTGGTAACGGTTAGTACCGGTTGTATTCAAAATATCAACCAGTACAAGAAATTTTAAAAATATAGGGACTAACTTGCAAAAATTTAAAAAAATTAAAAACCTCCCTACCTCTCCAAGAGTGACTCTCTCGAGTCTCTACTCTCCTTCTCCCAGTCTTATTTAATACATTCGATTTTAATTTTTGAAAAAATTTATTGTAATAGTTATTCTTATTTTAAAATAAAAATATATTTTATTATTAATTATAATTATACATTAAATAAATCTTAAATGATTGTTTTAATTAAATTTATTTCAATCTTTATATAACATTTATTAACACACTATTAATAAAAATTATTCTATTTTAAAATAAATAATTTAAAATTATTATGTATAAACAAATATTTATTTAAAATACATTTTAATTATTTGTATATTTGTAAATATTTTAAATTTATTAATAATTATTAAATTAATTTTATAAATTAATTTTTTAAAATTAAATTAATTTATTTATAATTTTAATAATAATTGATTTAATTAAATAAATATGTAATATTAAATTAAAATAAATTATGTAAATTTTATTAATAATTAATATATTTAATAATATATTTAATTGATTATAAATGAAATAATACATGTTTTTGCTTTAGGTTTTACTTTTAGTTGATTATTTCCTCATTAATAATTCTTGTTATAAATTGTAATTGTTAGAGACTCAAGGATCTTTATTATTTTTATTTTATAATTTAATGTAATTATTATTTATTATATGATGAAATTGTAATAATTTAAATACTTTGTGTTGTCTTAATTTTATATTTGCATGATGATTAAATGATCTTTTTATATTAATTGTGGTTATTATTTATATGTGAAAATTATTGTTAATAAGAACAATATAAATTTTTTTATTTTAAATTTTTATTATTATGATTTTGAAGACATGATGGATGTAAAATTATGAAGTATACAAGATAATATACTAATAGACTATTTTAAAATTATGGAAAAATTAAGAGACTATTTCATAAATTTAAAAATAACTCAAACGATACCGGTATTGATCCATAGTAGTATAATATCATATTAGAACCCAATTCGATATCAAATCTGGTATTATATTCATAACATTGGTACTAATTGAAAAGTGACCACTACATTTTTTTTTCAAAATTGATTAGTTTGTGGCATTTTTTAGTACAAATAGAAAATGGGGATATAATTGAACAAATGGGGGTAATTCCTCCTTTTTTCTAAATTGAAATAAAATTGGTTGGAAAAGAACCCACAAAAGGAGTTATAGGGCTAAATTATTAAAGAAAAATACAAAGGAACCACGGAAAAAGTAAAACAAAATGTGCCAAAGCCAAAATCACAACTAAGGATAGGTTAGGAATTTGAGAGGAAAAAGGCGGCTGAAAAGTGGATGGCAACGCTAAATTGCAAGAGATTGAGTAGTAGGCAACTGTTGAACCAAATCAGAGAGTGTTGGGAAACCGAATCGAGATCTGATCTCAACCTCAGTGGAATAATCACAAAACGTTTCGTGATTTTTGATTTCGGAAAACCAATGTTGGACCTTAAACTTTTCTTGGAAGTTAGAACTATGGTATGTGAAATGTTGGAAGTTAAAAGTTGGAAAATGTACTTGGAACATGTTACATTGATCATGCTTCATTGTTTTCACCATAACTTTTTCTCTAGTTATCCAAATCAGACGATTCTTGATTTGGATTAAATTAGAGAAATAGGGCTACAAATTATCTGATGAAATTGAGTTTTAATTCAGTCTCTAAGAAAGTTAATTTTTGGATGGAAGTTAATGACGGTATTAACGACGACAATTTGTTGTCGGTATTTATATAACAACGAAAGGGGCAAGTGAGATTCCATCGGAGAAATTTAGCGACGATCTTTTGTTCCGTCAGTGAGGCGAAGGTATCTTCAACTAATTTTTCAACGGTGTTTTTGATCGTCGGTAAATATCGTTATCATTTCCTACGGAAAAGTTTCCATCGATAAGAACTGATTATATATATTTTTTATTTCGTTGTTTTGTTGTTATAAAAATGTTATATGATATATATACTTTATTTATTTGTATTACGTTATATTATTTGTTCATAATATATTAATTTGTATATATAGTTTGAATAATGAGAAAATTAATAAATAATAAAACATATAAAGAATTTAATTTAATAATTAAAAAAATAAGAAAGAACAAATCTTTTATTTTTTAATTGAAAACAAATGACAATGATAAGCTAATGTCGTGGTGATCATGGATGCTCTAAACTGTTTCGCCCCCTCTTTAACAGTTCCATCTCCTACCTAAGTTAAGCCATCTGCTCCATGTGCTCTCTCCTTAGTCATCTGCTCCACCTCCGCTCTCATCTTAGTAAGCCGCTCCATCTCCTCTCTCCTCTTAGCTGCCTTCTCCATCTGCTCCATTGACTCTCTGATCTTTGATACCTGCTCTAGCTCCGTCCTCATCTTCTCACTCATCTGCAGACTCAACTCCTCTCTCATCTGCAGACTCATCTCCTATCTCATCTGCAGACTCATCTCCTCTCTCAACTGCTGAGTCATCTCTGCTCTCAACTGTTCTCTCATCTGCAGACTAATCTCACCTCTCATCTTAGCTATCTTGTTGGGACCCGATTTGGGAACCGGACCCCAACCGGAACAAACGAAAATCACATATCGAAAACGAATCGGATTCTTAAAGAGCCATAGAAAAATTGGAAGGCTCGGATTTACAAAATTTCGGAAACAAAGAAACAAAATGGATCATCAACCACAAATGTTGGATCCCGTTTCTGGAACCCAACCTCAGAATCATAATCGAACACATGTACAAACCTGAGCAAACTTATACTTGGCGAAAGCGAAAGAAATCAAAAGCGAAATGAATTGGCTTGAAATCAAAGCAAACATATCGCTAAAGGACAAAACTTGAACTTCGACATCCGAAACAAATGTTTTGGAAAACATCGCGTTGGAAACCATAAGACTAGGCCAATCCAAAATTGGTATAAACTTTTTCCTTTCTTTTTTTTTCTTTTCTTTCTTATTCATTCCTTTCATCTGTTATTCCATCTCATTCAAAATCAAAACAATAAATTTCCACTTTTGGAAATTCTTCCTCATGCAAAACTCAATACATTCATATATATCCCAAAACTCATTTTTATACCAATTCTTATATTATTCTATCTTTTCCATACAACCAATTTTATCAAAAATTGGGTAGCATAACGGCTGCATTTTAACTAACCCAAACCTGCAAAGGGTTTAAAAATTCACTTCTATAAATCAGTTCAATCACACAATCAATAGATTCCTCGAACCTCCTGTCCGGAAATTCAGCATAAACAAACGCAATCTATCATAATCATTACATAAATCATAATTCACTTTTCCATTCTATATACAAATCCATAAATCAATTTCATCATGATATATATGCCTACAAAACCTTAATGGCATTCCAAGTCATGTTACAACATCAATATCAAAATCCAAAATGCACAAGATACAAAATCCCAAAAATGATCAACATGTCTGAGATCTAAATCTTACAACAACTTAACTTAAAAGCCAATCATATATGTAACGAACGGACGTTTAAACTTTCTTTCATCCGATCTCCATCTTGATACCTGTAGATGGGGATGAAAGGGGGGTGAGCTTTATAGCTCGTGGATACACACTTATAACAAAAAAATAAGCAAAAATCTTGAAAACAGTTCACTTGTCTTAGAAAACTTTCATTGAGTTGATAAAACACATGTCTTCTAGGCTTTCAGCCAAAATCCATAAGTTACAAATCATGAATGCATCAAACTTGATCAAATATAACATGAGCACATAAACACATCAGAATGGTTTGGGTAAGTCCAAATTCATGACGCACTACACATTTCCATCGAAATGGTCCTGTGTAGTCGTAGTTTCTTGAGGGAGTCCTTGAAGGAGTTCCGTGCCACTAGCGGGCAGGCGAGAGAAGCCTATTCTTGGGTCAACGTGCACGTGACAGTTCTTGAGGGACTACCACAAACCCACATAACATACATAGTTTTCAAAATCTTGTAACTTGTTGCCCAAAATGGCACTTTTCTTGAAAACTTGCTTATCATATGCTTGATGTATATCTTGCAAACCATTTCTTGAAAACATGATTTCATAACATGCATCTTTTTCAAAATATCACTCAAATCATGTAACAACATATATCATGTTTCACAAATCATTCATAAACAATAATGCAGCACTTATGATGCAATTGAAATCAGAAAGCTTCTTTGATTGAAAGAAAACAGTAGTAGCTTATTTAAATTATAAACATGTACCCACCTGAATTCCTTGCTTGGATACATGCTTAAAAGATGCCTCTCCTCTTGATACTCTTGCCTTCTTTGATTCCCTTTATCAAAATGTAAAAATCCCATTAAATAGGAATACAAATTTGAGGACCTATAAATTCTAAAGACTCAAACTCTTCCAAAAATCCAAACATTCGGATCAATTTTCCATGATCACTCTAATCAAGTGAATGACAAAATCTGATAATATTATCTTCTAGAAAAATTTCCCCATTGTCTTAAGTTTCTAATGACTCCAAAATCATTCAATTTATTTCAGAAATCTGAAAGTTATACTCCAAACATATTGGGACTATCCTTATGTTGAAACAAGAATCTATACTCAACTTCCACACAAAATTTGAGAAAATTAAAGACTGATTCAAAACTTCCTTTCTTTATAAAGTATAACTTTGTCTCTAATTTACAACGAATCAAAAATCACCTTATTTGGACATCTACATCAAAAGTTATGGCTAAAATACCAAAACATGTTTATGCAGAAAAATTGAGCTCGCCGTGGCGAAAAAAACTGGCACTCGCCGCGGTGAAATCCAGAAGCTCGTCCCGGCGAGGGCGTTCACACACGTCGCAGTGTGGGCGCATGTGCACACCAAGTCGTGGGTGCCTGTGCGCGCCGCAACATGGGCGCCTGTGCGTGCCGTGACGTGGACGCTTGCGTGTGCCGCGACGTGCTTGGCCAAAAACCTTCTGACACCTAATTTTTTGACATTCTTCGTCTACATTCTTCCCATATGTCAAAATAACTCATTTTAACCTTAAATCATCATTCCTACTTCATTTCTAAACTCATTCCAACCCAAAATCATCTACAAACAACATAATCATTAACCCTAAAAACCAAACATATGCTTTAACTCATTCGACAACTTCTAACACATAATCCTCTCTTAACTAACATCAAAACATGTTTCATTCATCTAATCAAGTGGAAGGATGCTTATACTTACTTGATTTGGCTTCAATTTCTTCAAAATCTTCAAACCCTAAGTCTCTCTTCTTCTCTTCTTCTTCCACGGCTTCCTCTTCTTTTTCTTCTCATTCCTCATTTTCTTCTTCTAATTCATACTCTTAATGGGTGAGCAATGTCCATTTTCCCCTCCAATGTAAGCCTTATAACTCTTAGACTTAAGTGTCATGCCCAAATTGCCATTATATAATCTTATAACTTTAATACTTCAATTCAGAAATTGAAAATCTTAGGGACTGAATTGAAATTCGATTCCTTAAGATAACTTGTAGTCCCATGTCTCTAATTTATTTAGAAACAAGAATCAACTTAATTGGATCTCTACATATCAAGATATCATCAAAATACCTAAACATGTTCAGAAAAATGTCCAACGCAAACTCTATAATCAATCCTCTCACCTTGCCTTCATCAATCTCAAAAATCACAAATTTTCGTGAAGAGATAAGGGATGTTTTAGGAATCCAACGCTTCAAAAATCGGATCAATCGGATGTCGGACAAAAAATTAGAAGCAAAAGAATGGGCAAGGGTCGGATCACCCTAACAGTAACAACAACTTGTAAAAATCTTAACTTCCTATTCCATGGTCGAAAATTTTCATACTTTACATTAATGAAAAGATCAAAACATGATCTAAAACTTTCATGAGGAACTTAAAAGCAATTGCAGCAACCTCTAACTAGGTCAATTTTTCGATCAAAGCTTCTGCCCAGAAATGTGTCATCCTATATCACATCCAAACTTTAAAATTTCATATTTTCCAAATTCTCCAACCAGAAATAACATATTATACATCATTGAAAAGTTAGGATAATCTTCTATGACTTTCATGTAGATCATTGAACTCAATCCAAAACATATCAGTACATAATTTGCCTCAAATCATAGTACACCTAAATGTACACTTATGGACATTTTCACAAAACAAAGCAAAATAATACTTAACTTTGACTGATCATAACTTTCACTCCCGATATCGAAAAATATCAAACTTTATGGAGACAGAAAGCTCTCAACAGAAACTACAAGTTTCATGTAGATCATTTGCTCAAATTTGGCCTAAATCAAAAAGTCAACTCTCAAGCTAAACTTTCTATCACCAAAAGTCAACTTTCTTAATTCTTCAAATTTTCACACTTTTTCCTCCTTATTTCTTGATTTTTAACTTCCATTTAAAACAATGTATTCACTATCAATTTCATTTAAACTCGAAACCACACTTTAGACCATAATTAATCATAGACATCAATAACAAAAGCATACACACACCTATACCCTCTCATCATCAACTTGCTAATTTCACCTATCTTAATCTCATATAACAATTCACATTCTTGAATTGTCTTTTTCTTTGCACATGAATAATTCACCACAAATTCCTCATCTAATGTCAATTTATACTTCGAAATTTCAAGAAAGTTCGGGGTCCAACATATCTCTTCCATATGCTCCTCACGTTGATTAACTAGCTACTCCCTCAATGTGTCCACTGTGGCCCGGAGCTCTGATATGTCATGATTTTGCGATGGCCGAGCAGATGCTGCTGTACTAGAAAAGGAAGAGCACGAATAACAGGTGTTTGAATATGAGCCTAGGCCAAATATTCTTCCACGACGGTCCCTACTACCCACGACATCAAGATATGTCTGAGTCTTGTCCACAAGTTGTTCCTCCTGAGATTGTCACTGAATATTTTGTTGTACTTGGTCCTATTAGGAAGCAATCTTTACATTAGTAATTAAGGTATAATTGTTAAGAAATTATTAAAAATATGTTAATTTCACTTACATTCAGTTCTTTACATCGAGTGTTGATGAAGGTGACACCATCATGTTTCTTCGTGTGGGTGTGCAAAAATATCTGGATAGGTGTAGGCTTCGTGCCCAATGACTTTTCCTACAAGTATAACTTAAATTGTCAGATGTTAACTAGAATTTAAAAAAATTTCGCCAGAATTTCCTCTATATATATGATATTTTCCCCCTGTTCAACAAAGAAAACAACTTCACACAATCATATATGGTACCAGACATTTATATCATAATCACTATGTTCAATAAAGCGAAGCAAAATATATGTAAAATTGGTGTGAGAGAGTAGATACTTACTAGTCTATGTGCATGCTCGTAGTGGGTAATTGATCCTCCTGTATGCACTGGAAGACTCGCACCCCCTTACCCTCCACGTCTGTTGGCTGAATTACGCTCTGATATGGACATTACCGCAGGTGATGTCCAATATTTGGTCCAACGAGTCCAAATTTCCTCCGAAATATAATGCGGTCGTGCACCAACCTTGCGTATCGCATTAATTAAGTCGCGATAATGTATACGAGCTTTTTTTTCCCATTGTTTATACATGCTAGCGTCGAAACAAGAATCTTAGTAAAATTCTTTCTGAAATAAGAAGAGTAAGAATAACAAAATGTTAAAATTTTTATGAACATTATGAATATAAAGCAATGTAATAAGAAAATAACTATTATTTGTACCTCAAACTTCTGAAAGTATAATTGCATTGTGGTTTCAGATAAAATCTTCCACACATAACCCTCTGGTTCAATTCTTTGCTTGAACGAGGAAGTCATATTTCTTGAAGTTGGTCCAGACAGAACCAACCTAACATGCCAAATTATGTTATCCTATGTAAAAATTGATAAAAGTAAAAGTTAATAATAAGCAAATTGTGAAGTGCTTTGATTTCACTTACTAGTCATTGAAAATAGAAACAAACTTTCTTCCATCAGGTCCCTCAGCGCCAGGCTGACGGACGTCTCCTGCTTCCGGTACACTGGTGTTGGACGATATATGCGTTGCAGAAGGGGATGGTGTAGGTTGAGAAGCAGTCGATGATGCCTCAGCTGCAACTCCCAGCACGAGAGGTGGAGGAGGTGAGTCAGTAGGAGTGGCTGATTGTGATGAACCACCTTCACTGTAAGTTCTCCCGAACATGGCTCGAAACCTCGATCGCATGACCTCACGTTGTCTCTTCGGTCCCATTCTTTTCCTGAAATTCAATTTTGCCCAATTCTCTACATGTAAAATTAATAATTTGAAAGAAATATTTTACACAACACATAGAGAAGAAACTATGGCAATATATGAAGGTTAACATATTGTTATCAACAATAAATGAACCTTAACAATAATATAAATATGCACTGTTTAACGTGTTAAGTCAAGTTGACTTTACATATATATATGATTTTGATGAATAACAATGAAGTAGTAAAAGCATACGCAAAATAAAAAACAGACAGACAGACAAATACAGACGCAGACTGAAGAAAAACAGACGGAGAAGTAGAGACGCAGACGCAGATACAAAATGAAAAACAGACGCAGGCGCAGATGTAAAGCAGACGCAGATGCAGACGCAAAATGAAAAACAGACGCATACACAGACGCAAACGCAGACGCAGACGCAAAGTGAAAAAAACAGACGCAGACGCAGATGCAGACGCAGAAACACAGACGTAAAAATACAGACGAAGAAAAGCAGATGCAGAATTTAAAAAGAAGACGCTAGAGTCAGTTCGAGTTAGTTACAGAACTCAATTGATTAACCGTTTCTTTCAAGATTCAAGAAACAAGAAGCAGTTGCAGACGAAGGCTATAAATATGAGTCAAAGTCGAAGATTGCAAAGTTAGCAAGTGCGAAAGCAAAAAAGGAGCAAAAGCTGAGATAATTGATTTTCGTACGCAAACTCTGTGCAAGCTGAGAGCTAATTTTACTGTAACAAGTTTGAAATATTTTTGTAAGAATGTAGTGTAGATAGCCTGTAGAGGCTAAGAGTGAAAGAATAATGAGTGTAGAGACCTGAAGAGGATCAGAAAGAATACTTATAAAAGTTGAAGAGATAGTGAAATCTCAGAAAGAACTCTGAGGACTGGACGTAGCCCACGGTTTGGGGTGAACCAGGATAAAATCACTGTGTCAACTTCTCTCTACCTTATATCTCTTAAAGTTCAAAGTTTTGTTATTACTTAAATTTTGAAACAAGTTTTCAAAGTTTTGATTGATTCGAATTTACTGAAGTTTCGGTAAAAGAAGTTCGTTTTTACAAAAACACTTTGAAAGAATTTTCAAAAAGGGAAATACACAATTCAACCCCCTGCCCCCTTCTCGTGTATTCATTATCGTTTTATAAGCATTGTACAAACGTGTGATTTACTTCAATTAGTATCAGAACAAGGTATCCAAGAATCACTGTAGCAAAGTGTGGATTAAAGATAATGGTAGAATCACATGTATACATTGCAGAAGGTGCCACAGTCACTAGACCTCCAGCATTCAACGGTGAAGATTATCACTACTGGAAAGATAGAATGCGGTTGTTCATAGAGTCTACTCATGTCGACCTTTGGGATGTAATAGAGAATGGACCATATACACCAGTAAACGAAGATGGAAATGTTATTTCACGAACCAGATGGACGACTGACTAAAAGGTGAGAATTCAGCTCAACTCTAAAGCGAAATTTTTCTTGACGTGTGCTCTAAGCAGGAGTGAATATGACAAAGTTCACGGATGCGACACTGCGAAGGAGATGTGGGACACACTATCCATCACGCATGAAGGCACAAACCAAGTCAAAGAATCCAAGATAAGCATTCTTGTGCACCAGTACGAGCTTTTCAAGATGAAAGAAGAAGAATCTATTGATCAGATGTTTGGGAGATTCCAGACAATCGTCAATGGATTGAAAGCCCTTGGAAGAACGTACAATAACCAGGATCACGTAAGAAAGATCTTAAGAAGTCTTTCGAAGAGGTGGAGACCAAAGGTTACAGCGGTGCAGGAAGCGAAGGATTTGAGCGTACTAAAGCTTGACGAGTTGCTTGGATCAATAAAGATTCATGAAGTAGAGCTTGATGCTAAAGACAAGCCCAAACGAGAAAAGTCAATAGCACTGAAGGCCGGACAGAAGAACCACAAGACTCAAAGAAGGAGAAAGTCATCAAAAGCATTGAAGATAGAAGAATCGAAGAATGATGACTCAAGCGAATCAGAACAAGAGTCAAGTGATGAAGATGAAGAATTATCGTTCATTTCCCGGAAGATAAGACGGATGTGGAAGAAGAAGTCCAAAGGAAGTTAATTCTTCAAGAAGAATAGCAAAGATGATGGCAAAGCAGAAAAGACATCTATCATATGCTACGAGTGTAATCAACCTGGACATTATAAGTCCGAATGTCCTACTCTGAAGAAGAAACCAAAAAAGAGTAGAGAAGGCAAGAAAAGCATGATGGCAACATGGGAAGATTTAGATTCATCAGAGTCAAACACAATTTTCGAGTCGTCTGAACATGCTAATATCTGCCTAGTAGCCGAGGAAGAAAGTGATGAGGAGGTAACTTCTGAATACGATAACTTGCATGAAGCCTATTCAGAATTATTAGAAGATTCTCATGCTATTCTGAAACAGTACAAACTGTTAAAGAAGAAGTATGTAGAAAATCTTAAACATACAGAAGAGATAGAGAGAGAAAATGCATGCTTAAAGAAACAACTAGTGGATAAAAAGAAAATTGTAGATAGATCCAATGAAATAAATCAGTTGAAGCTTAGAATTAAAAGTCTTTCATCTGATTTAGCTTCATTCACTGAGAGTACAAAAAGAATGAATGAGATGCTAGGAAAATGTAGACACCCTAGTGATAAAACTGGATTATTACGAGTAATAAGTCTCATAATCATATAAAACCACATTCTCAAAATAAAAGGTATCATCAAACACGTTTTCATCAACATTCTGGTAAAAAGCATCAAAAGACTCATTATGTGCATTTTACTAACCCAAATGGACCCAAGAAAATATGGGTACCAAAGAGTAAAATAGTTTCTTCTGCAGATATCCTTCCTTGGAAAATGCGACAAGCACCGTTGGTATTTAGACGGTGGCTGCTCGCGACATATGACAGGAAGAAGGTCTATGTTCCTAGATTTTCAGTATAAGAAGGGAGGATCGGTAACTTTCAGAGACAACCAGCAGGGCAAGATAATTGGAATCGGTAAGATAGGTAAAGATTCCTTTGCATGCATAGATAATGTACTGCTTATTGATGGTCTGAAGCACAATTTGATTAGTGTAAGTCAATTGTGTGACTCTAGTTTTATAGTCTCGTTCAATCAAAATCTTTGTGAAGTCAGAAACAAAGATGGGTCTATATTCTTTTCTGCCAAGAGAAGAAATAACCTTTACAAAATTGATTTAGAAGATTTTCAAGACCAAAATGTTTCATGTTTTATATCTTCTAAAGAAGAAAGACTAATCTGGCATAAAAAGCTAGGTCATGTCTCCTTTAAACACATTTCAAAGTTTGCAAAATTTGATTTGGTAAGAGGCTTACCAAAAATGAGTTTTGACAAAGAATTTTACTGTGAAAGTTGTTTGAAAGGAAAACAAGTTAAAACATCGTTTTCTTCTAAAAATTTTGTAACATCTTCTAGACCTTTGGAGTTGTTACATATGGATTTATTTGGTCCAACTAGAACAATAAGTCTTGGCGAAAAGAAATATGGACTTGTTATTGTTGATGACTTTACTAGATTTTGTTGGATATTGTTTCTGTCACACAAAGATGAATCTTTTAAGTGTTTTAGAACCCTCTCCAGAAAGTTACAGATTGAAAAAGGTGAATCTATAGCTAGTATCAGGAGTGATCATGGTGGAGAATTCGAGAATGAGAAGTTTAGGTTATTCTGTGAGGAGAATGGAATTTCCCACAATTTCTCAGCCCCTAGAACCCCACAACAGAATGGAGTTGTTGAAAGGAAGAACAGGATGATTCAAGAGATGGCAAGGACTATGCTATGTGAAAAGAATCTTCCTAAGTACTTCTGGGTCGAAGCTGTGAATACAGCATGTTATATTCAGAACAGAATACTGTTACGACTCTTGTTGAAAAAGACTCCTTATGAGTTATGGAATGGAAGGAGACCCAATATATCTTACTTTCATCCATTCGGGTGCAAGTGCTCTATTCTAAATACAAAGGAGTCGTTGGATAAGTTCGATTCAAAGACCTATTCAGTAATTTTCCTAGGCTACTCATCATCATCTAAGGCCTTTCGGGTTTATAACTTTATCTCAAAGACAGTTGAGGAAACCATCCATGTCAAGTTTGATGATCGCTCTCAACCCCACAAGGAAGATGACATGGAGAGTGAAGATCCTTCAAAGAACTTAGATGATACAACAGAAACTCCATCATTAGGAACTCAAATAGACAAGATCAAGGATATTCCAGAAACTATAAGATTAAAGAGAGATTGGAAGTATAGGAGTTCTCATCCAGAAGAGCTAAGTATCGGAGAGACCTCAGAAGGAGTTAGGACAATGTCCAAATTCAGAAGAGAAGCTAATGTGGCGTTCATCTCTGAAATACAGTCTAAGAAGCTTGAGGAAGCCCTTCAGGACGAAGCTTGTATTTTAGCCATGCAAGAGGAGCTGAATCAGTTTACTAGGAATAAAGTTTGGTCCTTTGTTCCAAAACCCTCGAAGAAATCCATTATAGGAACCAGATGGGTTTTCAAGAATAAGCTAGACGAATCAGGCAAAGTAAGTCGGAATAAAGCTAGATTAGTAGCATAAGGCTATAATCAGCAAGAAGGGATAGACTACAATGAGATGTATGCTCCAGTAGCAAGACTTGAAGCTATTCGGATATTGCTGGCATACGCTGTTTGTCATAACATAAAGCTTTTTCAAATGGACGTGAAGAGCGCTTTTTTGAATGGTCTTATAGACGAAGAGGTGTATGTGAAGCAACCTCCTGGCTTCGAGGATGTTAAGAATCCAGAACATGTCTATAGACTTCATAAAGCTTTATACGGACTGAAGCAAGCTCCTAGAGCTTGGTATGATCGCCTAAGTAATTTTCTTTTGGACAATGGGTTTACTAGAGGTTAAGTGGATAAAATGCTTTTCAGAAAGGTTTATGAGAATGACTTTATCTTAGTGCAAATTTACGTTGATGATATTATTTTTGGTGCTACCACAAAGATGTTGTGTATGAGTTTTGAGAATCTGATAAAAAATGAATTTGAAATGAGTATGATGGGTGAGTTAAAGTTCCTTCTTGGGTTGCAAGTTAAGCAAACCGAAGAGAAAATTTTTATTCATCAACAAAAATATGTGAAAGAATTGTTGTCCAAATTTGATATGAATAATGTGAAGCCTATGGCGACTCTGATGCATTCTTCAAACCTTTTGTCGAAAGATGAACTTGGTAAGAAGGTGGATCAAACCTCATATAGAGGATGATCGGTTCTTCATCGTATCTTCTGACAAGTAGACCGATATTCATTAGGTGTATGCTTGTGTGCAAGGTTTCAGGCCGATCCTAGAGAGTCTCATTTTATTGTTGTTAAAAGGATTATGAGATATCTCGCAGGTACTACTGATCTTTGCTTAATGTTTGAGAAAGGTAAAGATTTCAGGTTAATCGGATATTGCGATGCGGACTATGCCGGAGACAGAATTGAAAGGAAGAGCACCAGTGGAGGATGTCACTTTCTTGGTGCAAACCTAGTTTCCTGGTCAAGCAAGAGACAAAGCTCGATAACTCTATCAACTGCCGAAGCCGAGTACATGTCTGCCGCAAGTTGTTGTTCACAAACATTGTGGATTAAATATCAACTGGAGGATTATTCAGTTCGAGAAGATGAGATTCCAATCTATTGCGACAACACCAGCGCCATAAATCTATCGAAGAATCCGATACAGCATTCAAGAATGAAGCATATCGAAGTCAGACATCATTTCTTGAGAGATTACGTTCAGAGGAAGGTGGTGACACTACAGTTCGTTGAAACAGAGTATCAATGGGCAGGTATCTTCACTAAACCATTGAGTGAAGATCGGTTTAAGGAAATCAGATCGAACCTTAACATGGTTATGTTAAATGACCAGTCAGGCTAGAAGACCGTCAAAGGTAACGGCATCAGAAACAGTAGGTTACAGCTGGTAACTTCTCTCACAAGGAAGTCTTGGAGGGAAAATTTTGACAGCCTTGAGGATCCCAACGATTCTAGAACCCATCGGATAAGACCCTTTGAGTAGTCTGAAACAATAATCATTTCGATTACCTTTACTCCCAGACGTTTCAACTCTCTTTCAAAAAACTCTTGCAAACAACTTTACTTTTGAAGAATATCCTACCAGAAGCAGTCTCAAATTAGAAGCAATGGAGTCAGCTATGATTTTTGGAAGATATGTAGATTTCAAATCTCTGAGGAGTGACGGCATGAATGTTGAGCCAGAGATTGTAGAAGCTGGATGGAGAAATTTTTTCCAGATGCGGGAACCATTATATACAGATGAGGTATATGACTTTTGGAAGCATCAAGAATCGGTTGATAACACCATCGCTCCCAAGAGATGGAATAACTGTTATTGTGACAAAGGAGTTAGTGGAGAAGGTGGTGAATGCTCTTGATTGGAGAAACCCTATCAACCAAAGCCGGATGGATGTCCAAGGTTAGTATGAAGGAAGAAGATGTCAGAAAACAGTTATATGGAGCCAATGACCCTTGGGATAGGAAGACTTCAAGTCTGGTCCCGAAGGCTAGGGTTCTACATGCGATTTTGTTTAATTGCATCTTACCAAGAGCCAGGTCAAGACATCTTGTGACTACCTTGGACGAACAATGTCTGTTCTATCTGCTGAATCGTCGTCCAATAGACCTACCATTTTTTATTTTTCATTATATGGTTAAGGGGATGAAGGATACTAACAGTTATCCTTACGGCATGCTACTTACCAGGATTTTTAAGGAATCCGGAGTCCTTCTTCACAGAGGAATTAGAAGGATGGTATCTGTTAAGAGTACTATTAACTCTGATACAATAAGAAGAATGGGCTTGAAGGTAGTGGCGAAAGAAGTAGCAGAGTCTACAAAGAAAGCTAGAACTGAGGGGGAGTGGTCATTGAAGAAGTCTCCCGCCACTAGCTCTAAATCTCAAGCAAGTATGAGATTTAGATGAAAGAAGAAAACTATCGGCTAGACCGTTGATAAAACAGGCAAGTCCTCAAAGGGAAGTGAGCCCAGTTCGGAGAACAAAAGAAGGTGCACAGAAGAGAAAAGATGAGAGTCTTTTGGGTGAGATTTTCAAAAAGGCGAAGAGATCACCAAGGATTCGAACCCTGAGACAGCAGGAAGACAAGAGAGCCAGAGAGCAGAGTCAAGCAGAAGTATCTGGATCTCGAGTACCGAAGGGAACAAGATCTCTACTCTCAATTTTAGAAGAAGACTCAGCCAAAAAGGCTAAAGAGACTAAGAAGAAGAAAAAATCGGAGTATGAAAAAGAAAAATCTCAAATGTAGAAATCGTCAAGACTGACTGAAGCAGAAGAAAAGACTAAGAAGATTAGTTAGAAGAAGACTATGTCCACTGCTTGGGAAGTTAGTTGAAAGAAAGAAACCTTCAATGTTGCTCAAAAAGAAAAAAAAATTGAGCATAGCAGAGTTCAGGAAATTCCCACTGCTCAACAGGAGGAACCAGAGGAGATAAGCCTAGTTCAGGAGAATCCTATTGGAGAACAACCAGAGGCAGCAGCAGAACCAAACTTGGTTCAGGTACCACAGGAGAAATCCGATGAATCTGGTCTAACTGTATACAACTATTCGAGAATTTTGAGAAGACACAAGTTGAAGATCAAAATGGTTGAATTTGTTACCAAGAGGAGGACTGCTATCGCTATCTGTGATCAACCAAGGAAGAAGGTAATGGCTGTCGTACAACCTATTTTAATAAATAGTGACACATGGCATTTACTGAAAGAAGATGAAAAGATGTTCTATGATGTCTTGAGGGATGCTACTACTAAGCCATACCCTACGAAAATGTCCAGCAAACCATTTACTATTTATCCAATCACAAAGAAGACGGTAATAAAGGTTGTACCGGATATTCAGCCAAGATATCCTTTAGATTTCAATAAGGGGAAGTCAAAGCTATTTCCTGTAGAAGTTAGTGATGATCTATTCGCAGATCAAATTGAAGAAGAAGTGAGTCGAATTGATGCAGCATGCGCTTCAAAAGAGGATACTGATGGAGCTAGCTGTAGCTATACATATAAGAAGGAATACTGTCCAGTAGGGGGAAGACTGATAACAGGGACATTTATTGAATCCCTTGTCCAGACAGTTTTGCGTATTAGACCTTTATCTAATACACTGTCTATTCAGGCTGAAGGCATACCCTTGCAAGGAAGACAGTTGCTTATGCTACCTACTCCCTTTGATTTAGACCTTCCAGAATCAAATCTATTTGTTCATCCACCTACATTTGTGATTTGAGAAGATTACATTCCTTCCTCGAACGCATATGCTACAACAATTGCATTCACTTCACCCTCAGCAGATAATGATCAATTCACCCTCAGCAGATAATGATCAATCATCCTCACCGTTGGACTCACAAGCTGAAATCAGCAAATTACGCGGAGAAGTCAACGTGATGAAGGAGATAATGAATGATTTGAAGAAGATGATGACAGAACTATTGAAGAGCCATGGTCGTTAATCATTTTTTATTATAACAAATAGGGGGAGAAGAGAATGAGAAGAGGAGAAGAGAATGTTCAGAAAAGAATCTCAAAAGGTGTGACTGAAGCAGACGAAGAAAAGAAAGGAAGAAGAGAAAGAAGAGTTCTGAAGATATTTTTTTTCTTATACATTGTATTTTGTTTTCTTTTTTGTATATAATTTGTTATCATAAAAAAGGTGGAGATTGTTAAGTCAAGTTGACTTTACATATATATATGATTTTGATGAATAACAATGAAGTTGTAAAAGCAAATGCAAAATAGAAAACAGACAGACCGACAAATACAGACGCAGACTGAAGAAAAATAGACGGAGAAGTAGAGACGCAGACGCAAAGTAAAACATAGACGCAGACGCAGATGCAAAATGAAAAACAGACGCAGACGTAGATGCAGATGTAAAGCAGATGCAGATGTAGACATAAAATGAAAAACAGACGCAGACGCAGACGCAAACGCAAACGCAAACGCAGACGCAAAGTAAAAAAAATAGACGCAGACGCAGATGCAGATGCAGAAACACAGACGTAAAAATACAGACGGAGAAAAGCAGACGCGGAATTCAAAAAGAAGACGCAAGAGTCAGTTCGAGTTAGTTACAGAACTCAACTGATTAACCGTTTCTTTCAAGATTCAAGAATCAAGAAGCGATTCTTGCAGTTAAGGCTATAAATATGAGTCAAAGTCGAAGATTGCAAAGTTAGCAAGTGCGAAAGAAAAAAAGGAGCAAAAGCTGAGATAATTGATTTTCGTACGCAAACTCTGTGCAAATTAGCTGAGAGCTAATTTTACTGTAACAAGTTCGAAATACTTTTGTAAGAAAGTAGTGCAGATAGCCTGCAGAGGCTAAGAGTGAAAGAATACTGAGTGTAGAGACCTGAAGAGGCTCGGAAAGAATACTTGTAAAAGTTGAAGAGATAGTGAAATCTCAGAAAGAACTATGAGGACTGGACGCAGCCCACGGTTTGGGGTGAACCAGGATAAAAATCACTGTGTCAACTTCTCTCTACCTTATATCTCTTAAAGTTCAAAGTTTTGTTATTACTTAAATTCTGGAACAAGTTTTCAAAGTTTTTATTGATTCGAATTTACTGAAGTTTCGGTAAAAGAAGTTCGTTTTTACAAAAACACTTTGAAAGAATTTTCAAAAAGGGGAATACACAATTCAACCCGCCCTTCTCGTGTATTCGTTATCGTTTTATAAGCATTATACTAACGTGTGATTTACTTCATAACAAAGTCTTACAGATACAACAATAAATCAACGTGAAAGCTTAGTGTAATAATGTCTGGTAGTACAAAAGCACATTGATATAATCATTTTGTTTGATTCCATATAACATGGGAGTCGGTAAAGGTAAAAGAGTCCCCAATGTCTTGGTTCCCGAGAAGGGTTCTCGCATGTTCAAATGCACCAATGGAAACAGTGAAACTTCGTCTACCTGCTGTACGTTGTTGATCACATTCTTGCAATAGTTTTGAAGCTATAGCTATACTTGTTGAAGAAACAGTGAATGAGTTCCCGGTCTTAGAATGGAAGACTAATTCTTCGGATGAACTAATAACAGGAACAAATCTACCTAAAACATAATCAGTGAAGAAATGTTGAAACCGTGATATTAAAAAACTATATAAGTAACGAAAACGATATATTAATGCATACGTGATTGTGCAGGCGAGGTTTGAGGAATAGTAGAATTGTCGACAATACCCGATCTTCCTATTCCGTTATAAGCTGTCGTGACATTGCTGTCACCTTTATCGACATACATGTCTTCTTCAAGTTTAAAGGAAGCTTAAACATGTAAGATTGACAATGAAATGAGAATATGTATGATAACTTTAATAAATGTTATGAGATTTTCATAACACGGAAAGAGTCGACGTGCAGATCATACTAAAAACCTTCAAGTAACAGATTGGCCATAGAAGGCAAACGATTGGTACTGTATGATGGAGCGAGATGTTTTGTAGTTTTGATTCCATGGGCTGGGACAATTTTGCCACATTCCTCCCAACGGAAAGAATTTTTACCATTCGGAACCAATCGCCATGTCGACATTCCTTTCCATAGAAATTCAATGAAACACCTAACATAATATAATTAAATGAAAATAATGTTAATATTTAAGTTAAAATATGCAATTACAAACACAAGTCATTCGCTATCAAAACTTAATGATAAATTACAATAATCTCTTCTTCAAAAGAATAAGAATCAAATTCCGACTCCTTGTCAGATCTCAGACCCTCGTCATCCTCTCCAGATGAAATATCGGGAAATTCGTTTGATGGATCGTTCAAAGGTTCATTATTGTCATACATAATAGATGCATTGATAAAAGTCACATCTTCCTGAAACGCCTCACTTTCAAGACTATGATCTTCTCTTCTATGTGATTCGTAAATACCTCTAGGTTTAACTTTGCAAACCGCTAACCAATCTGTCTTATCTCGTCGTAAGCTTGGAAAAGGGATATAACAAACCTGTTTAGCTTGCACAGCTAAGACGAAAGGTTCAAATTGTCTCAATCTTCTTCGGTGATTGATTTCAACTAAATTGTATTGTCTATGCACCTTTACTCTAACATTTGGTGTCGGGTCATACCAGTCACATTTAAATATCACACATCACTTGACTGGAAAAGCAGGGTATTCAACTTCTAGTATTTCAATAATTTTTCCATAGTAATCCATCATTTCTCCCTGTATTGAAACCCCACTGTTTATTGTTGACATGTTATGTCCATGACATTCTGTATGATATTTGTATCCATTAATGAAATACATCGGATACGATTTAACAGTTCATAGAGGTCCCTTTGCAAGATCACAAATCATCTTGTTCTCGATTGGATTTTCTAAAGCCTACAAAAATAAATTTTTGTAATCAAGTGATTTTAGTTTCATGAGAAACACAAAATATACCTTTTAATAATAATTAAGATGACTTGTAAGTGAAAACTTACATATCTTTCGAACCATCAAGGAAAGTGTTTTCTAACTTCTTTATTTAAATCACCCTGCGTCATACCCGACATTATCTCCCGTAACAATGTCTCGTATAATCTAAATACATAATGACTATTTTTAGTGATGAACAACACACAAAGGTTAATACAGAAATATTCATGTGCAACTTACTGAACGAAAGGCAAAACCTCTTCACAATTCAATACAATATAACCATGTGCAGCCTCAATTTCTTCCTCATTTAACATTCTTCTTGTCGCACGTCCATATGTTCGTCCAGAATATGAAAAAATGGACAAGTTTCCATCAGCATGACTCGTTCATCCCCCATCGTCATTACTAGGAACTTTTCTTGCTCTTGTGTTAACATGCAGCTCAAAATAATACCCACAAAACGTACTAGCTTCCTCTACTAAATAGGCATTACATATGGAACCTTCAACTCTAACTTTGTTTTTAATATTTTTTTTCAAGTGATGCAAAATACCTATATAAGGAAAAATAGTTATTAGAATGTAGTTGATAAAGCTTGTAAATGGTTATTGCAGTAATATTTGTCCACTTACCTCTCAAATGGATACATCCATCGATATTGAACAGGATTGGCAAGTTTTTCCTCGTGTGCTAAATGCACAGGTAGATGCTCCATACAGTCAAAGAAGCTTGGAGGAAAAATTCCTTCTAACTTGCACAAAATTACGGGAATTTCATGTTCTAGTTTTTCCATTTCACCAATGTTGATTTCAACTGAGGTTAAGCTTTTAAAAAACAAGGTTAACTCTGTTATAGCTTCCCATACCTTAGAAGGTAACAACTCCCGGAATGCAATTGGGATCAGCCTTTGCATAAATACATGACAATCATGACTTTTCATCCCAAATAATTTGTACTTCCTTAGATTCACACACCTAGCCAAGTTTGAAACATATCCATCAAGAAACTTAAGAATTTTCAACCATTCACATAGAAGCTCCTTTTGTCTCTTGTCCAAAGTGTAACATGCTTTCGGATATTTACCAGTGCGAAGATCTTTATGTAACTCATTTCTTTTGCAAAAAAGTTGCAAATCAGCTCGAGATTTTGCATTGTCTTTTGTCCTCCCTTCAATGTTCATAATAGTATTGAACAAGTTGTCAAAAATGTTTTTCTCAATGTGCATCACATCTAGATTATGACGAATCAAATTCGTTTTCCAATATGGCAAATCCCAAAAAATGCTTCGTTTCTACCAACCAAAGTTCTAACTAATGGTTGAATTTACTTCATTGGTCTCTAATTCTGTTACTTTCAACAAGCCTAATTCCTCAATCTCTTGCAAAATCTCTTCACCGGATTTTATAGGAGGAGAAACAGGTGTTTACCATCTGATTTTTTCTAAGCTTATATTTATTGCGCCTAAAGGATGATCTGCATGTAGAAATTTCCTGTGATTGTCAAACCAACATATTTTCCCTCCGTTTGGCAGATAAAACGCATCAGAATTATTGCCACAATAAGGACAGGCCAACTTCCCAGCGGTTGTCTATCCAGATAACATGGCAAAGGCTGAGAAGTCACTAATAGTCCACATCAAATGTTGGGACCTGATTTCGGAACCGAACCCCAACCGGAAAACAGAAACGGAAACAAAAAGCGAAATAAAGGAATTGATTCGAAACGAAAGAACAGATTCAAAATCAATAGCGAAACACAAGTCGGATCGGAAGAAAACAAAAGCGAAATAATCCTAAGCGGAAGCATATGGTGAAAGCCAAATAAAACAGATCAAATCAAAAGGTGTAAGAATCGAATCAAAGCCCACAAAAGATTCAAACGGACTCAATCAAATTTTCCAACATCCGTGAAATGTATACTTTAGAAAAACGCGCGTTGGAAACCGTAAGACTAAACCAATCCGAAAACAAGGATAATTTTTTTTCTTTTCTTTCATCTATTCATCTTTATTCAAAAATCATTCCAATTTCCCATTTGGAATTTATCAATTCCATAAGCTCAAATACTTTATCTTTCACATTCATACATATCTCATAATTCTTCTTTTTAACCAATTCTTATTTTTATTTTGCCAAAAGACACTAATATACATATCTCTAAATCCACAATTCATACACAAAATCCACTTCAATATATCAACTCAAACATCACAATTCATCGGACCTCCTGTCCGGAATCCCATCATAAATAAACACATTTCTAAACCTATAACACTTCAATAATTCTCAATCAAAAATCATAATCATCAAATCTCCTATCCGAAATCCAAAACAAAATCAATATACAATTTATCTACATAACCATAATTCACTATTCCATTCCATATACAAATCCATAATTCAATCAATCACCTTCAAATCTCAATTCAATACACAACTTCATAATTCATATATACATCATCAAATAAATGCTTACAAAAACCTTAATGGCATTCCAAGCCATATACAAAACCAATATCGAAATCCAAATTACGCAAACTACAAATTATGCAAAAATCGATCAAAAGCCTTGACTTTCTTTCATCCGATCTCCTGCTTGATACTTGAAGATGGGGATGAAAGGGGGTGAGCTAGACAGCTTGTGGATATCATGTTTATAAATAAAAAAATAAGCAAAAACATTTGCAAAACCTTTTGCCATTATAAAAAGGATTTCACAGTAGAAAATTTATCAAAAGTTTATTTCTCAAACATTTCTCAATTTATCAAAGAAAATCATGAACAATTCAAAAGCATGAATGCAATCACACTTAGAAACAAAAAAAAGCACATAACACAACAGAATGGTTTGGGTCGGTCCAAAATAGAACGTACTGCACATTCCCGCTTAACGGTCCCGTGCATCCGTGAACAGAATGTACTGCACCTTTGATCGGCGGCTTATCGTTCAATTTAAGAATTGATCCTTGGAAACCGGTCAAATAAAATTTATACCAAGGATTGCAATACAGGATGCAACCTCGGGTCGACTCTCAAGGAACCAATGCACTAATTGATCCTAGACTAGCCTAATGTTTGAATTATGCATGCAATGAAAGCAATAAAAGGGGGTTTTGATTGATTAATCTAAAATTTAACTAAACTAAAGCAAAGGTAAATATTTTTGGTATTTTAGAAAGCTAAATGATTGAAATTAAACAAGTGTGAAATCAAATTACTAAAACTCTCTTGAAAATGCAACTTGGATTATCATCGTTCAAATAATTTTCAGGGTTTAAAATCCACTAAGTTTCGAATTGTAAACCTTAACAACTCGTTAAGTCCAAGAATTTGATTAATCAACTCGATTAGTTAAATCTTGTTAAAACCATTAGTGTGAAAATTGGATAAACAATTGCAATAAGTTAATCGATAATAACACGCCTAACCCAACCAAGCACAACTAGGCGAGATCAAATTAATCGATGTAAAATCCGAATAACATACATGAGACTTCATGTATTTTGACACGAAAAATCTACAAAAGTAATATCCAAATCTCAACATAATGTCTACACACGCCTAAAACTATTAACCACACTAACCTAGCTATATCAATGCATACCCAACTCGGATCTATACATAAATATACCTAGACTTGAGACATTAATGATTACCCCTATTAAGCTTTCGGTGAACTCCAATCCTTGCTACATGTTCAAGAGAATGGAACGCTTAGCCAACCATAACTCGATGAACTCTTCATTGTTGGAATATCACGTGGTTCATGATTCCAACGACGAACAGGAAGGATACAAGAACAAATGATGGACGATGGAACGGATGAAGAAACTGGAAACAATGGACGTGAGTTGCAGTGCGGCAATAACCCGCAAATAAAAAAGCAGTAACAAAACTATTAGAAACGAAGGAGAAGAGAAAAGAAGAAGTTCACCTCGAGTGCGGCTCCCGGTTTTGCCCTAAATAGTAAGATTTTATAGGAGGTCATGCGGGTAGGGTCGAAGCGATGGATTAATTTCCATTTATAGTCCGGGTCACCCAAATTCATGGCGAATGAGGTTGGTCACTCGTCGCGTGAATAAATTAAATACCATTAATTTTTGCGGCGAATGGAGGTTTTAGTCGCCCAATGAATCTTGCGGCGTGTTGACTTCTTGAATGTTGACTCCTTTGGTCCTACAAAATACAACCCATTTGCAGTATCAATTGTCCCAATAAAAATTATGCAGAATTAATGACAAATGACAACAAAATACTGACAATGTACAATTTATCAAAACTCAATATGCGGGACCAAAATAAGCATAAAAATCATAGATCAGGAGTCAACAGATGCATAATTACTAGAGAAAATGAGCCTAATTTATAGTATAAATTTGGTCCAATCAACCTTCCCGCATAGCGGTTCGGTGCAGCCGTGAACTTATGGGAGTCTATAACGGAGCTCCAATGCCACTAGCGGGCAGGCAGAAGAAGCCTATAGAAAGACAAGTGCACTTGACTCAACTTATGGGACCTAACCAAATCCACATAACACATAATACAAACTTGAAATCGGATTGCCCGAAGAAATATTTCGAAAACTTATTTTTTCATATCGTGTCATACTAGACACATTGACATTCACAATTTCACATAAATTCATATAGCAATTCTCAATCATTCGCAACACTTATTGCAATTATCAAATCATTAAACACAATGAATGCGAAAATCGTATCAATTTTTGATCAAAATCATTCAAAACGATTTTTCCAATTTATCCAATCATTCGAAAACAATCCATTATCAATTTCTTAAATCATTACAAAATCAACGAATTTAATCATTCGAAATTAATAATTTTCAAAACATTTCTCTTCTTGATTTTTCGAAATCACATAATTGGCTTACAAATCAAAGTATAAACATGGTACCCACCTCATTTCCGTGCTTGGAATTTGTTCAAATCCACAATTTCTCCCTTCCTTTCCTTCCTCCAAATTAAAATTCCCTAATCCATAATCACCCAAATTCAACATCACATAAAGCATAATCACCAAAATTGAGCTTAGAAAACACAAACCCATACCAATCTTAAGCCAATTGAACCAAAACCTTTCAAAAATTAACAAATCAAAAACTCAATCTTACCTTAATTTTCACCATTTTCGGAATTTCTTAGCTCCATAGGAAGCTTTCATCTTCTTCCACATTTTCCCTCTTGAATCACTAAAAAACGCACTTGAAAGCCCATAAAAAATCGAAACCCTAATATCCCTCTTCTTCTTTTCTTTTCTAAACCACCGAAGCTTCACTCTCTCTTTTCTTCTTTCATTTCTTCCTTTCTTCTAAAATTTTCGTGCTTCCTTTTCTCTTTAAACGGCAGCCAACTCCTCTTCCCTTTAATGAATGAGAAATGACCATAATGCCCTTCCTTAAAAGCCTAGAAACCTAAGACCTTAAGTAACCTTCCAATTTTGCCCTTATGCATTTCTAACACTTTACTTTCTAACACTTTAATTTAATTTACTCCAATCAACTTATGCCAAAAGATCTTACTCAATTTAACATGTTAATTACTCATACTAAGATGCTAATTAAGTCCTCAAAATCATAAAATATAACAAAGTCTCAAAATTCATTAAATCATGTTTTGTTTAGGATATTTTTCAAATCATCCAATTGAAGAAATTTGCTAAAACTTCCTTCTAGAGAAACGTTCCTCATTGTATCAATTTCATAATGCCACCAAAATCATTTAATTTGGTTCACTACTCCAAAAGTTATACCCCAAACATTTCGGATTATTTTTATGCTAAAACATTTTCCAGCGATTTAATTCCATCCGAAAATTGACATTATTAAAGACCAAATTGAAACTCAATTCCTTTAGATCATTTGTAGCCCTATTTATCTAGTTTAATTCAAATTAAAAATCACCTCATTTGGATGACTAGAACAAAAGTTATGGCCAAAATACTTTCAGATCTTACTAATCCAAGACTACACACTAAACCCGACTTCAATTCAGAAATTGAAAGTCTTAGGGGCTAAATTGAAATTCAATTCCTTCATATGACTTGTAGCCCCATGTCTCTATTTTTTGTCACAACAAGAATCAGATCAATCGGATCTCCACAGATCAAGAATTTCTCATAAGACTGAACCATGTTCAAAAAATTATCTAACTCACTTTGATTAAATCAGTCATCCTCCATTTAATCTAAAAAACTCACAATTATTCATGGACAGATAGACGGATGTCTTAGGAATCCAACCTTCAAAAATCCCGTCGATCGGAGGTCGGACGAAAAAATTATGGCCAAAAGAAAGGAGATAGGTCAGTCAGGAAAAATTCCAAATCGGAGCTCGCACACGAGCAGGCGAGGCGCTCGCGAGTGGGTCGCTCGCCAGGACGACCTTCCAAATTCTAAAATTTATAACTTGTGACTCAGAACTCCAAAATTTTAAATTTGGTATCAATGGAAAGATAAAAGAAAGCTCTACAATTGCCATGAAGGACTTAAAAACCAATTCCATCTATAAAGGGATCAAAATCCCACTCAAAATTTCTGTCCAATTTAAGTCTCCCTAAACAGTAACTCAACTTTGAAAATTTCTATCTTTCAACTCCAAGGTCCAAAAATGTCATATTTTAATCAATGCAAAGATCAAAAAGCAACCTACAACTTTCATGTAGGACAGAAAAATCAATTTGGCCTCTATAGGAGTCAAAAATCACTTCAAAATTTCTGTCTACTAATGATCATGCCAAAACAGTAACATAAACTTCTAAATATCATAACTTTCTATTCCATGATCCAAAAATTCCATTCTTTACATCAATGTAAAGATCAGAACATAATATAAAACTTTCATGAAGCCTTTAAAAGCAATTTTAACCTCTAACTAGGTCAATCTTTCAATCAAAGTTTCTACCCTGTTAAAAATCACCTAAACAATATCCAAACTTCACACATTCACATCTTTCAATTCCCACATCCAAAAATTGCATATTATACCTCATTGTAAAGATATGAAAAACCTATATAACTTTCATGTAGACCACTTACTCCAATTCAGACCACATCAGTACAAAAATTGGCCTCAAAGCAGTACACACAAACTTACTCTAATGGTCATTTCCAAAAACAAAGCAAAATAATACTTAAATTCGAATGATTATAACTTTCAATCCCGATATCGAAAAATATCATACTTTATGGTGATAGAAATCTCTCAACAGGAGCTACAAGTTTCATGAAGATCATTTTATCAAATTCTGCCTAAATCATCCCAAAAAAATCGCAAAGTTTCAGCCCAAAAAGTTAACTCTTCATCTCCAAAAAGTCGAACTTTCATAATTCAACAAATTCTCACACTTTTACTCTTTATTTCTTGATTTTCAACTTCCATTTCAATCAACTCATTCACTTTGACTTTCATAACCCATACAAATCTACACAAATATCAAAGTCATCAAAACCAATCAATTTTTTTCTCATCAATTTTCTTAAAGCACAATAACATCTATAACACAATACATATACATAAACACTCATTTAATTCCATTTATTATTTCTAAATTCCAATAAAAGATCGGGGTCCAACATCAAAGCTGCTCTTAGCACAAAATTCTGTTTCTGAGATACATCATAGGTTTGAACACCATAGTCCCAAAGTTGTTGCAATTAAGAGATCAATGGATGTAAGAACACATCTATTTTTTGTTTTGGATTTGTTGACCCTGGTACAATCACTGTCAAGAACATATACGCCTCTTTCATACACATCCAAGGAGGAAAATTATAAGGAGTTATGATAATTGGCCACGAAGAATATTGCTGACTAGATTGACCAAAAGATTGAAATCCATCCGTTGACAATCCCAACCGAACATTTCGACTATCAACTGCAAATTCAACATGGGTGTCATTAAAATGTTTCCATGCCAATGCATCTGATGGATGAGTCATTACTCCATCTTCCTGATCGTGTTTAGCATGCCATCTCATGTGACGCGCAGTCACATCAGAAGCATAAAGCCTCTGTAACCTAGGAGTGAGAGGAAAATAATACATCCGCTTCCATGGAACTAATTTCTGTTTCGTTGAACATTTTCTGGGCTTAAACCTAGGTTGACCACAAAATTTGCACTAGTATAAGTTCATATCATCTCCCCAATACAGCATACATTCGATTCGACAACAGTCAATTTTTTCCACAGGCAAACTAAGATACGAATAAGTTTCTTCATATTGTAAAAACTATCAACCATAGTATGATCAGCAGGCAATGATTCGTTGTACCACTCCATAATTTTATCAAAACTTCCATCCAAAATATGACCTTCACTGTTTATGTTCAATATGCGAGCAATTGATGAAAACTGAGTCATTGTCTTACAATTTGGCCACAATTCTCGGTCAGCTGACTATAGTAAGTCAAAAAATTGTTTTGTTTGTGGGTTAGGTTCTTCGTCAACATTTTCCCCATTTGGCTCAAATGTATAACCGAGCCCATCGTGCACCATTTGTCTGTAAGAGTTTTCCGGTCCATCAACATAATTTCTTCCATATCCATCCTCAACGTCATTCTCATTTAAGTTCATAGACTTATGTTCTTCAGTTCTCCTTGAGGTGCTAGCAACCAAGGGTTCCCTATATCGGGTCCACTGGAAATAGTTCAAAACAAACCCTTTTCTCAATAGATGCAAATGAACTTCATCAATAAAAAGGAAAAATTTGTGTTCACACTTTTTACATGGACTTCTGATCTTTGACCCATCCATATATGCAGGTTGCGAACATGCATAATGAATGAACGCATCAACTCCCTCAACAAATTCAGGATTAATGAAACCATCGGCGATTAAACGTCAATACATCCAAGATCTATCGCTGAAACTCATAACTGGAGGACTGTAATTCTACAACATTGAATCAAAAGTTAGGCATCTATGTTAGCCACATATCAGAAACCAAATCATTACAGACATGTGATTAAACATCAGGCTTTCACGTTTCGTGTCTAAGCTAATCTACTAGAATATTTATACTGTGAACACAATGTTAAGTCCAAATGAATTTACTTAGATATGATTTTGATGTATAACAAAAGAGAAAAATAAAAGTAAAACAAAAGCAGACGAAGTCAGAAAGACAAAGTCAGACATACAGACGAAGTTATACAGAAGAAAGGAACACAGACGCAGACGCTAAATGAAACAGACGCTAAATGAAAAGCAGACGCAGACGCTAAGCAAAGCAGACACAGACGCTAAGCAAAGCAGACACAGACGTTGATGCGAATAGTAAAGCAGAAGAAGACGCGAAAATAGTAAAAGGCATACGTATTTAAGTAAAGAGACACGATTTAAGTAAAAGCAGGCGTGACGCGAAACACGATTTATAAAATACAGAAGAAAAAAATAGATGCGGAATTCAAAAGAAGACGAAGGAGTCAGTTCGAGTTAGTTACAGAACTCAACTGAATAACCGTTTCTTTAAAGATTCAAGAAACAAGAATCAAGAAGCAGTTGGAGACGAAGGCTATAAATACAAGTCGAAGTCGAAGATTGCAAAGTTAGCCAAAGTTAGAAAAAGTGATCGAAAGTTAGCAAAAAAGCATTCTGTTCAAATTAGCTGAGAGCTATTTTACTGTAACAAGTGTGCAAACACTTTTCTAAGAAAAAGTAGTGTAGATAGCCTATAGAGGCTAAGTGTGAAAGAATACTGGTTGTAGAGACCTGAAGAGGCTCGAAAAGAATACTTGTAATGTTGAAAGAGATAGTGGAAATCTCATAAAGAACTCTGAGGACTGGACGTAGCCCACGGTTTGGGGTGAACCAGGATAAATTGCTGTGTCGACCACTCTCACTCTATCTCTATTTTAGATTCAAGTTTTATCAGTACTTAATCAGTAAACAAAGTTTTTAAAGTTTTGATTAATTAAAATCTATCAGAAGTTCTGTAATGAATTTTATTTTTAACAAACAGTTTTGAAAGATTTTACAAAAAGGGGAATACACAATTCAACCCCCCCTTCTCGTGCATTCTATATCATTTATAAGTATTGTATTAACGTGTGATTCACTTCAATTGGTATCAGAGCCTGGTATCCAAGGATCACTTTAGCAAAGTGTGGATCAAAGATAATGGCAGAATCACATGTATACATCGCAGAAGGAGCCTCGGTCACTAGACCTCCAGCATTCAACGGAGAAGATTATCATTACTGGAAAGATAGGATGCGGCTATTCATAGAATCTACTCATGTCGACCTTTGGGACGTAATAGAGAACGAACCTTATACACCAGTAGACGAAGATGGCAATTCCATTCCACGAGTCAGATGGACGGCTGACCAGAAGGCGAGAATACAACTGAACTCAAAGGCGAAGTTCTTCTTGACGTGTGCCCTAAGCAAAAGCGAGTATGATAAAATCCACGGATGTGATACTGCAAAGGAGATGTGGGACACATTGTCCATTGCTCACGAAGGTACAAGCCAAGTTAAAGAATCCAAGATAAGTATTCTTATGCACCAGTATGAACTTTTCAGGATGGAAGATGAAGAATCTATTGATCAAATGTTTGGAAGATTTCAAACAATTGTCAATGGATTAAAAACTCTTGGAAGGACGTACAACAATCAAGACCATGTTCAAAAGATCCTAAGAAGTCTTCCGAAGAGATGGAGACCTAAAGTTACTGCGGTGCAAGAAGCCAAAGACTTGAGCGTGTTAAAGCTTGACGAGTTGCTTGGATCCTTGAAGATTCATGAAGTTGAACTCGATGCTAAAGACAAGCCCAAAAGGGACAAGTCGATAGCGCTGAAGGCCGGACATAAGAATCACAAGACTCAAAGAAGGAGGAAGTCATCAAAAGCGTTAAAGATTGAAGAATCAAAGGATGACGACTCAGCCAATCGTAACCGAGTCAAGTGATGAAGACGACGAGTTATCTTTCATCTCTAGAAAGATAAGATGCATGTGGAAGAAGAAGTCCAGAGAAAACCAGACTTTCAAGAAGAATGTCAAAGATGAAGCTAAGCCAGAGAAGTCATCTGTCATCTGCTACTAGTGCAATCAGCCTGGACACTACAAGTCCGAATGTTCGAATCTAAAGAAGAAACCAAAGAAGAGTAGAGAAGGCAAGAAAAGCATGATAGAAACGTGGGAGGACCTAGATTCATCACAATCAGATACAGGTTCCGAATCGTCTGAACATGCAAACATCTGCCTGATGGCCGAGGAAGATAGTGGTGAGGAGGTAAAATCTGACTACGATAATTTGCATGATGCCTACTCAGAATTGTTAAAAGATTCTCATGCTATTCTAAAACAGTAAAAACTGTTAAAGAAAAAGTATGCAAAAAATATTAGACTTACTGAAGTAATAGAGAGAGAAAATGTCTGTCTAAAGAAGCAATTAGAGGAGAAAAATAAAGTCATAGACAGATAAGAAGAGATTAATTAGCTTAAACTAAGAATTAAGAATCTGTCAGCTGATTTAGCTACCTTCATAGAGAGCACTAAGAAAATGAATGAGATGCTTAGAAAATGTAGACATCCGAGTGATAAAACCGGATTAGGGTTTACAGCTAACAAGACTCAGTCTCATAATAAACCTTTCTTTCAAAAGAGAAACTCTAATAGATCTCGTTTTGATCAACGTTCTAGTTATATGCATCAAAGAACTCATCATATGCATACTATTAACCATAAAGTACCCAAGAAAATTTGGGTACCAAAAAATAAAATAGTTTCTCCTACAGATATCCTTCCTTGGAAGATACGGCAAGCACCATTGGTATTTAGACAGTGGATGCTTGCGACATATGACGGGAAAAAGGTCTATGTTCCTAGACCTTCAGTATAAGAAGGGAGGATCGGTAACTTTCGGAGACAACTAGCAGGGCAAGATCATTGGAATCGGTAAAATTGGTAAAGATTCCTTTGCATGCATAAATAATGTACTGCTTGTTGATGGTCTGAAGCATAACTTGATTAGCATCAGTCAATTTTGTGATTCTGGTTTCACTGTCACATTCAATCAAAATTTTTGCGAAGTCAGAAACAAAGATGGGTCTATACTTTTCTCTGTCAAGAGAAGAAACAATCTTTACAAAATTGATTTAGAAGATTTTCAAAGCCAAAATATTTCATGTTTTCTATCTTCCGAAGAAGAAAGACTAATCTGGCATAAAAAGCTAGGTCATGTCTGTTGGACCCCGAACTTTCAGTGGAAATTAGAAATATTAAATTGAATTCAATGAGTGTTTTCGGATATGAATTTTGTTATAGATGTTATTGTGCCTTGAGGCAATTGATGAGAAAAAGGAATTTATTGGTTTTGATGACTTTGAAGATTAGTTTTGGTTATGAAAGTTTAAGTGGATGAGATGATTGAAATAGAGGTTGAAATCAAGAAATAGAAAGTGAAAGTGTTAAATTTTGAAGAAATTAAGAAAGTTGATTTTTGAAGATAGAAAGTTTGACTTGAGAGTTGAATTTTTGATTTAGGCACATTTTGAGAAAATGATCTGAATGAAAATTGTAGCTTATGTTGAGATCTTTTCGTAGCTATAAAGTATGCTATTTTTCGATAATGGGATTGAAAGTTATGATCTTTGAAAGTTAAGTGTATTTTGCTTTGGTTTTGGAAAATGCTCTAAGTGTAGGATTGTAAATGTTGTGTTTTGAGGCGATTTCTAGACTGTTGTGGTTTGAATTGGATCAAATGACCTTCGTAAATGTTATAGAGGACCTCCATAGTTTCCCAATGATGTATAATGTGCTATTTTTGGATGTGGAGGTTGGGAGATGTGAGTTATTGAAGTTGAATGCAGATGCTGCAAATTTTTGAATTGATGTGTTCACAGGGAAGTTTTGTGTATATTGTGATCGATGCAAATTCGAGACTGATGTGTATGGAATGGGATCAAGTAGCCTTCTTGAGAGTTGTAGAGCTTGTTTTTATCTTTCCATTGAATAAAGCACGAAAATATTGGACAAGGGAGTAGAAAGTTATGATTTTTAGAAGTTCTGATGCTGTTTAGTGTGAAGTTGATCGACCAGTCACTTTATGTGGAGTTTTTGACCAATTTAGAGGTCGATCTGATTTTTAAGGCCTTCATGAAAGTTGCAGAGGGTTCTTTTACCTTTCTATAAACACCGATTTTGTCAAATTTGGAGTTCTGAGTCAAAAGTTATGTGTCTTATAAGTTGAGACATTCTGGAGAAAAAGTCAGACGAAGTTACTGTTCACCCTATCGTCTTAGTTTGACTTTTTGCGTCTCAGTTTGACCTTTGACCGCCTCATTCATCGCTCATCGCCTCGCCATCGTTCATAGAAATGAGGCGGCACTGTTCATCGTCTCAGCTATCTGTTCATAGAAATGAGATGAAATCTCGTTCATCGTCTCGCCATCGTTCATAGAAATGAGAGGCAATCTTATTCATCGTCTCAGTTTGACTTTTTGCGTCTCAGTTTGACCGTCTCAGTTACTATATATTGCTACCTTCTGATCCATTTTCTACCATTAAAACGTTGGAATTGGCCTTTAAGGTCTTCATAAGAGTTTTATCTCTTGAAATTAGCTTTCCATCCATATAAAGAAATCCTTAATCTGATATCCGTAGGGAAAGTTATAGTAATTTTCCCAATCTGTATCGTCTGATGATGTCATCATCGTCTTAAAATGACGTCATCATCGTCTGCTTTTATTTTTGACCCCACAGATGAAAGATTTGGCCTTTGAGACCTTCATGAAAGTTGTAGCTCTTCATGTCCTCTTTCGAACCATTCAAATAACACCTCAATCAGACATTTCTACAGAAAGTTCTAGCTGTTTCCCCGAAACAGGTTCAGTACGATTGAGGTCATAAACATGGTTGCTTCTTTTGACCATAACTTCTTCTCTAGACCTCCGAATGACTTGATTCTGGAACCATTGGATTCATAAGACCTTTCTCTTCATATCCACCAAATATAAGCTATCCGAAATGAAGTGAGAAAGATTAAGTGGAAAAGGTGGGATGGGTGCAGTGAGTGTGTTCTTAGAGGATTTGGACTTGTGTTTCCCACTGAATATATTTCAGTATTTTGATGTTTTCTAAATCAGTAGAGGTCTAAATGAGGTGATTTCTATTTCAAATGAAATTAGAGACATATATCTACAAGTTATATGAAGGAGTCGATCGACAATGTAGCCTCCAAGACTTTTAAATTCGGGTCGAAATTTAGATGTAGTGTTCAGTATCGGTTTTGCAATGGCCGAACAGACTTCAGTATTTTGGATATATCTTGAGTTATAGAGCTCCGATCGATCTGATTCTTAAAACGATGGATTCGTAAGACATAGAGGTACATTTATCTAGAAGAAAGTTTTATCAAATGGCTTCATTTACTTGATCGAAATAATTAGACAAGATGTCAGTTTTAAAGACCAAGGAAGGGGCAATTTTGGAAGTTTACTTAAAGGGTTAAGTTTATAGGCTTAAATGGAGCGGCATATGGGTCATTCCTCATTCATTAAATGACATGGCATTATAAAATTAAGAGGGCTTTCATTGTTTGAAGGAAAAAATCCCGAAACTTATAATCAAAGGAAAGAAAGAATAAGAGAATAAGAGAGAAGAGAGAAGGGAGGGCAAGCTTCGGTGGAGAAAAAGGGAAGAAAGCTAGGGCTCGATTTTTCTACCACTTGAAGAGAGATTTTGATGTCATTCCAAGAGAGAAAAAGGTGGAGGATGAAGAGAGCTTCATCTTGAACGAAGAAAATCCGAAAATGGAGGAGAAATGAGGTAAGAGCAATTTTTAAGATTTGAGTTTCTCTTGAAGTTTTGGTTTAGAATTATGGAAAAATGGTATGGGTTTGTGGAGTATGAAGTCAATTTTTATGATTGCTAAGTACTATGGGTTTAATTTGGATGATTATGGTTTAGGAAAATTTCAATTGGAAGAAAGAAAGAAGCAAGGGTCAAATTGAAGCATTGGACAAGCTTCAAGCATGGAAATGAGGTGGGTACCCGTTTATAATAGATTTATAAGCCACTACTGCTTTCCTTAAACAAAGAGATTTTCTGATTTCAATTGCATCATAAATGTTGCATCATTGTATGAATGATTTGAAAAATTATTATTGATTCAATGCATGAACTTTTGATGAATTGCAAAATACATTTGTGTTATGCCTCAAAAATTCCATGGCATTTCGTATATTCGTAAAAGAGCATTTGATAAACTGATTTAAGCATGATTATGTGATTATGATTGGGCAAGAGAGAACCTGTTTCGTTAGTCTCGTGCACGATGACCCTTAGCCTTCTCCCGGCTGCTCGTTAGAGGCTACGAGATTCTGAGAAATCGGACTCGTTGTGTTTACGATAAACTTCTGTTTATTCGTTGTGTTTAAGGAACTCTCAAGCCGTTATGTGTGCATTTGAATTGTGAAGTGTTATGATTGATGCATCCATGTTTTGGAAATTGTGATTTCGAATACTGCAAGAAAAGAACTTTTAAAAATGTGCTTTTTGGGTTTCAAACAAGTTTCTGCAAAAAAGGAAAAGAAAAACGTTTTAAAGGTTTTGCTTATTTATTTGTTATAAACTGTTACCCACGAGCTATAAGCTCACCCCCCTTTCATCCCCATCTCCAGGCATTTGTGCAGGAGATCGGATGAAAGACGGTCAAGATGTCAGATCGACTTTTTACATGTTTTCGTAATTTGTATAAGTTAGATTTTGAGTAATTTGGATTTTAGTGTTGATATGTATATGGCTTTAGATAAATTTGGATAAATGTATTTGTGTATGAAATTGGATATGGTGTATGTGATTTTGGTAACGGTGTAATTCATGAATGATTGGATTAAGAATTATTGGAGCGTTTATGGTGTATAAATTTATGATATATAGGTATGTGTATTAAGTGTCTATTGACAAAAGAAAGGATTAGTAAGATTTTTTGTAATTGACGATCATGATTTAAATAGGATCAAACAGATTGAGATATTGGTTGAGGATGGATTTGTCCAAATGAGGAATTGAAGTGTTTTGTATGGGAATGATGAAAGGAATGAATAAAAAAATTAGAAAGAAAGAAAAAAAAAATTATACGGGTTTTAAGAATTGTCTTAAGGTTTCCAACGCGATAAGTTTCCTATGCTTTGTGTTTTCAACGGATGTCGAAATTTATTTCAGTTCGATGGATTCGATCGTTTTCTTTTTGCATTCACTTCCGATTTGTAATTCGATTCGCATCCGATTCGATTTCGCTTTATGTTTCGTTTCTTTGCTTTGGTTCGATTGATAGCCAATTTATTTTGCTTCAATCCGCTTTTGCTTACTCTCATTTTGCGATTGGTTTCTGCATTTTGCTATTCGTGTCGCCTTTGGATTCGAATTATCCGATTCGATTATCCATCCTTCGTTTCATATTCGGTTGGGATCCGGTTTCCAGATCGGGTCTCAACAATGTCTCTTTTAAACATATTTCAAAGTTGGCAAAACATGATTTGGTAAGAGGGTTGCCAAAAATAAGTTTTGACAAAGAGTTTTTCTGTGAAAACTATTTGAAAGGAAAACAAGTTAAAACTTCTTTTTCTTCTAAAAATTTTGTAACATCATCTAGACCTTTAGAGCTGTTACATATAGATTTATTTGGTCCAACAAGGACAATAAGTCTTGGCGGAAAGAAATATGGACTTGTTATTGTTGATGACTTTACTCGATTTTGTTGGATATTGTTTTTATTACACAAAGATGAATCTTTTAAGTGCTTTAGGACCTTATCCAGAAAGTTACAGAATGAAAAAGGAGTGTCTATAGCCAGTATCAGGAGTGACCATGGTGGAGAATTTGAGAATGAGAAGTTTAGGTTATTCTGTGAGGAGAATGGAATTTTCCACAATTTCTCTGCTCCTAGGACCCCACAACAGAATGGAGTTGTTGAAAGGAAGAACAAGACTATTCAAGAGATGGCAAGGACCATGCTGTGTGAGATGAATCTTCCTAAATACTTCTGGGTAGAAGCTGTGAATACAACATGCTATATTCAGAATAGAATTCTGTTGCGACCCATGTTGAAGAAGACTCCTTATGAGTTATGGAATGGAAGAAGACCAAATATATCTTACTTTCATCCATTTGGGTGCAAATGCTCTATTCTGAACACAAAGGAGCTGTTGGATAAATTCTATTCAAAGACCTATCTAGGAATCTTTCTAGGCTACTCATTATCGTCTAAGGCATTTCGGGTGTACAACCTTACTTCAAAGACAGTTGAGGAGACTATCCATGTCAAATTTGATGATAGTTCCCAACCTCATAAGGATGATGACATGGAAACTGAAGGTCCTTCAAAAAACTTAGATGACAGCACAGAAACTCCATCATTAGGAACTCATGTAGAAAAAGTTGAAGATATTCCAGAAACTATCGGACTGAAAAGAGACTGGAAATATAAAAGTTCTCATCTAGAAGAGTTGATTATCGGAGAGACCTCAGAAGGAGTCAGAACAAGGTCCAGATTTAGAAGAGAAGCTAATGTGGTTTTTATCTCTGAAATAGAACCTAAGAAGTTTGAGGAAGCTCTTCAAGACGAAGCTTGGGTGTTAGCCATGCAAGAGGAGCTTAATCAATTTACTAGGAATAATATGTGATCCTTAGTTCCGAAACCCTCTAAGAAATCCATCATAGGAACCAGATGGGTCTTTAAGAATAAGTTAGATGAATCAGGAAGAGTGAGTCGAAATAAGGCTAGATTAGTAGCACAAGGCTACAATCAGCAAGAAGGAATAGACTACAATGAGACGTATGCTCCAGTAGCAAGACTTGAAGCCATTACGATTCTACTGGCATATGTTGTGTGTCATGATATAAAGCTTTTTCAAATGGATGTGAAGAGTGCCTTTCTGCATGGTTTTATAGACGAAGAGGTGTATGTTAAGCAACCACCTGGCTTCGAGGATGTTAAGAATCCAGACCATGTCTATAGACTTCATAAAGCCTTATACGGACTGAAGCAAGCTCCTGGAGCTTGGTATGATCGTCTGAGTGCTTTTCTCTTAGAGAATGGTTTTAGTAGAGGTCAAGTTGATAAGACGCTCTTTAGGAAGAATTTTTAGAATAATTTTATTTTAGTTCAGATATACGTTGATGATATTATTTTTGGAGCTACCTCAAAAAGGGTATGCATGAAGTTTGAGAGTCTAATGAAGAAAGAGTTTGAAATGAGCATAAGGGGTGAATTAAAGTTCTTTATTGGGTTGCAAGTTAAGCAGACTGAAGAGAAGATCTTTATTCATCAACAAAAGTACATGAAAGAATTGTTGCTTAAATTTGATATGCAGAATGTGAAGCCTGTTAGACCTTGTTCTTATTTGCTTAAATTGTTTAATTGGTTATTTATGTTTATATGTTGGTTAATTTTTTTTTATTATTTTAGAATTGGGCCATTAATTAGAAACTTGATGGAAGAATTAGAAATTAAAATTAGAATGAAAGGGTTAGGATTAAGTTAGTATTTAAGTGGGCTTAAGGGGTTAGTAGGGCCTTATAAGACAAGGAAGGGTAGTTTTGGAAGAGCCATGTTAATGAGGGGTAGAATGGGAAGTTAAGGAAGAAAGAAAAGGCAAAAATTTAAAGGGAAGATGAGCATTTTCGTGGGCTACCCAAGGGAGGAGAGAGAAAGGGAAAAAGAGAGAGGGAACAGTGGAGAAGAAGAGAGGAAGAAGAGAAAAAAAATCAAAAAATCCAAGGAAAAAGGGAAGAAATTCGTGGAAAGGTGAAGATTCAAGATCTTTAAGGTAAGTTCTTCATCTTCTTCATGCTTTAGTAGAGAAATAGGTTGGGGTTTTGTGAATGAGAAGTTCTAGAGAGAGAAAGAAGGGTTGTGTTGGGATTTCATGAAGGAAGAAGAAGATGGAGAGACCTTTGGATTTTCTTGGGTTTTAAGCTAGGTTGTGGGTTTTCTAACCCATATGAACCATGGGTAGGTTAAATTAGAACTTGATTAGGGTTAATTGTGATTTGATTAAGATTAGGAAAAATTGGGGATTTTCTAAATTGAGTTGAAAGTCATGGAATTTTGGTTGTGTATAGGCAATCAAGGGGCTATCCTAGAGCAAGGAGAAAGAAACCATTGATTTTGGAGATTTCAAGGCTAAGGTGGGTAAATTATTTATAGTTTCTGTGCAAAATGGGCAAATGCTTGTATATGCTTTGTATGTGACTTGTTGCATATTTGTTATGTTGATATGATATATATCATGATGATTAAATCATAGAAATGTGATTATGTCATGTTATGTATGAATGAATGCTTGACATTTGGATAAGAAAGTATGCCATTGAATGAAAGCATGGCATTTTGTTATATGAACGTTTGAATTGGAGTATGTGTTTTATTTGGGCTGAGAGGAACCGTTTCGAGTCACGTGCACGTCGACATCAAAGCCTTGTCCCGGCTGCCCGCTTGTAACCCACGAGATCCGAGAATGGACTCGTTTCGATTCACGGCGTAAACTTCTGTTTCGTCGTTTTGTTCACGGAACCCTCTAGCCATTAAAATGTGCATTGCATTTGATGTTCTAAGTTGCCTTGAAATGAATTACATTTAGTATGTGAAGATGATTTGAAATTATGAGTTGACAATTGCTTGTGAATGTTGAATTCTCATTGTTATATACTTATGCCTAAACATGCTAGTATGTATATGAATTTGGTTGATTGTGTGGCTCGATGCCATTGACTATAAATGGTTTAGCCACTGAGCTGTATAGCTCAACCCACGATTTTCCTCCTTAGGTGCAGATCGAGAAGATCAGTAAATCCTTGCGGGCATTTGGACAATCTTGAGAGAATTAGCTTTTGTATTAAGTTAGGAGCTAGATTTTGAATAGCTTTAACAGCATATTGAACATTGAGCATCAAATGTATTTTGCAACTTGTGTAATGTCGATATGTAATTTAAAGCTATGCATGAAAGCTTGTACGAACTCCATTTTGGCTTGGAATTGAATTGAAAATTGGGAAAATTTCCTTTGTGCATGTGCTTATCTATCTTGTTGTGTGAAATGATTAATTCAGGTTTTATAGAGGTAAATTGTGTGTTGAACTTTTGGGAGAAAAACTGGGTTGATTTAGGCCATTTTGGGCGAAATGATCTTCTTGAATTTTGTTGTTTATCCTCTTAGCTTTTCAATGGTATAAGGTTTCCGAATTTTAGATATCAATATTGAGAGTTATGGGCTTTGCAAGTGATGATGTTGTATGAAAAGCTTGAAAGTGATAACTTTGGTAAATGATGAGAATTTGTGTGTTGGATGAGTTTTGAGTTGATGTTTGGTGAGTTTAATTCATCACAATTGGTAGTTGAATGTTTGAGGAGTGTTATTACACTTGAAGGATTTAATTTGGGAAGATTTAGAGTGTATATGGTGTTAGGATTAAAGGTTGGAAGCATTGGAAGGCTTGGAAGAGGTCTTGGGTTGCGCGTGTCCGTTAAACGGACATGGATGTCCGTTAAACGGACCTTCTCAGGTGGAAAAGGACCCTTAGTCCAGTGTATGTCCGTTTAATGGACTTTCTCGGTCAATTTGGAGCTGTTTTTCCAGTCTGTGTCCGTTAAACGGACATGCGGACATGCATGTCCGTTTAACGGACAGTCTCAGGTTAGCTATAGTAATTTGTGATTTTGGCTAGTTTAGATGCTGAATCTCGCTTTGAGGCCTCTAATACAAGTTGTAGATATCAATGTGTTCTTTCCAATGGTACAAAAACGAAAGCAATTGAACTTTTTTATAAAAAGTTATGGCATTCGCTCCAAAACATGTTCAGTTGGAATGAGGACATGAACATATTGGCTTCTTTCGACCATAACTTTTTCGTCCGACCTCCGAATCGAACGATTCTTGAAGCATTGAATTTATAACATGTTTAACTACCTCTCCACAAAAATTGGTAACCATTGGATTTAAATCCAGAAAGTTTGATGAAAAGGAAGTGATGGGTAGATTTGGAGAGCATGATTGGGCTATAAACCCACTTCGATGTCTTAAGCATATCTTGGACCATAGAGCTCTGATTGGGGTGGTTCTTGTTTCTAATTGAACTAGAGACTAAGAGTTACCATTGTGAAGAAGTCTTTGGGGGATTTTGTGTTTCCGTCGTGTGGGCTCGCCCTTGGGCTTGGGATGTTATGCCAAGAAGGAATTTCTCCTTGTTGGTTTCCAGGTTAAGGAACTTGGAAATTCGCTTATGTTTCGTCTACGGTCCGATCGTTGGGCTTCGAAAACGGAGCCCAACATCTTGTGGTATCAGAGCTTAGGCTTTTAAAGAGTCCTAGCCTTAGAATGTGTTGTGCTATGCATTGTTGTATTATGTGCTAATTGTTTGCATTTTGAATTGATTGTTTGCCTTAAATGACATGCATATCACGCATACATGTAGAATGTGAGCTAATCGTTAGTATTTCTATTGAAGGAGTGAGATGCCACCTCGTAGAAGAACACAAGGAATTATGCAAGGATCGGTTGCACCTGACCCTCCACCGAGAGAGGAGGGTACGGATGAATCTGTAGCCCCAGTGAATGCTGAGGCTTCTGTCGGGCAAGGTAGTGAGCCCACTCGGTCACAGTCGCAGGAGTCGCCTGTTCCGCAGGAACAAGCACCTACCTTGGATCCGAGACTGTTCCAAGATTTCACCCAGGCGTTTGTCCAGGCTATGGGACAGATGCCGCAATCTTCTTCTCCGGCCTCAGTTAAGAAGGGGAAGCAATTTGACAAGCTGAGAAAGTATGGTGCGGTAGACTTTTTCGGGACCACTGATCCCGAGGAAGCTGAGGCATAGCTGAGGAAGACGGAACGAATACTAGATCAGATGGACTGTGAAGATGAAGAGAAGGTGGAATATGCTACAAGTTTGTTGCAAGGAGATGCTCTGCATTAGTGGGAAAGTGTCCCGGGAAGTCAGCTGAAGCTGTCGATATTAGCATGGAAGGATTTCCTGATAGTCTTCAAGAAGAAGTATTTGTCGGAAGTGTACATCCAACATAAGCAAAGAGAGTTTTTGAGCCTCACCCAGCGGGAGATGACGGTGAGTGAATATGAGCGTCGATTCACCCAATTGGCCCGTTATGCTGCTGATCTAATGATGAGTGAAGCGGCTAGGTGTCGAAGGTTTGAAGCAGGATTGCATTTGGCCATCAGAGAGAAAGTGGTGGCATAAAATTTCTGTGATTTCCAGCAGCTGGTTGAAGCAGCTTTAAGAGTGGAAAATGTAGAGAACATTAAGAGTGCGGTGAGCAGAAAGAGGAAAGGGAGAGAACAATTCAAGAGGGGAGGCGGTGCTCCCATGACCGAGAGGAGTGCCCGGACCTTCCTGTGATCGGAGAAAGGAGCAGCGATGGGCGGCGGGCCTCGATAAATGAGAGCTGTCTCATATCAAGCCTCAACAATTTGGAGGCGATGGGAGGGAGATGGGGATAGGCTGCCCGATCCCTAAGTGTGAACAACATGGGGATTCCTGAGGGAATGCTACCGCTTGACCGAGACTGTTTCAACCTGTGGAGAGTGTTAGAGTAGTGCCTAAAGGCAATCCCTTTAGCGCATTTTGTTCATAGTCATGTCATGGACTTTATGAATAAATAAAGCAAAGGCATATTTCATTTATTTGATGTTCATTTTATTATGAATTGATAATGATCTTTAATCAAATTAATGAAGTCCACGATACATGACATAGCATGAAGGAAATTATGATGCGATCATACTCACCGAGATTCCTATCATGTGCAATTATGTCAAGATATCTAAATTATCCTAGTCATAGGATTAACGAGACTGGACATCGTTAATCCGGATAGACTAACACATGTCAAACTCCTTGATTGGATCAGCGGTGGATCTCGTAAAAGCTGTAAATATTGAGATATTTAGATTTGACATGTGGATGCTTACTAGTGGTAGTAAGTACATTGGATGACTGCTATGAGATCATCACATGGATGTCTATACAAATGTCGGTGATAATCTCATCATAGCAATGGTGCAAGTATCCTTAGACTTGAGGTACTCGAGGATATCTTGGTCTTGATTACGTACTTTGACTCCATTCCTTGTTACCTTTCGGAGGTCGCTCATAGGGTGGTGATTGGAGTGCGACTTGAGGTATTGAAGGTAATTGAGTAGCCAATAGAGGATTCACCACTACATTATAGCGAAGAGATACCCATGGCCTCTTATCGGGATCATTACTTTGAAGTCTCTGGCGAACATACATATGTCATGAAGATGGTCTTCATGGACATATAAAGTAATGAGTCTAGGGCGAGAACTGCTACACTTGGACTAGATTTGATCGATCGGTCTAGTAAGAGTTGACACATTGCCCATACTCAAACCAAGTGGGGTATAGCATGGTGAAAGGACGAATTGCACAGTAATTGTCTATGGAAGGGTTAAGTGATATGGTTTCATTAGTCAAACCAATTACTTTCCGGTCAATTGGGGGTCATGATGTGTTCTAGATACCGCTCATGACTTGCTTAGATTAAGTGTTAATCTAAGTGGCCAACATAAAGGAACCTAATGGGTCACACATTAGAGTGACTCGGAGAATCTGTAAAATAGTTTGGACGGAGATCCGATATCCGGAGAACAATAGGATTAAATGAATCCGATGAGATTGGGATATGTCCCGATGAGATCGCGACATCGACATTGCTGAAAACCGTTTCCGGTGATTTTTCGCCGGCGGGGCCCGGTAGGCCGGTAGGAACGACCCCAGTTTGACTGGACCACTTCAGCAATTATATATATTAATTAATTAAGTAAATAATTAATTAATATATAAATATATAAAGTCATTTTCGGTGGAGACTTGAATGGAGAAGAAAAGTTAACTTTGAAAAGTCAAAGTTAATGATTATTTAGCAATTTAAGGCATTCTTCATGCCATTCACGTGACCATCCATCAACCAAGCTTTATATATATGTATTTAAGTGTTAAATAGATAGATGGAAGGAATGGAAAGAGTGGATGCACGGTTTTGAGAGGAAGAGAACCGAAAATGGCTTAAGTGTTAAGCATATGAAACTTGTTTCATCTTCTTCATCTCCTCCTTTCAAGTTTGCTTCTACTTCTCCAAGGCTCCACCAAGCTCATCTAATTTGCTCTCCAAGGCTAAGGTAAGAGCTAGCACTCTTTTCTTTAGTCTAGCTATTCCCGGGTCAAAAGAGTTTGTCCCGATTAGGTTTTCCGACCTCTGCGTGGATACCGTTAGAGACGGTCTACTTTGGTCGTTATGGTTTGATTGTTTGTACTTACATGGATCCTGGCTTTGGGAATGTCCGGGACTTAAAATTTTAATTCCGCACCCTGGGCATGTGATGCCCACCCGGGATTTTCCTACAGTGGTATCAAAGCCACTTGTGTTGTATAAACAGTCTAAATGATAACTAGGTCGGAGTTCCTTAGTGAATGAGCTGCTGATGCATGTTGCTTCTGTTGAATTTCGAATCAGTATAGAGATAGTGTTTTCGAAATTTCTTGCCCAGATATGTTCACAAGGTGTTGTAGTTTATGTCTGTGGAAGCTCGAAAGTTATTAATTTGATTAGCTATGGTTTTGCTATTTAATTCCCTCAACTTTCGGATGCTGTCTTGTTGATTGTTTCTGAAACAGGCATGCTTGTAAATTCGAGCATAAATTCTAGAAAAATTGTTTTTCGGATTGGTTTTCACCGACATTTCCCTAAGATGTTTTTGAATGTCTCTGTGGAAGGAAAAATGTTTTCAAGGTGATTTACTATTTATTTCCGAATTTCTTGTATGCTGCTGGGAATGTCTGTGTTGAAAAACACAGATTCTGGATCGGCTAGATTGCTGAGGTTCAATGAGTTTTTGTGGGCAATAAATCCTAAAAAAATTCATGGATCATGTTAGGAACATGTTTTAATCTCAGTAATTTTCTCAGCATTTATTGAAATTGTTTCAATGATCATTTTGAGCAAAAGGCAGAGCTTGGCAGTTTTGAGAAACATGCTGGGGCTGTTTTGTTTGGAATGATTGGTTATGTATTTCTGATTTCCAATGCCTTGAATCATTTTATAGTGATTAAAAATGTGTTATATTGATGTGGCATGCATGCCAAGATGAGATTCTTGAATTTAGGTTTCCAATAATTTTGGATGTCGGATAGGTCACTTTAGCGTCTCGTTAGCTTATTAGTTATCTTGGTTATTTTGGCCGTCGCAATTTTTGTGACAAGTGCCGGAGTAATCTTGATAACGTATAGCCTACCTAGAGATACTTAGCATGATTATTTGATATTCTTAAAATTATGTGGAAATCTAGTGATTAATGGTGGATTAATCAGTTTCAAGTTTTTCTCATATAGTTTGTCTATATGGCATGCATGTTTCAATGAAAATGTTTCATTAACACCTTAATATAAAAGATAATATACTTGGTATTGTGAATTGGAAATGCATGGATTGAGAATTAGCCGATTAGATAGCAATTCCTAATGCACCACAAACAAGTCGACTTATCATTCATAACTCGACTTGTTTGGTGCATCAGAACAAATAAGTCGACTTGCACGATGGTACAAGTCGACTTGTTGCATCTACTGATTACAAGTCGACTTACACATGCATAAGTCGACTTATTCAGAGCCATAAGTCGACTTATACATAAACAAGTCGACTTATTACATGCCTGTAGTGGGATGATGGGTGATTTTGGTATAAATTCAATGTGATTGATGCGATGCCCTAAATCATACCATATAGTCATTATGACTATGATCCTTGGATGAGATTAATTTGATGAGACCTAAAATCCTCAATTTAAAATATGAAAACTAACGCCTTCCATTAATATGGCAAGAACCGAGTTCTTATAGGGTTGGGTTGTTGAGCTAACCTCAAGCTCACTCTATCTGAATATGTTCAAACCATGAAAATATGATTTTCGGATTAATGGGTTGGTTTTCCTAGAAGCGTTGATTTGTTGAGCTAACCTCAAGGTCAAGCGTGGACAGAGGCGAAATTGGGTAGTGTACATCGGATGTACACGCATCAAGTGTTGATAACCCAATGTATGTGCATACATCAATTGTTGATAGCAGGCGATAGTTGCATCGAGATGCAATTGGTATGACCGATACCTACCGATTGACCTAAGGTGACTTGTTGAGCTAACCTCGAGGTCATTCTTAGCAATGTCGGATATCGACCCACTAGGTCATTGTACCATTTTGTTTCTTGGATTCATGATGGGGTTATGGATTACATTGAAACTAGTGGGAGCCATATGTATGTCATTTAAGTCCTTATGGTCATACATTTAAATCTATTCTAACTTTCTTTCTCTCTACGTTTAGGTTGATTGAAGATGTCGACTAGTGTGAATCTTGGCGCTCTAATGGATGCAAACAAATTAAGCTGGACCAAATTTTCTTGATTGGCTGCGAAATCGAGAATTGTTCTCGAGATCGAGGATCTAGGATACATCCTTGATTTTCCGCTTCGGATCCACTTCTGAAGGAGCTTCGATGATGATCGGAAGGCATATCGTAAGCATCTAAAAGGCGGTGACATAGCCACCGCATTATGCTTGCATCGATGTCACCGAGCTGCGAAGCAAAGACGAGTCTATGGATGCTCATACGATTGTGTTTCATCTTAGAGAGTTGTTTGATGAGCAAGCTCGGTCCGAGCAGTTCGAGACCTCGAGGTTGCTCTTTACAGCGAAGATGACTCTGGTTCATCTGCGGTGCAATATGCATTGAAGATGAATGGCTATATTGAGAGGTTGGCCGTCTTAGGTTTTGTGATGGATTACGAGTTAAGTATAGACTTAATTCTAGTTGGTTTGTCGATAGTTATTCACGGTTTGTGTTGAACTATCGAATGAACCAAATATCCACCACAATTCGAGTGATCAATCACTTTCGAGGCAATGAGAACAATTTGTCAAGCAAGATAGCAAGCGTTCTATTGGTGGATTCTTCTTCCTCTGCTTCCAAGAAAAAAGAAGAAGAAGAAAAGGCTCGAAGCGAAAGGAAGTGCGATGAAAGGCAAGAAAAGACCAAAGAGACTGCACCAAAAGGTACCGCTTCCATTGCGGTAAGGATGGTCATTGGAGGCGAAGCGCAAAGTCTATCTGGAACAATGAAGCGAAGAAGGCATCGGATGCCTCGACTTCTTCGTGTATGTTTGTCATTGAGGTTATCTGTTTCGATCATAACATATGGGTATTAGATACGGTTGTGGCTCACACATATGCAATGATATGCGAGGGCCTCGGGGACGAATGGCGACTCATAAAGGGAGAAATGGACTGCGTGTTGGCAATGGAGCAAGAGTTCTTTGCATTAGTAGTAGGAACTTATGTTTTGACACTCCTAGTGGGCTTGTACTTAACTTGGATGATTGTTATTTTGTACCGTGTTAACAAAGAACATATTATCATTTCTTGTTTAAATAGAGTGGTTTCCATTTGTCTTTTGGTAACAATGGTTGTTCTATTAGCTCAAATGGAATGCTTTATGGTCTTGGTACATTATGCAATGGAATATACATATTAGATATGTCACATCCGATTATGAATGTCAATGACGCTAAAAGACATAAAAGAGATAATTTAAAATCAACTTACTTATGGCATTGTCGCTTGGCCATATAAATGAGAGGCGCCGCTAAGCTCCACAAGAGTGGAAGTTTAGGGTCATTTGATTATGAATCATATGACATATGTGAATCTTGTTTGTTAGGCAAGATGACTAAGTTACCTTTAAGGAAAGGGTGAGCAAGCGATGGATTATTGGACCTAATACATTCGGATGTATGTGGTCCGATGTCCATCCATGCGAAGTGGTTGTCGTTACTTCATTACCTTTATCGATGATTATTCTCGATATGGGTACATGTATCGATGAGATACAAATCAAGCGTTTGAAAAGTTCAAACAATTCAGCAATGAAGTAGAAAAACAACTTGGTAAAAGTATCAAAATATTACGATCCGATCGTGGTGGTGAATACTTAGACCAAGAGTTTTTGGATTATCTCAGAGATAATGGGATTTTATCTCAGTGGACCCCTCCTTACACACCACAGCATAATGGTGTGGCAGAAAGGAGAAATCGAACCTTGTTGGACATGGTTCGATCTATGATGGGCTTTGCACAGTTACCAAAATCCTTTTGGGGATATGCACTTGAGACAGCTGTTTACTTGTTAAACAGAGTTCCATCAAAGACAGTTGATGTTACTCCATATGAGATGTGGACTAACAAGAAACCTTATCTTTCTTATTTGAAAGTATGGGGTTGTCCTGCTTATGTGAAGCGGACACAGTCAGATAAGCTTGAAGCAAAGTCTGATAAATGTTTGTTCGTAGGATATCCTAAAGAAACAAGAGGATATCAATTCTACTTTGCTGAGGAACAAAAGGTGTTTGTTTGATGCATCTTGTCTTTTTAGAAAGAGTTTCTTTTAAAGAGGACGGTGGGAGCAAAGTTGAACTTGAAGAAGTTCAAGATGCTCGAGACGACGCAGATCAAGCGCTGAACTCAAAGCTGTATCTCATCTGAGATGAGGTAACGATTCAACCTTCTACTTCACACGAAATTGTGGGTCAAGTAGGATCGACCTTTGTTCGAGAGATATGGATTTCGTGAGCGAACAGAATGACGTATTGCTCATAGAGGATGATGAGCCTACCACTATGAAGAGGTTACGAAGAGTTGAGTGCGAAAAATGGCTTCGTGCCATGAAATCGAAATGGATTCCATGTATGAAAACCAAGTATGGTCTTTGGTTGATGCACTGAAGGATAAAACCTATAGGGTGCAAATGGGTTTTCAAGAAGAAAACCGACATGGATGGTAATGTGATTACCTATAAGCGAGGCTTGTGGCTAAAGGCTTTCGTCAAAGACAAGGAGTTGACTATGCGAGACCTTGATCGATAGCAATGCTTAAATCCATTAGGATACTCTAGCCATTGCCGCTCATTATGATTATGAGATATGGCAAATGGATGTGAAGACGACTTTCTGAATGGAAATCTGGTGAGGATGTGTACATGACCTGACTGAGGGCTTCATTTCGTTGACGGCGAAAAGGTATGCAAGCTTGAAATCCATTTATGGATTGAAGCAAGCATCCAGGAGTTGGAATATCCGTTTGATGAGACAATCAAAGAGTTTGGTTTCTCACAAAATCCGGATGAACACTTGTGTGTACAAGAAGATTAATGGAATCGCGATCGTATTCCTTGTGTTATATGTAGATGACATATTGTTACTAGGAAACGATGTCTCAATGCTGCAATCAGTAAAAATTTGGTTGTCCAAACAATTTGCCATGAAAGACCTTGGAGAAGCAACTTATATCCTTGGGATTAAGATTTATAGAGATAGATCGAAGAGGTTGCTTGGTCTTTCACAGTCAACGTACATAGACAAGGTGCTAAAGAGGTTTAGCATGGAGCAATCCAAGAGAGGGTTTCTTCCCATTACCCATGGGATAACACTCTCGAAGTCTATGTGTCCTCGGACACAGGACGAGAGGATGCGTATGAATATGATCCCGTATGCGTCTGTAATAGGATCTATTATGTACGCAATGCTATGTACGAGACCCGATGTATCATATGCTCTAAGTGTTCTGAGCGGATACCAAGCGGATCTGGTGAGGTCCTTTGGGTGGTGTCAAGAATATCTAAAGTACTGCGAAGAACTAAGGATGTTTTCTTGATATATGGGCTGGAAATTTCAAGTGGCGGGCATCTGGATGCGATTTCCGATCGATAAGGGCGACTCGAGTCCCAATCAGGTTATGTTTTCACACTAAATGGCGGAGCGATCGGTTGGAAGAGTTCCAAGCGAGGCGCATGGCGATTCAACGATCGAGGCGAGTACATTGCCGCATCGACGCAAAGAAAGGCGGTTTGGATCGAAGTTCATTTCGAACTTGGTGTGGTTCCTAGTGTGATGGACCCATCTGATTGTATTGTGACAACAATGGAGCTATTCTTGTGACGAAAGAACCAAGGTCTCATCAGCGGTCCAAACACGTACTCGCCGATACCATTTGATTCGGAGATCATTCGCTGGGTGATGTCACGATAGAGAATTCCGAGCGGAATATTGTTGATCCGTTGACAAAGCCATTGCCACGGAAGAATTTTGATTCTCATGTACTCGCTTATGGTATTAGATACCAAGGCGATTGGCTTTAGGTCAAGTGGGAGATTGTTAGAGTAGTGCCACAAAGGCAATCCCTTTAGCGCATTTTGTTCATAGTCATGTATGAGACTTTATGAATAAATAAAGCAAGGCATATTTCATTTATTTGATGTTCATTTTATTATGAATTGATAATGATCTTTAATCAAATTAATGAAGTCCACGATACATGACATAGCATGAAGGAAATTATGATGCGATCATACTCTGAGATTCCTATCATGTGCAATTATGTCGATATCTAAATTATCCTAGTCATAGGATTAACGAGACTGGACATCGTTAATCCGGATAGACTAGCACATGTCAAACTCCTTGATTGGATCAGCGGTGGATCTCGTAAAGCTGTAAATATTGAGATATTTAGATTTGACATGTGGATGCTTACTAGTGGTAGTAAGTACATTGGATGACTGCTATGAGATCATCACATGGATGTCTATACAAATGTCGGTGATAATCTCATCATAGCAATGGTGCAAGTATCCTTAGACTTGAGGTACTCGAGGATATCTTGAGTCTTGATTACGTACTTTGACTCCATTCCTTGTTACCTTTCGAGGTCGCTCATAGGGTGGTGATTGGGTGCGACTTGAGGTATTGAAGGTAATTGAGTAGCCAATAGAGGATTCACCATACATTATAGCAGAAGAGATACCCATGGCCTCTTATCGGGATCATTACTTTGAAGTCTCTGGCGCCGGAGCATACATATGTCATGAAGATGGTCTTCATGGACATATAAAGTAATGAGTCTAGGGCGAGAGCGCTTACACTTGGACTAGATTTGATCGATCGGTCTAGTAAGAGTTGACACATTGCCCATACTCAAACCAAGTGGGGTATAGCATGGTGAAAGGACGAATTACGGTAATTGTCTATGGAAGGGTTCGTGATATGGTTTCATTAGTCAAACCAATTACTTTCCGGTCAATTGGGGGTCATGATGTGTTGCTAGATACCGCTCATGACTTGCTTAGATTAAGTGTTAATCTAAGTGGCCAACATAACCGGAACCTAATGGGTCACGCATTAGAGTGACTCGGAGAATCAGTAAAATAGTTTGGACGGAGATCCGATATCGGAAAGCAATAGGATTAAATGAATCCAGATGAGATTGGGATATGTCCCGATGAGATCGCGACATCGACATTCTTGAAAACCGTTCCGGTGATTTTTTACGCATGGGGGCCGATAGAGGTTAGTAGGACCGACCCAGTTTGTTGGACCACTTCAGCAATTATATATATTAATTAATTAAGTAAATAATTAATTAATATATAAATATATAAAGTCATTTTCGGTGGAGACTTGAATGGAGAAGAAAAGTTAACTTTGAAAAGTCAAAGTTAATGATTATTTAGCAATTTAAGGCATTCTTCATGCCATTCACGTGACCATCCATCAACCAAGCTTTATATATATGTATTTAAGTGTTAAATAGATAGATGGAAGGAATGAAAAGAGTGGATGCACGGTTTTGAGAGGAAGAGAACGAAAATGGCTTAAGTGTTAAGCATATGAAACTTGTTTCATCTTCTTCATCTCCTCCTTTCAAGTTTGCTTCTACTTCTCCAAGGCTCCACCAAGCTCATCTAATTTGCTCTCAAGGTTAAGGTAAGAGCTAGCACTCTTTTCTTTAGTCTAGCTATTCCGGGTCAAAAGAGTTTGTCCGGTTAGGTTTTCCGACCTCTGCGTGGATACCGATTAGAGGCGGTCTACTTTAGTCGTTATGGTTTGATTGTTTGTACTTACATGGATCCTGGCTTTGGGAATGTCCGGGACTTAAAATTTTAATTCCGCACCTGGGCATGTGATGCCCACCGGGATTTTCCTACTGAGAGAGAAGGGCACAAGGCAAGAGAGTGTCCTCGACCTCCGGCGGAGAGGAGTGGATGCAAGCCTCTAAGAGGGTTGAGACAGTGGGACCTGAGCGATGTCGAGGTGGGGCGTAGAAGCTCTGATGCAGCCAGAAAAGTGAACCCTCCAGGGAGACCGAGGGGACAAGCTCCAGCTAGAGTGTTTGCTATGTGAAGGAAGATCTTGAGGCGACTCGAAGTCGTGGTGGTATGATTAAACTTTTCTTTGAAGATGTTATTGTTTTGATTGATCGGGTTCTACCCACTCGTTTGTGTCCTTGAGTAGAACTGTGATTGGTAGGGAATTGAGCCCATTGGATACTCCTTTGATGGTGAGTACGCCAATCAGCTAATGTATTATTATTAGTCAAGTATATAGAGACGTGAGATACTTATTGGAGAGGGCGATTAGTGATGGATCTAATGCCTTTGAGGATGGCGGATTAGATGTAATTTTGGGATGGACACTTTGAGAAGTACAATGCCAAATTGGATTGCAAGCACAAGGCGATGGAGTTTGAAATAGGCAATGGCAAAAGGTAGTGTTAAGTGGGGGATGAGAAAGGCGAGTCCGATTAGAATGGTTTCGCTTTTGTGAGAAAATTTGATGAGGAAAGGATGTGAAGCGTTTTTGGCCTCGTGGTAGACACTGAGGACGAGATGGAGGGAAATTAGAGGAAATACCTGTGGTCAGGGAATTCCCGGATGTCTTTCCTGAGGAATTACCAGGGCTACCGCCGCCTAGGGAAATTGAATTTCCCGTTGAGCTTCTTCCGGGCTCAATGCCAATTTCGATCCCACCTTATAGAATGGCTCCGGTAGAATTGAAGGAGCTTAAGGAACAATTGGAAGATTTATTAGAGAAGGGTTACATTAGGCCGATTTCTTCACCATGGGGAGCTCCAGTCCTTTTTGTAAAGAAGAAAGACGGATCGTTAAGAATGTGTGTGGACTACCGAAAGCTCATCCATGTCACTATCAAGAATAGATATCCGCTCCCCTGCATCGATGATTTGTTTGATCAGTTGCAAGGGGCGAGAGTCTTTTCTAAGATAGATTTGAGATTGGGTTACCACCAATTGAGGATAAAGGAGTCGGATGTGTCCAAGACTACTTTCAGAACTCGGTATGGCCACTTTGAGTTTTAGTTATGCCTTTTGGATTGTGAATCTTGGCGGCTTTCATGGACTTAATGAATAGGGTTTTAAATCTTTCTTAGACCAATTTATCATTGTTTTATAGATGATATATTGGTTTATTCTAAGTGACAAGGAGCATGAGGAGCAGTTGAGGATTGCCTTGGAGACTTTGAGGAAGAACGAGTTATATGCCAAATTCGATATATCGAGTTACGGCTAAGGAAGTAGTGTTTCTTGGACATGTGATTTCGGAGCACGGAGTGCATGTGGATCTGAGAACGATAGAAGCAGTTGTGAAATGGGAAGCACCGAAGAATATAACAGAGTTGAGGAGTTTCTTGGATTTAGCTGGATATTACAGGAGGTTCGTGAGGGCTTTCTATAATAGCGACTCCACTTACCAAGTTGACTAGGAAGGACCGAAGTTTGTATGGACCGATGAATGCAGAAGAGATTTGAGGAGCTTAAGTATCGATTGACGAGTGCACCAGTTCTGACTTTGCCTTCGGGTAATGATGGATACATAGTGTATAGTGATGCCTCTAGGAAAGGGTTAGGTTGTGTACTGATGCAAGGAGGTAAGGTTATTGCCTATGCTTCAAGGCAATTGAAACCTTATGAGATGAACTATCGGACGTATGACTTGGAGTTAGCTGCCATAATTTTTGCATTGAAGATTTGGAGACATTACCTGTATGGAGTTACCACTAGGGTATTTACTAATCACAAGAGTTTGAAGTATTTGATGAGCCAGAAAGAATTGAATTTGAGACAAAGAAGATGGTTGGAGCTGTTAAAGGATTATGAATTGATGATAGATTACCATCCGGGGAAAGCTAATGTAGTAGCGGATGCGCTGAGTAGAAAGTCGACTATGGAACATGTGGAGACAGTGTATTTTCCTTTGCTGAAGGAATTAGCCATACTTGGAGTGACGTTGACACAAGCTGAATCGGATTGTATATTAGCTAACTTTAGAGTAAGGCCAGTATTGAATGATAAGATTAAGGAGTTACAGAAACAAGATGAGTACTTAAGCAAGCTCATAAAAGAAATAAAGGATGGTAAACCTTCTGAGGTAGAGGTCAAGGAAGATGGATTGATGGTAGTAGGCAACAGATTGTGTATTCCTGATGTGCAAGAGTTTAAGGATGAAATTTTGGATGAGGCACATAATGCGCCTTATGCAATGCACCCAGGAAGTACGAGAATGTATAGAGATTTGAAGGAACATTTCTGGTGGAAAGGGATGAAGAAAGAAGTTACAGAATATGCTAAAAGATGCTTAGTGTGCCAGCAAGTTAAAGCTGAGCACCAAGCACCTTCCAGTAAGCTCAAACCTTTGTCGATTCCGGAATGGAAATGGGAGAAGATTACGATGGATTTCTTGATGGGATTGCCAAGAACCAGTAAGAAGCATGATGCAATTTGGGTGATTGTGGATAGGCTAACCAAGTCTGCTCATTTCTTGCCAATTAGACAGACGGATTCATTAAGTGTGTTGGCCAAGAAATACATGGATGAGATTATAAGACTTCATGGGATTCCAAGTTCGATATTCTCAGATAGAGATCCCCGGTTTACCTCTAGGTTTTGGGAAAGTTTACAGGAGGCTTTGGGAACTAAGTTAACTTTTAGTACAGCTTTCCATTCGCAAACCGATGGACAATCGGAGAGAACGATTCGAACTTTAGAGGCAATGTTGATAGCTTGTGTTATAGACTTTAAAGGCTCATGGGATGATCATTTGCCTTTAATAGAATTCGCTTATAATAATTCCTATCACTCAGGAATTCAGATGGCGCCATATGAAGCTCTTTATGGTAGGAGGTGTAGAACTCCTATTTGTTAGGATGAGGAAGGTGAGAGGAGGCTAATAGGGCCTGAATTGGTACAGGTTACTGTTGACAAGATTAAACTGGTGAAACAGAGACTTAAGGCAACTTAAGATAGAATGAAGAGCTACTCAGATGCGCATAGGAAAGAAATGGACTTTGAAGTTGGAGACAGAGTGTTTCTTAGAGCCTCACCATGGAAAGGGGTTTTGCGATTTGGTAAGAAAGGCAAGCTAAGTCCGACGTATATAGGCCCTTATGAGATCCTTGAGAGGATTGGGTCTTTGGCATACAAGTTAGCTTTGCCACCAGAACTGTCTAAGATCCATAATGTTTTTCATGTGTCAATGTTGAGGAAGTATCGATCAGATCCTTCGCACATAGTTCAACCTTCGGAAGTTCAGCTCAGAGAGGATTTGACTTATGAGGAGCAACCAGTAGAGATCCTAGATTCGAAGGAAAAAGTTTTAAGGAATAAGGTTGTGAAATTAGTTAAAGTCTTATGGCGGAACCATTCGACAGAGGAGGCAACGTGGGAGCCTTTGGAAGCGATGAAGGAGAAATATCCGCATCTTTTCGATGTTTCAGGTAAGAATTTCGAGGAGAAAATTCTTTTAGGGGAGGAGAATTGTTAGACCTTGTTCTTATTTGCTTAAATTGTTTAATTGGTTATTTATGTTTATATGTTGGTTAATTTTTTTATTATTATTTTAGAATTGGGCCATTAATTAGAAACTTGATGGAAGAATTAGAAATTAAAATTAGAATGAAAGGGTTAGGATTAAGTTAGTATTTAAGTGGGCTTAAGGGGTTAGTAGGGCCTTATAAGACAAGGAAGGGTAGTTTTGGAAGAGCCATGTTAATGAGGGGTAGAATGGGAAGTTAAGGAAGAAAGAAAAGGAAAAAATTTAAAGGGAAGATGAGCATTTTCGTGGGCTACCCAAGGGAGGAGAGAGAAAGGGAAAAAGAGAGAGGGAAAAGTGGAGAAGAAGAGAGGAAGAAGAGAAAAAAAATCAAAAAATCCAAGGAAAAAGGGAAGAAATTCGTGAAAAAGGGAAGATTCAAGATCTTTAAGGTAAGTTCTTCATCTTCTTCATGCTTTAGTAGAGAAATAGGTTGGGGTTCTGTGAATGAGAAGTTCTAGAGAGAGAAAGAAGGGTTGTGTTGGGATTTCATGAAGGAAAAAGAAGATGGAGAGACCTTTGCATTTTCTTAGGTTTTAAGCTAGGTTGTGGGTTTTCTAACCCATATGAACCATGGGTAGGTTAAATTAGAACTTGATTAGGGTTAATTGTGATTTGATTAAGATTAGGAAAAATTGTGATTTGATTAAGATTAGGAAAAATTGGGGATTTTCTAAATTGAGTTGAAATTCATGGAATTTTGGTTGTGTATAGGCAATCAAGGGGCTATCCTAGAGCAAGGAGAAAGAAACCATTGATTTTGGAGATTTCAAGGCTAAGGTGGGTAAATTATTTATAGTTTTTGTGCAAAATGGGCAAATGCTTGTATATGCATTGTATGTGACTTGTTGCATATTTTTTATGTTGATATGATGTATATCATGATGATTAAATCATAGAAATGTGATTATGTCATTGAATGAATGCTTGACATTTGGATAAGAAAGTATGCCATTGAATGAAAGCATGGCATTTTGTTATATGAACGTTTGAATTGGAGAATGTGTTTTATTTGGACTGAGAGCAACCGTTTCGAGTCACGTGCACGTCGACGTCAAAGCCTTGTCCCGGCTGTCCACTTGTGGCCCACGAGATCCGAGAATGGACTCGTTTCGATTCACGGCGTAAACTTCGGTTTCGTCGTTTTGTTCACGGAACCCTCTAGCCATTGAAATGTGCATTGCATTTGATGTTCTAAGTTGCCTTGAAATGAATTACATTTAGTGTATGAAGATGATTTGAAATTATAAGTTGACAATTGCTTGTGAATGTTGAATTCTCATTGTTATATACTTATGCCTAAACATGTTAGTATGAATATGTATTTGGTTGATTGTGTGGCTCAATGCCATTGACTATAAATGGTTTAGCCACTGAGCTGTATAGCTCAACCCACGATTTTCCTCCTCAGGTGCAGATCGAGAAGATCAGTAAATCCTTGCGGGCATTTGGACAATCTCGAGAGAATTAGCTTTTGTATTAAGTTAGGAGCTAGATTTTGAATAGCTTTAACAGCATATTGAACATTGAGCATCAATTGTATTTTGCAACTTGTGTAATGTCGATATGTAATTTAAAGCTATGTATGAAAGCTTGTATGAACTCCATTTTGGCTTGGAATTGAATTGAAAACTGGGAAAAATTCCTTTGTGCATGTGCTTATCTATCTTGTTGTGTGAAATGATTAATTCAGGTTTTATAGAGGTAAATTGTGTGTTGAACTTTTGGGAGAAAAACTGGGTTGATTTAGGCCATTTTGGGCGAAATGATCTTCTTGAATTTTGTTGTTTATCCTCTTAGCTTTTCAATGGTATAAGGTTTGTGAATTTTAGATATAAATATTGAGAGTTATGGGCTTTGCAAGTGATGATGTTGTATGAAAAGCTTGAAAGTGATAACTTTTGTAAATGATGAGAATTTGTGTGTTGGATGAGTTTTGAGTTGATGTTTGGTGAGTTTAATTCATCACAATTGGTATTTCAATGTTTGAGGAGTGTTATTACACTTGAAGGATTTAATTTGGGAAGATTTAGAGTGTATATGGTGTTAGGATTAAAGGTTGGAAGCATTGGAAGGCTTGGAAGAGGTCTTGGGTTGCGCGTGTCCGTTAAACGGACATGGGTGTCCGTTAAACGGACATGGGTGTCCGTTAAATGGACCTTCTCGAGTGGAAAAGGGCCCTTAGCCCAGTGTATGTCTGTTAAACGGACATGGATGTCCGTTTAACGGACTTTCTCGGACAATTTGGAGCTGTTTTTCCAGTCTGTGTCCGTTAAACGGACATGCGGACATGCATGTCTGTTTAACGGACAGTCTCGGGTTAGCTACAGTAATTTGCGATTTTGACTTGTTTAGAGGCTGAATCTCACTTCGAGGCCTCTAATACAAGTTGTAGATCTCGATGTCTTCTTTCCAATGGTCAATAACGAAAGCAATTAAACATTTGTATAAAAAGTTATGGAATTCGTTGCAAAACATGTTCAGTTGGAATGAGGACATGAACATATTGGATTCTTTCGACCATAACTTCTTCGTCCGACCTCCGAATCGAGCGATTCTTGAATCATTGAATTTATAACATGTTTAACTACGTCTCCACAAAAATTGGTAACCATTGGATTTAAATCCAGAAAGTTTGATGAAAAGGAAGTGATGGGTAGATTTGGAGAGCATGATTGGGCTATAAACCCACTTCGATTTCTTAAGCATATCTTGGACCATAGAGCTCTGATTGGGGTGGTTCTTGTTTCTAATTGAACTAGAGACTAAGAGCTACCATTGTGAAGAAGTCTTTGGGGGATTTTGTGTTTCCGTCGTGTGGGCTCACCCTTGGGCTTGAGGTGTTATGCCAAGGAGGAATTTCTCCTTGTTGGTTTCCAGGTTAAGGAACTTGGAAATTCGCTTATGTTTCGTCTGCGGTCTGATCGTTGGGCTTCGAAAACGGGGCCCAACAAAGCCAATGACTACTCCGATGCATCCTTCAAACCTTTTATCAAAAGATGAAATTGGTAAGAAGGTGGATCAAACCCTGTATAGAGGGATGATCGGTTCTTTACTATATCTTACAGCAAGTAGACGTGATATTTTATTCAGTGTTTGCTTGTGTGCAAGGTTTCAGGCCGATCCTAGAGAGTCTCATTTTATTGATATTAAAAGAATTATGAGATATCTTGCAGGTACTACTGATCTTTGCTTAATGTTTGAGAAAGGTAGAGATTTCAAGTTAATCGGATATTGCGATCACGGACTATCTAGGAGATAGGCGAAAGGAAGAGCACAAGTGGAGGATGTCACTTTCTTGGCACAAACCTTGTTTCCTGGTCAAGCAAGAGACAAAGCTTGATAGCTCTATCAACTGCCGAAGCAGAATATATGTCTGTCGCAAGTTGTTGTTCACAGACGTTGTGGATTAAATATCAACTTGAAGACTATTCAATTCGAGAAGAAGAGATTCCAATCTACTGCGACAATACCAGTGCAATCAACCTGTCAAAGAATCCGATTCAGCATTCTAGAGTGAAGCACATCGAAGTTAGACATCACTTCCTGAGAGACTATGTTCAGAGGAAGGTGGTGCGTCTATAGTTCATCAAAACAGAGTCTCAGTGGGCAGATATCTTCACTAAACCATTGAGTGAAGAACGGTTCCAGAAGATCAGACGCAATCTTAACATGGTCATGATAAGTGAACAGTCAGGCTAAAGGGACGTCAAAACTAACGGCGTCAGGTACAGTGAGTTACAACTGGTAACTTCTCTGACAAGGAAGTTTTGGAGGGAAACGCCTCCCGATCTTCAGAATCTCTATGATTCTAGAATACGCGTGATAAGACCCTTCAAGTTGCCTGAAGTTGATATCATTGCGGTTACTCTCATCTCCAGATGGTTCATCTTGCTTTCAAAATTCTCTCAATCATCCTACCCTAGACGAAAAGCTAACCAGAGACAGTTTTCGTTCTGAAACAATGGAAGCAGCTATGATATTCGGAAGACATGTAGATTTCGAGTCATTGAGAAATGATGGTATGGACATAGAACCAGAGATTGTAAGAGCTGGTTGGAGGAATTTCTTTCAGTTATGAGAACTAGTCTATAATGACGAAGTGTATGAATTTTGGAAGAACACTCAACTTATAGACAACACTGTGGTATCTTCAGTAGATGGCATATCTGTTGTTGTGACTAAGGAGCTGACTAAGAAGGTGACTGATTGTCCATCGGTTGGTGAGACCCTGTCAACCAAGGCTAAGTGGATGACAACAGTCAATATGAGGGAAGAAGATGTTAACAAACAGTTATATGGAGTGAAATCTGGTCCTAAAAGCTAGGGTTCTCCATGCGATTCTGTTTAATTGCATTCTACCCAGAGCAGGTTCAAGGCATTTGGTGACTACCCTGGATGAACAGTGCCTATTCTACCTGCTGAATCGCAATCCCATCGACTTACCCTTTTTATTCTTTCACTACATAATTAAGGGGATGAAGGATACAACTAGCTATCCTTACGGTATGCTTCTTACAAGGATTTTTAAGGAATCCAGAATCTCTCTCCACAGAGGAAATAGAAGAATTGTACCAGTGAAGAGTAAGATTGATTCAATCACAATGGTGAATGGGTGCGAGGACCGTAGTTAAACAAGAAGCCGACTCTTCGAGGAGAACAAGAATTGAGGGGAAGCGTGTCTCGAAGAAGACTCCCGCTTCAAGTTTTCCAACTCAAGTGAGAATAAAATCGCCTACAGAAGAAATAAGAAGACTGACAGGAAGACCGCTGATGAAACGGACGAGTCCTCAAATCGAAGTAAGTCTACCTCGAAGGACAGAAGAAGGTGCGCCAAAAAGACAATGAGAAAGTCTTTTAAGTGAAGTTACGAAGAAGGCGAAGAGATCACCGAGGATTCAGACTCTAAGGCAACAAGAAGAAAAGAATGCCAGAGAGCAGAGTCAAGAACAATCCTCTAAACTCGTGCACCTAAAGCGACAAGGTCGTTAGTTTCTATTCTGAAAGAGGATACAGTCAGAAAAGCCAAAGAGACTAACAAGAAGAGAAAATCAGAATCTGAAAAAGAAAAATCTCAAGTTCAGAAATCTTCAAGAATGACTGAAGCAGAAGACAAGACTAAGAAGATTAGTCGGAAGAAGACCGTCTCAACTGCTGAGGAGGTTAGTCAAAAGAAAGAAACCTCGATCTTGCTCAAAAGAAAAGAAAAAAAAGCGAAGCGAGAGCACGATTCAGGAGATCCCCATTGCTCAACAGGAGGAACCAGTGAAGGAAAGCCTGGTTCAGGATAATCCTATTGCAGCACAACCAGAGGCCACAGCAGAATTAGACTCGGATAATGATAAACCTTGTCTGATGGTATACAACTATCATAAGTTTTTGAGAAAACAAAAGCTGAAGATCAAAATAGTTCATTATGTTACCAGGATAACTACTATCGCCATCGGTAGTCAACCAATGAAGAAGACAGTAGTTCTTGTACAACCTATGTCAATAAATAGTGACACGTGGGAATTACTGAAAGAAGATGAAAAGATGTTCTACTATGCTATGAGGGATGCTGCTACGAAACCATACCCTACAAAAATTCCCTATAAGTCGTGTACTATTTTTCCGCTCTCAGAAAAGACGAAAATAAAGATTGTACCGGATATCCAGCCAAGATATCCTTTGGATTTGACTAAGGGGAAGTCAAAGCTATTCCCTGAAGAAGTTCGTGATGATCTGTCCGCAGATCAAATTGAAGAAGAAGTGCGTAAAATTGATGATGCATGCGCTTCGAATGAGAATGAAGATGGAGCTAGTTGCAGCCATGCTGACAAGCAAGAAGACTATCCAGTAGGGGGAAGAGTTATCACAGGAACGTTTATAGAATTTCTTGTTCAAACAGTTTTGCGTATCAGGCCTTTATCTGGTACACTGTCTATTGAAGTTGAAGGCATACCCCTACAAGGAAGACAGTTGTTGATGCTGCCTGCTCCGTTTGACTTAGATCTTCCTGAAGTTGATACATTTATTCGTCCACCAACTATTGAGATCAATGATGAATACATTCCTACCTCTGATGCTTATACTACTACAATTCCGTTCACTGCTCCCTTAGCAGATGTTGATCAATCCTCCTCACCATTGGACTCACAAGTTGAAATCAACAAATTACACGGTGAAGTCAACGAGATCAAGGAGACGATGAATGACCTGAAGAAGATGATGACAGAACTGTTGAAGAGCCATCATCGTTAATCATTTTTTATTATAACAAATAAGGGGAGAAGAGCAAAAAAGAAGAGAATGAACAAGAGGAGAAAAGAATGAGCAGAAGAGAAGAGGATGTTCAGAATGTTCAAAGAAGAAGGTGTGAATAAAGCAGACGAAGAAAGGAAGAAGTCAAAGAAGAAGTTCTGCAGATAAGTTTTTTTTTGTTGTTTTCAAAACATTATATTTTGTTTTCTTTTGTATATAATTTGTTATCATCAAAAAGGGGGAGATTGTTAAGTCCAAATGACTTTACTTAGATATGATTTTGATGTATAACAAAAGAGCAAAATAAAAGTAAAACAAAAGCATTTAAGTCGAAAGATGAAGTCGGACATCTGACGAAGTTATCTGAGACGAAGGAACACAGACCTTGAGCGCTAAATAAACAGACGCTAAATGAAAAGCAGGCGCATAACGCTAAGCAAAGCGAGACTTGAGACGCTTATGCGAATAGTAAAAGCATTAAGAGCGAAAGCAAAGAAAAGCGAACATAGACAAGTAAAGGACCTGAGACTAAGTAAAAGCAGACGAGCGACGAAGCACGAGCGATAAAATATGACGAAGAAAAGCAGTGCGAATTCAAAAGAAGACGAATGAGTCAGTTCGAGTTAGTTACAGAACTCAATTGAATAACCGTTTCTTTAAAGATTCAAAAAACAAGAATCAAGAAGCAGTTGGAGACGAAGGCTATAAATACAAGTTGAAGTTGAAGATTGCAAAGTTAACCAAAGTTAGAAAAAGTGATCGAAAGTTAGCAAAAAAGCATTATGTCCAAATTAGCTGAGAGCTATTTTACTGTAACAAGTATGCAAACACTTTTCTAAGAAAAATTAGTGCAGATAGCCTGCAGAGGCTAAGTGTGAAAGAATACTGGTTGTAGAGACCTGAAGAGGCTCGAAAAGAATACTTGTAAAGTTGAAAGAGATAGTGGAAATCTCAGAAAGAACTCTGAGGACTGGACGTAGCCCACGGTTTGGGGTGAACCAGGATAAATTGTTGTGTCGACCACTCTCACTCTATCTCTATTTTAGATTGAAGTTTTATCAGTACTTAATCAGTAAACAAAGTTTTTAAAGTTTTGATTAATTAGAATCTATCAGAAGTTCTGTAAAGAATTTTATTTTTAACAAAGAGTTTTGAAAGATTTTACAAAAAGGGGAATACACAATTCAACCCCCATTTCTCGTGCATTCTATATCGTTTATAAGTATTGTATTAACGTGTGATTCACTTCACACAACATATATGATCGTAGTCATATATGTCATCAGATAATGGTTGACCACAATGTGATATTCAAAGGATATTAAATATCAAACTTTTGCCAAAGGAGTATTCATACAAGATTGAACATTATTATAAAAACCTATTCTCATCAATTCGTTGTTCATATACAATTTCACATAAGCATATCAAATTATGTCCATATTACAGGTTAAGAGATATTCATTATACAAAGCATCCATCAAATTATGGCTCAAATTAATTAAGGTCAGTGTAACAATTACATGACTAGGCTTTGTCATGCATAAATTATTACGGAAACGACATGTTATAAGGCAATAGTCTTTCACAACGTGCAAGACATCAATAAAAGATTCAGGGAAATGATATAGGAAATTCATTTGCAAGCACATGAATCAGGCTATAAAATTAATAACAAAAGCATAAGCACTGACCTTAGTTGAAATGCAGAGAAATGTTCCTGAAGTACGTCACGGGCGATGAAGAACGTCACGGGCGATGAAGAATGTCACGGGCGATGAAGATGATAGAGATGCAATGAAATCCAACAATAAAATCATTCATACCTTAATTGGAAATATTTTACGCAATGCATTACATATTATACTCATTGCATGACATTTATCATCCTCAAATAATTAAACTAACGATCTCATTTTCTAATTTAAACACCATCTACGACAAGGATCCTATTGAAATTTCAGCAGCATTTTCCCTATAATTCGGACACCCCCTTATAAAATAAGGGTCCCCCTGCAAAAGAAACACACTTCTATCTCAACCCTTAATCAGACCGCAAATTCAGTCTCCGTTCTACATGTGTGTTGTCAATGTTTCACAGCATCAAAGATTTGAATAAACGATTCAGGAACATGCTATGGGAAGTTCACATATAAGCACATTCATCAAGAGCCAAAAACCAGTAACAAAAGCATAAGCACTCACCTCAATCGATATGCAGAGAAATGTTGCTGAAGTACGTCACCGGAGATGAAGATGATAGCACTGCAATAAGAATCAACAATAAAATCAGTCATACCTTAATTGGAAACCATAAGGTAAAGCAAAAGCTGTATGGAAAAATAGCGCAAAAACATCAAAGGAGTTGATGTTGATAAGTTAAAGGAGAATGATAGGAATCAGGCTAAGGCCTCGAACACTGGAGCCTCTAATGAGATCGATTCCTTACAAAGGCATTCTAATCCAATTCTATATATGATGTAAGTTCCATTTACTGATTGGCCACGACAAGCGTAATTTTAAAGTGATGGAACGAATGCAACTGATATGCCCACAAGGAAAGAAAAATTTACAATTAGATTCCCATGCATTAATCATATCCAATTAGATCAACCAATGACTGTCTACCATCTCCTTATGCATCCTAATTAATGTTCAAGCCATCCATATGTTTAAAGGCGATAGAGGGACTAGAAAAGGTTGCCCTCTATCACTTTATATTTTTCCTCAGGTCATTGAAGTACTAATCAAGCTGATCTCTTTCAATATTTCATAAAAGACGCCCTTCAAACATCACTACAAGTATAAGAATTTGAATCAATTTATCCTTTACAGATGATTTAATACTTATGTATGGTGTGGATAATGGTTCTATCTCAACTATCATATCCTGAAATGCAATATTTTACTAAAATATCTGGACTCATAATCAATAGAAACAAAAGCTAGTTTTTTATATCTTTTATCCTTGGCTCTTTGTAATGGGATCTAGCACAATTATTTGATCTTAAACTGAGTAAGGTCCCCTTAAGAACCCAAGTACATCTATTTTAAAATTTAAACATATTTAAAATGATTATGTGACCCTATTTATTGCAATCTAGAAATGAATCAATAGCCACAAAAATATGGATAAATCTTACGAATAATAAAGCTTCATAATATCAGAGAATCAATAAAAAATATTACATCCTAGGGTTCATCTACCTAAATCTATAACCCAATTTGGTTCATAATCAAACAAGAAATAAAAAATAGAAAATAAGAAAAAGAGATCAGTTTCATGAGTAATGAATCTTTAATCTTTATTAGATCTTTGTTAAAATCTTGTCTTTCTTCTAATGTTGGTTTGATCTTGATCAAAAACCAATGTAAAATAGCTTCCAAATGACTTCCTAATGTTTTCCAACTACTTCTTAGCCAAAAACTCTCTATCTTTTTTTTCTCTCCTCTTCTTAAAATCTAAAACCATAATCTTTAATGTGTTACACGATCCTAACATGGTTATGTATATAAGTTTCTAGAAACTTTTACCACCAATGTCGGACCAATATAGGGATATGTATAAGTGCTATGTTTCTTGATCTAGGGGTAATATAGGGCTATGTAGAGCTACGAATGAGAAGCATAATTAATCACTATAGAATATGGCCCTAACAAAATGTAGTTTAAGTGTTGTGTTCTTAAGTCCTTCTTTAATTCTTCCAAGTTTAGTTCAAATTGACATAATCCTTCTCCAAATTTTCTTGAAGCGGTTGAAATAAGATCTAAAATAAAATAATTATCCTTATAAGTATTAAATTCTTCAAAAGCAACCAAAAATAAGTAATATGCTATGAAAATAATGTTGAAAGTTATGTATATCTAGCATATATTAAAGGAATATAAGTATTGGCAATAATGTCTTTCTATTATTTATTATAACAAAGAATGGTTAATTTGAAAGAAGTAATAACTAGCTAAAATTGCTAATCTGAAATAATTAACTAACGTAATAAATAAGAATGAAGCAATAAACTCATAATCAAGATGCAGATATAGAATCCATTTAGAACCTTATATATTTAAATTTATTTTAATTCAATTATTAAACCTGGTTTCTTGATTGGTATAAACTTAAAAGTTATTTCCATAATTTTCTCAAGAAACAAAACACTTATCCTTAAGTTGATCGAATGAAATCACATTCTAATCAAAACCTTAAGAATGCATTAACTTGTTCTATGGATTAATATTGTTTTAGATTTGGCTCTAGCCCAAAAGATTTATGTGGTCTTATCTCTAAGATTTTACGTAACTCTTATTATTTATTCCATAATCTATTCATATATATGATTTGAAATCACTATATATGAAATTCGAAATTGAATCAAAATGCTAACAAATTCTAATTCAAACAAAAGAAGTAATTATGAATAATTCCCAAGATAACTTGGGTTTTTTCATAAAATCAAATAATAAATCCCAAAAAATAGTTCTATAGCTCATCTCGTGTAGATCAATCATAATTTAGTTTATAACAACATAAATAAAACTAATAATAATTAAGAAAAATATCCAGAAGAAAAGAATTCATTCTCATGGATCTTGAAAATTTGATGTTCTATAATTGAACTTTGATGGAAACCCCTTCTTTCTCTCTAAAATTGCTCTTTTTTGTCCTAAAATGCTTTATTTTCTCTCTAATGACTTCCATTTGTCGGCTATTGCCTTAGTTATATCTATATCTCTTGTATATGATAAAATCCTAGAAATTCAAAACACCATGACTAACACAAGTCCAACAAAGTGATGCTCTTCTTATAGGAAACTCTCAAATTATGTAAACATCACTACCAATATAAGTCCCTAATATGTACCTATATTAGACCCATTTTCCTTAACCATAAACATGGATTGAACATAGATCCATATTTTAAATCATGTTCTGAATTCTTTTTTGAAAATAAAGTAGTAAGTTCGTTAATGAGGCCTAAGATTACAAAATTGAATCCATATCTCCATTAACACATAATAAGGGACCATAACCTATAAAGGGCAAACCATAAGTTATAACATTTCAAGAGCTAGTAGATAACATGTGAGATTAGCAAGTAAAATAACATGAATAAGAATTAAAGAGATCATGCTTGCTTAGATTCATAGGTTAGGTGATTAGTTAGACTCAAATGTTGCCATTCCAAATTCTCCCTTAAGAATTGTACTAAAAATTACTCTAACTTGACTCTAATATGTTTGACTTTTTGTTTCTTCATTGGGTAGTTAAAACAAGGTCTAAAAATAAAACATAAACTAAATTGACTACCAAATCCTATAGAAGTCATCAAAACACAAGCAAAATATTCTCAAAATCATGTTAAGAAGATAATATGATTAACATTTATCATTTGGTTATGCAATCTCAAGGGTTTTCCATTGTCCATACTAGCTTACCAATTGTCAAACCTAATATAGGCATAGACGATTCAATTATTTGGATAAGACATCCCTTCAAGAAGTTTACTAACAAAACTTGCTAAGAAGTTTTTCATATCTCCAAATTAAAGTCACCTTAGTTTAAGTTAGTTTGATTAAAACATAAGCTTCCAAAGGGCTCCTTTATTCCTTAGTTATCTATCAAGAATACATTAAGAATAATTAATAGGACCAAAGACAATACCATTAGTTTCAATTATATTGTGTATACAATTTAAAAAGAAAGAAATGATATAATTTTCCAAAAAACTAAGCAAGACATCCAGACAATGATTCATAACACTCTGTCTTAGATCAAGGAAATCATAATGCCAAATAGCATACATATTCATGCCAGTGTTGATATAGCTAATGAGATAGAATATTCCACAAGATTGAATAATTAGTACTATCAATTATTCATATTATATTTCACCTCTCAATCTTTCTTGCAATTCCTAAGATTTAATATATTATAGTTAGTAAAAAACTCAACAATTAAGAATAAAATATATTAAATCTAACTTAACAAATAATTAAATCATGCATTAACAATTAGAAAAGTTAAAAAATAATATTAACATTAAGAAAAAGAAAGGGAATAAAGAATTAGAACACTCATTGCAATCTCCTCCATTATTGTTCCAAATCCTTCGTTAATGTGAAAAAATAAAACCTAAAACTAAAATCTTAGTAATAATCCACAATCCCTTACAGAGAACTATAATAACAGTGTTAATAATTTAGGTTTACATAAAAGAGCTCTAATTTACAGATAAAAACGCAAATACCTTTCGGATATTCACATGCATGTATCGGAGAAAGAGGGGAGGGAGGAGAAAGTACTTACCTGTCGAAGACGATGAGGAGGAGCGACGGCAGCGAGCGGTGACCGGCGGCGTGCTTGGAGGAAGAGGAAGGAGGAAGAATCGAGCAGAGGAAGGAGAAAGAAAGGAGAGGAGGGTACGTCTGCCTGAGGAGAGGGAGGAAGGAGCAGAGGAGTTTTAATTAAAACCAAAACGACATCGTTTACGTTTAGTGAAGGGCACGTATCCGACGTTTTTGTCGACGCCTTTACCGACTGAAATGTTCGTCGGTACATTTCCTCCACAATATTCAGCGACCGAATGGCTTTCCGTCGCAACACTTTTATTCCACAACCAATTTCAGTGATGGCTATGCATTTTCGGTCAGTATTTCCAACGGTTTGCATACCGTCGGTATTTTGTCGTCGCAATTTTACATTTTCCTTGTAGTGTGTCGTGAGAGGCCAAAGGAGAGAAGAAAAATTGTGAAATAAAAGAAGAGAAAAGGAGAGAGTCGTGGAGAGAAGAAAGGAAGAAGAGAAAAGTAGAAAAATGAGAGAAATCATCTTGTCAAGGTAAGTTTATCTTCTTCTTCTTACTTTATTAGAGAAACAGGTTATGTTGAGGATGAAGGGATTAGAGAGAGAATGGGTGTTGTGTTAGAAGAAGAAGATTTGAGAGAACCCATTTGATTTTTGGGTTTCTAAGCTAGGTTTTGGTTTTTCTAACCTAGGTGGACTATAGGTAGGTTGGGTTTGTGCTTGATTTATGTTGATTTCATTGATTGTGATTTTTGAAGTTTTAGGGTTTTATTGAATTGGTATTGAAAAGAGAAAATTGGTTGTTTTAGGAAATCAAGAAAACCCTATTCAAGAGCAAGAGGAAAGGCACCATTGAATTTGGATTTTCAAAGGAAATAAGGTGGGTAATTTATTTATAGTTGTTATGTAATGGGCAAAATGCCTTGTGTGTGTATGCTTGAATTTCCAGATTGTTAATTGCTATGATGTGGAAAATGCATTGTGATGTGTTTATGTTATGTTATGCATTGAAAAATGTATGACTTTTTGACAAGAATTGAATTGTGAGCATGATTATGCCTTATATGATGGCATTTTGATTATGTCATGCCTTGAAATTGTATCATGGCATTTTGATTAAATGGAAAGAAAAAAAGCATTAGAATATAAAATCATGAATGATTGATTTGAGCACGAAAATTGATTGTGTTTGGGCGAGAGAGGAACTGTTTCATAGTCACATGCACGTCAACATAAAGCCTTCTCCTGACTGTCCGCTTGTGGCCCACGAGATCCAAAAAATGGACTCATTTCGTTCACGGTGTAAACTTCGGTTTCTCCGTTTTGTTTCATAGAACCCTCGAGCCATTTGATTGTGCATTTGCATTTCGACAAGCTAAGTTATGATGCAAATTGTGAGTTGTGCATGCTTATATGGACATTCAAATATGTTTGATTGTGTGACTCATCACCAACGGCTATAAATAGATTAGCGACTGAGCTGTGTAGCTCAATCCAATATTTTTCCCACTCCTCAGGTGCAGATCTAGAAGAGCAGTGAATCCTTGCAAGCCAATTAGACCATTCCGAGAGAGTTAGCTTTTGTACTAAGTTAGTAGTTAGACTTTTGGATAGCTTTAGTAGCATATTGACCATTGAGCATCAAATGCATTTTGTAACTTGTGTTGAAACTTTGATGAAATGTCGATATGTAATTAAAGTTATGTATGAAAGCTTTGTATGAATTTCATTTTGAATTGGAAATGAATTAAGGACTTGAGAAGTTCCCTTATGTATGTGCTTGTTTATCTTGTTGTGTGCAATGCCTATTTTAGGTTTTCATAGGGGTGAAAATTGTGTGTTGACTTCATGGGAGAAAACTGGGTTGATTTAGGCCATATTGGGCAAAATGGTCTTCTTGAACTTTTTAGTCTATCCTCTTAGCTTTCCAATGTTATAAAGTTTGTAAAATTCGGGTATCAGAGTTGAGAGATATGAGTGTTGTAAGTGATGATGCTGTATGGGGGGTATGAACATGACAGCTATGGTGAATGTTGAGAGTTTGTGTATTTTATGAGTTATTGGAGTTGAGATTTGGGGGTTTAATGCATTTAAAATGGTAATTGAATGTTTTTGGAGTGTTATTACACTTGAAGGGTTGAATTTGGGGAGTTTATGAGTGAATATGGTATTAGGATGGATGTTGGAAGCATTAGAGGGGCTTTGGAAGGTGTTTTGGGTCGCCCATGTTCGTTCAACGGACACTAGGTTCGTTTAACAGACCTTCTTGGGTGAAAAAGGACACTCAACCCAGTGTATGTCCGTTAAACGGACATGGATGTCCGTTTAACGGACGTTCTCAGATGAAAAATGGCTTTTCATCCAATGTATGTCCGTTACATGTCCGTTTAACGGACATCCTCTGTAGCACCCCACTCCCGCAAGACCCGAACTCGATATCGATGGTGATATCCAAGACCACGCCCCGCGAGGGTGGTGTGCTACGCACTCGATCAATCAAAAATCGGTATATATATATATATATTTTTCAAACACACATGCGGAAGTCAATAATCAAATAGGCCATAAGCCCATTCCCATCATACAATGCCATTAACAAAATTCTCATATGGCCATTTAGCCCTTTCACAAATGCAAACACTTGAGTCATTTCAAAATATAATTTATACTGAAATTGCGGAATAAACAATTTAATACAAAAATATAGACATGTAATGCAGACTCGAACTGATCCCGACCTCTATCCTTCACTTGAATGTTGTAGGTATACTCTCGTTGGCCTAATGGGGTATTCTTCTTATCCTGAAAAATAGTTGCAAATTTTGGGTGAGTAACTCAATGAGTGACCATCCTCGATGGCTCACCCAGTCACATAACACAAACACATATGTCATACAAAATTCAAATTTCACATTCAAATCATTTAGACATTCATATTATGCATATGCCACTTGTATGAGAATCATATTTGTTCTTATTGTTGTGATTGAGTGCCTCTCACATATATAAAGTACTAGCCCGTAGGCTTAGTCGAATCAGAATACTACCCCGTAGGCTTAGTCGAATCAAAATACCAGCCTGTAGGCTTAGTCGAATCAAAATACCAGCCTGTAAGCTTAGTCGAATCAAAATACCAACCCGTAAGCTTAGTCGAATCACATAATCACGGAGCATAGCTCTACGTGGAAGCGCTTCATATAGGTCACTCAATTCACAACTCCTTTATATTTCATGCTTTCATGAGATGGAATGCATCACTTACATTGCATGCACTTATTCGATCACATTCACTTTAATACTTCATATTCATTACACTTAATCATTCATATTATGCATATGTAATGCACATGAGACTCACTTTCCATTTGTTACTTTGTTTTGATCGAGTGCCTAAACTGTCCCTTAAAGGGGCTCATTAGATTGTCCCATGTAGGGCTCATTGATGATTGTCCCATGTAGGGCTCATTGATAACTGTCCCACGTAGGGCTCATTGAACGTTGAGCTTGTAGCTCTGATCGGTGGCTACTCGGGTCACAAATACTATTTTGTTTTATGCATTCATGTAGTGGAATGCATCACTCACAATTACTCATCCCATTCAATCACTTTCTCATAACATCGAATCTTAGTCCGACAATCCACATTAAAGTGGAGCATTTCACAATTTCATTTATAATTCATATTCATTACACTTAATCATTCATATTATGCATATGTAATGCACATGAGACTCACTTTTCATTTGTTACTTTGTTGTGATCGAGTGCCTAAATTGTCCCTTAAAAGGGGCTCATTAGACTGTCCCATGTAGGGCTCATTGATGACTGTCCCATGTAGGGCTCATTGATAACTGTCCCACGTAGGGCTCATTGAACGTTGAGCTTGTAGCTCTGATCGGTGGCTACTCGGGTCACAAATACTATTTTGTTTTATGCATTCATGCAGTGGAATGCATCACTCACAATTACTCATCCCATTCAATCACTTTCTCATAACATCGGATCTTAGTCCGACAATCCACATTAAAGTGGAGCATTTCACAATTTCATTTATAACTAATATGCTTTTACCAATTAAATATTTACACATCATTTGTTGGACCCTGAACTTTCGGTGGAAATTAGAAATATGAAATGAATTCAATGAGTGTTTTCGGATATGAATTTTGTTATAGATGTTATTGTGCCTTGAGAAAATTGATGAGAAAAAGGAATTTATTGGTTTTGATGACTTTGAAGATTAGTTTTGGTTATGAAAGTTTAAGTGGATGAGATGATTGAAATAGAGGTTGAAATCAAGAAATAGAAAGTGAAAGTGTGAAATTTTGAAGAAATTAAGAAAGTTGATTTTTGAAGATAGAAAGTTTGACTTGAGAGTTGAATATTTGATTTAGGTACATTTTGAGAAAATGATCTTAATGAAAATTGCAGCTTATGTTGAGAGCTTTTCTTAGCCATAAAGTATGTTTTTTTTCGATATCGGGATTGAAAGTTATGATCTTTGAAAGTTAAGTGTATTTTGCTTTGGTTTTGGGAAATGCTCTAAGTGTAGGATTGTATATGTTGTGTTTTGAGGCGATTTCTGGACTGTTGTGGTTTGAATTGGATCAAATGGCATTCTTAAATGTTATAGAGGACCTCCATAGTTTCCCAATGATGTATAATGTGCTATTTTTGGATGTGGAGGTTGGGAGATGTGAGTTATTGAAGTTGAGTGCAGATGCTGCAAATTTTTAAATTGATGTGTTTATAGGGAAGTTTTGTGTATGCTGTGATCGATGCAAATTCGGGACTGATGTGTATGGAATGGTGTTGGACCCCGATCTTTAATTGGAATTTAGAAATAGTAAATGAAATTGAATGAGTGTTTTGTTTAAGTATTATGTTATAGATGAAATTATGCTTTAAGGAAATTTTGAGAAAAGAATTATGAGTTTTCAATGTATTTGATAATTGTGAAGATTTATATGGGTTATGAAAGTTTAAGCGAATGAATTGATTGAAAAGTTAGTAGAAAATCAAGAAATAAAGAGAAAAGTGAGAGAATTTGAAAAATTAAGAAAGTTGACTTTTGGAGATAGAAAGTTTGACTTGAGAGTTGACTTTTTGTTTGAGGCAAAATTTGAGAAAAATTGTCTTCTGGAAACTTGTAGTTTATGTCAAGAGCTTTTTGTAGCCATAAAGTTTGATATTTTTCGATATCAGAAGTGAGAGTTATGATCAGTCAAAGTTCGCTTGGAGTTTGACTTTTTGAAAAAAAAGTTAACTTTTTGATTTAGGCAAAATTCGAGAAAATGATCAACATGAAAATTGTAGCCTCTGTCGAGAGCTTTTTGTAGACATAAAGTTTGCTAGTTTTTGATGTCGGGATTGAGAGATATGATTTTTCGAAGATATGTTTTGTTTTGAAAATGCTATTAAGTATAGATTTGTGTGTTCTATGCTTCGAGGCCACTCGTCGTATGGATTTAGTCTGAATTGGAGTAAGTAGTCTTCATGAAAGTTTTAGATGATGTTTTTATCTTTCCATTGATATAAAGTTTGCAATTTTTTGATATCGGGGTTAGGAGTTATGAGCGATTAAAATTGGAAGTCGTTTAGGAAAAGTTGTTTTGGACGGAATCTTTGATTGAGTTTTTGACCTCTTTCAAGACCTAATTTGATTTTGAGTACTTCAGGGAAGTTGTAGAGGTTCCTTTGATCTTTTTATTGACACCAAATTTGTCAAATTCTGAGTTCGGGATCGAGAGATATGGTTTTTGAAAAGTTCGGTTTTGAAGTTCCGTTACTTAGTTTTTTTATCCGATCTCTTTCGTAATCTTTTGCTTATAATTCCTTCTTCCGACATCCGATTGATTTGATTCTCAAAGCGTTAGATTCCTGAGATAATTAATTTCATTTTCTTGAAGAATTATGATTTTTAGGAGATTAAATGGAAAGAGATTGAGTGAACCAAAGTAGGAGATTTGGTTATAGGTTATAAGTTGGATAATTTTCTGAACATGGTTCAGTATTTTGCGAAATTCGGGAGCTGTACAACTCCGATTGAGTTGATTCTTGAGGCCAAATAAAATTAAGATATAGGGCTACAACTCTTGTGAAGGGATCGAAATTTAATTTCATCCCTAAGATTGTTAATTTCTGGAATTAAGATGGTCAAGACATCAATTTCGATATTTGTATAAGTTTGGATTTTAGTATGGTTATGTATATGGCTTAAGATAAGTTTGGGAAAGTGTACTTGCATATAAAGTTGGGTATTGTGAATGGTCTTGAAATTGTATATGAAATTGTGTATAATAATGATTTTGATTTAGGAATTTATATATGGAATTTAAGATTGAAATGTGTATTGGAATTGGACATGATTAATGTTTTGAAGTGGTTTAGATATAGGAGTGTGTTTATCTGCTGAGATCCCGGACGGAGGGTCCGGTAGATTTTGATTGATTGTGTGATTGGTTGGAGGAAACCTTTTGAAAAGTGTCAAAGTTTGAAATTGGGGATTTTTGAAATTGATGATTTAGATAGCTTGGATTGATGATGAATTTGAGATTTCTTAAGTCAATTTGGAAGATTATACGATTTATGATGTTTAATTTTGAATAATTGTGTTTAGGACTTATGTCAAATTGTGGAAATTGGGGATTTTTTGAAATTGTTGGATTAAGATGACTTGAAATATGATGAGTTTGTGAAATATAATAACAATTTTGAAGAAATTGTGATTTATGGTATTGAATTTGAATAATTCGGTTTAGGTCAAATTGGGAATTTGGGGAATTTATAAATTGATGATGTAAATATCTTGGAATTAGTATGAATTGATGAATTATGACATCAATTTTAAGGATTATGTTATTTATGATATTGAATTTGTATAAATTGGTTTAGGCCAATTTTAAGATTTGGGGTTTTTTGGAATTTATGATTTAGATAGATTGATTTTATATGGAATTGGTGTTTTCTAAGTCCAATTTGAAGAATTAAGTGAATTATGATATTTATTTTGGATAATTATGGCTTAGGAAATTTTAAGGTTGAGGAAAGAAGAAGGAATTTGGAGATTCGATGCTTTGGACAAAGTATTAGCGTCAATTCGAGGTGGGTGATGTATTTATATTTTGAATTATGAGTAAATTATGTGATTTTGAAAATCAAGAAAAGAATAATATTTTGAAATTATGTTTTAAAGGATTTGAAAATAATTATTCAAAGGGTTACGTTAAAATGTTTGAAAATGATTCAGAAAATTGTAGAAAAATTGAGAATCTGAGATTTATGAAAATGGTGTTTTCGCATTTTGAAAAATGTGAACCATGCTGTTTTATGCATTAATATATGTTGATTGTGGGTTGAAAGAAATACTTGCATTCCTTTTTATGCATTTGATTGATATGTGTTATATAAATGAATGTGAATATGTGTGCATGTGTTAAGCATTTTGACACGATTTGATATGATGATATGAAGATTTAGAAAATCAAGATTTTTGAAAAATGCCTTAGGCAATTTGAATTCTCTTTCCGCTTATGTGTTATGTGGGTTTGGTCAGGTCCTTTTGTGAGTCGATTGCCTTGTCTCTACTTGTTTATAGCCTTCTCCCACGCCTGCATGTAGTGGCTTAGGAGTTCGATTCGGACTCCCCTCCGCTTCTGCCGCATGTGAACATTATGCGGAATGTGCAATACGCTCGATAGGACCAACCCAAACCGTTTGATGTGTTTTATGTATTGAGTTAAGAGTTTATGTGTTTTGTGATCGATGTGATTGCATTCATGTTTATGAGAAATTTTGAGAAATGAGAAAAGGGTTTTAACCATGAAATTATAGAAATTTGATATGAAAAGTTTGGAAAATTGAAAGGTTTGAAGAAAATGCTTGAAAAGTTGAAAAGTTTGAAAAGATAAGCCTCTAAAAGTTATGAAAATGATTTCGCTTATTATTCATTTTATAAATATGTTACCCACGAGCTTCCAAGCTCACCCCCCTTTCATCCCCGTCTCCAGGTTTTTGAGCAGGAGATCGGATGAAAGAGCGTCAAGTTCGATTTTGCCGCATTTGTATTTTTGTATAAATTGAGAATTGATATTGTTTTTGGCTTGAATTGCCTTTTATGTATCTAAAGCAGTTATTACGGGATGTATATGAATTCGAGACTTGGATATTGATTTTATGATCATAACTGAGTATGATTATGCTTTATGTATGTAATTGGATATTGAATGTGGATTTTCCATATGGATTTGAGATATTGAATGTGGTTGGGATTGATTGAGATTTTATATAATCGATTGAGGATTTTTGAAGTGTTAGGTTTAGATGTGCATTTGTGTTGTTAAGTTGAGATATTAGAAGTGTATTTTTGCCTTTGCAGGAATTTTTGGGTTGTCAAAATACAGTCGTTATGCTACCCGATTTTCGGTAAAAATCGGGTTAAGATAAGAGTAAGAATTAAGAAGTTAGTTTGGTAAAGATGAGATTTGCATGATTAAGACAAATTATATGAATTGAGTGTTATATGAGGATAAATTTCCAAAAAGGAAATTGTATGGATTGATTATGATTTGAATGTGATTGAGTAAAGAGAAAAGGAATGAAATATGGGGAAAAAAAATTTTATACCGGGTTTGGATAGTTTAGGTTTCCAACGCGAATGTGTTTATGTGTTCTTGATTGTTCTCAGATGTCGGCTCCGTTTGTTAAGTATCAATTCCGCTTCGCTTCGTTTTGCTTCGGTACTTTTGTATTTCCAATTTCGCATCATATCTGTTTCGCCTTTGATTGTAACCGTTCCGATTCACTTCTTTTGATTCGTATTCGATCTGTAATTGTTTCGTATTTCGGCTATTCGATAATACGATTTCGATTCGTTTTGTGTTTTGCCCCGCTTTGTTTCGTTATTAGATCCGATTCGTATTTTCGTTCGTTCTGTTTGCTTCGCTTTTCGATTTGCTTCTGCTTTCATTTCGCGTTATCCAATCGTTCTTGTTGTTTTCCGTTCTGCTTTTTCGGTTGGGATTCGGTTCCCGAATCGTGTCCCAACAAATGGGATCAAGTAGCCTTATTGAGAGTTGTAGAGCTTGTTTTTATCTTTCCATTGATATAAAGCACAAAAATATTGGACAAGGGAGTAGAAAGTTATGATTTTTAGAAGTTCTGATGCTGTTTAGTGTGAAGCTGATCGACTAGCCACTTTGTGTGGAGTTTTTGACCAATTTAGAGGTCGATCTGATTTTTAAGACCTTCATGAAAGTTGTATAGGGTTCTTTTACCTTTCTATAGACACCGAGTTTGTCAAATTTGGAGTTCTGAGTCAAAAGTTATGCGTCTTATAAGTTAAGACGTTCTGGAGACTATTCACCCTATCTTCTTAGTTTGACTTTTTGCATCTCAGTTTGACCGTCTCAGTTACTATTCATCGTCTCAGTTACTGTTCATCGTCTCAGTTACTGTTCATCATCTCAGCTTGACTTTTTGTGTCTCAGTTTGATCGTCGCAGTTACTATATATTTCTACCTTCTAATCCATTTTCTACCCTTAAAACGTTGGAATTTGCCTTTGAGGTCTTCATAAGAGTTTTAGCTCTTAAAATTATCTTTCCATCCATATAAAGAAATCCTTAATCCAATATCCATAGAAAAAGTTATAGTAATTTTCCCAATCTGTATCGTCTGATGATGTCATCATCATCTTAAAATGACGTCATCATCGTCTACTTTTGTTTTTGACCCCACAGATGAAAGATTTGGCCTTTGAGACCTTCATAAAAGTTGTAAATCTTCATGTCCTCTTTCGAACCATTCAAATAACACCTCAATCAGACATTTCTACAGAAAGTTATAGCTGTTTCCCAAAAGAGTTGATCTGATTGAGGTCATAAACATGGTTGCTTCTTCTGACCATAACTTCTTCTCTAGACCTCCGAATGACTTGATTCTTGAACCATTGGATTCATAAGACCTTTCTCTTCATCTCCACCAAATCTAAGCTATCTGAAATGAAGTGAGAAAGGTTAAGTGGAAAAGGTGGGACGAGTGCAGTGAGTGTGTTCTTAGAGGATTTGAGCTGGTGTTTCCCACTGAACATATTTCAGTATTTTGATGTTTTCTGAATCAGTAGAGGTCGAAATGAGGTGATTTCTATTTCAAATGAAACTAGAGACATAGATCTACAAGTTATATGAAGGAGCCAATTGAAAATTTAGCCTCTAAGATATTCAACTTTTGGAGTGAAGTTACATGTAGTGATCAGTCTTGATTTAGTTTTGGTCCAAAAGAAATATCTAACAAACTTCAGTATTTTGGAGATATCTTGAGCTATAGAGCTCCGATCGATCCGATTCTTGAAGCGATGGATTCGTAAGACATAGAGGGAAATTTCTATAAAGTTTTTAAGGTAAAAAGGAAGGGTCAAATTTTGAAGTTTACTTAAAGAGTTAAGTTTTAGGCTTATGAGTAAGGGCAAATGAGTCAATTTTAAGTCATTTAATGACATGGCAAGATTGTGGTCCTTTATAAGGATAGAATGCAGGACAATTGACAGAAACAAAAGAAGAAAAAGAATAAGAGAAAGAAGAGAGAAGGGAGAGCAAGACTTCGGATGAGTAAAGGAGAAAGAAAAGAGAGAGAGCTAGGGTTTGATTTTTAAGGGTCTTCAAGCAAGCTTTCCATGTTTCTTCATAAAGGAAAAACGTGGAGGATGACGAGAGCTCCAACATGAGCTAAGAAATCCGAAAATTTGTGAAGGATGAGGTAAGACCCAAAATTTTGATTTGTGAATTTTGGAAGATTGTTGGTTTAGAATCATGGAAAATGATATGGGTTTGTGTATTATGAAGTCAATTTTGGTGATTGCTTAGTAGTATGGGTTTAATTTTGGATGGAAATTAATTAGGGTTATGCCCAATTTTATGAATTGGGGTTTTTTGAAAATTGGTGATTTAGATGGCTTGATTATGTGTGGAATTAGTGTTTTCTAAGTTCAATATTAAGGATTATGTCATTTATGAGGTCGAATTTGTGTGACATTGGTGTATGGAATTTTCAATTGGGAGAATAAAAGAAGAAATGGTCAAATTGAAGCTAAGGACAAGCTTCTAGCATCGATTCGAGGTGGGTACCTGTTTATCATAAAATTTATAAGCCATTACTGCTTACTTTAAAAAAAGAGATTTTTTCTGATTTCAATTGCATCATAAATGTTGTATTATTGTATGAATGATTTGAAAAATCATTTTTGATTCAATACATGAACTTTTGATGAATTGTAAAATACATTTGTGTTATGCCGCGAAAGATTTCCATGGCATTTCGTATATTCGGAAGAGATCATTCGATAAATTGATTTGAGCATGATATGTGCTTTGTGTGGGTGAGAGAGAACCTGTTTCCTTAGTCTCGTGCACGATGACCCCTAGCCTTATCCCGGCTGCCCGCTTGAGACCACGAGATCCTGAGAAATCGGACTCGTCGTGTTTATGGAACTCTCGAGCCAATTGTGTGCATTGCATTTATGATTTGCCACTTCATATGTGAATTGTCAAGTTGATGCATTCATGATTTGTAACATATGGGTTTATGGATAAAAGCCTAAAAATCATACATTTTGCAAATTGCGATTTTGAATACGACATGAAAAGAACTTTTTGAAAATGTGCTTTACGGATTTCAAAGAAATATTTTCTAAGAACATAAAAGAAAAAAAATTTCAAGGGTTTTTGCTTATTTATTTGTTATAAACTGTTACCCACGAGTTATAAGCTCACCCTCTTCATTCCCATCCATAGGTGATGAGAAGAAAATCGGGTAAAGAAAATTAAAGATTTCTGTTTGCATGTGTTTATATTGTATTATTGTTAAGCTAGGTTGTTGCTGAGAAGTCTAAAATTTTATGTATTGTGTACTTTGGTTTAGGGTTATGGGTAATGTATAAGGCTTGAAAATGCCACTATGTTTTGTATAAAGCTTTGATTTATGAAATGGTGTATAAATTGTAATTGAATTATGAGATTTTGATGAGGTTATTGAGTTATGGTATTGCACATGGATATGTCATATAAATTTAGTATGTTCAATTGAGATATAAGCATGATTTGTATATGGAAAAATGTGAATGAATGTGTATTAGACATTAGATAGTGCGATTGTATGTGAATGTATTTGGATTGAGGAATGGGAAAAGAGAGAAAAGAAAAGGAAAAAAATACTGATTTCGGATTGGTTAGTCTTAAGGTTTTCAACGCGATTATGTTTCTCTGTTCTTTCTTCACGGATGTCGGAAATTGATTTTGTTTCGCTTTGATCTTAGATCTGTCATTGCTTCGCGAATCTGTTAATCGATTTGTTGCTTCCGCTTTGTGTTATTCGATTCGCCTTCGGATTCAATTTATTCGATTTGACAATTGATTCGTATATGATTTTGCTTCCGCCATGTTTTCCTTTCTTTCGATTTCGCTTTCGTTCGTTCCGTTTTTCGATTGGGGTCCGGTCTCGGGATCGGGTCCCAACAGTTGTGGTATCAGAGCCCAGTATTAGGATCTTACTTGGGCTTTATGTTTGTTGAGATCAAATTAGTGAGAATGTGATATTGATGTGAATGACCTAACATGTATTTGGAGTATAAGAATGTTTTGATTAAGGTGTCGAAAGCGTGATTGATGATAAAAGAATGTGATAATGGAGATTAAGGTTCGAATTTCACGATGAATTTGGAGGAATTCCTTTCGGATATATATATGTGAGATGTAATATAGGATACGTGAAAGATGACTTTAATGATAGAGATATAGATATATATATGAAAGTTCAAAAGGATTAAATTGAATGGTATTGGTCCATATTAAGGTTATTAAGAATTGAACCATTGACTTGTGTAAATCCATTAAAAAAAATATTGATATGATATGATATTGGTGGTATTTGACACAAGAAGTGATAAATTGTGAGTAAGTTGAGAAATATGTATGATGAGGAATTAGTTAAGAAAGGGATTGAATATAATTATTTCGAAGAAATTATTTGAGAGAATAAGTTACTTGGTGATTATTCAGATAGGAATTTCGTGGGCGAAATTCTTTTAAGAGGGGGAGAATTATTGGACCCCGAACTTTCAATGGAAATTAGAAATATGAAATGAATTCAATGAGTGTTTTCGGATATGAATTTTGTTATAGATGTTATTGTGCCATGAGGAAATTGATAAGAAAAAGGAATTTATTGGTTTTGATGACTTTGAAAATTTGTTTTGGTTATGAAAGTTTAAGTGGATGAGATGATTGAAACAGAGGTTGAAATCAAGAAATAGAAAGTGAAAGTGTGAAATTTTGAAGAATTTAAGAAAGTTGATTTTTGAAGGTAGAAAGGGTGAGCCACGACTCGAACCCAAGACCTCAAGGTTTTGTCCCACTTAGTGGACGCCTCCACTACCATTGAGCCAATGGTAGTGGAGGCATCCACTAAGTGGGACAAAACCTTGAGGTATTGGGTTCGAGTCGTGGCTCACCCTTGACCAAAGAGGACAATATCAACTAATGGGGTGGTGGAGTACCTGAGTCTGGTAGTGGGTCCCCTTCGTGGGATTAAAATCCACCCAGATCCATGGGTCCGATGGTGGGTCCCCTTCGTGGGGTTAAAATCCACCCGAATCCAACACCATTCATCCGATTGACAGTCAAGAGCACTTCTATATTCAAATCAATATCACAATCATCGGACCGTGGTCTGGCATTCCACATTAAAGTGGAGCATTTCACAATTTCATTTATGTGCCAATACACAATTAATAATTACATTCACATACAATTAACACTTCAATATCTCATTCATTTAGCACCTTCATCGGACCTTCATTGTCCGAATTTCAACAATCAAGAAACATTCATAATTAGTCATAATCACTCAGTTTATAACATAAACAAAACAAACAATAAGGTAAGACCATCTAGGTCTACTCACAGTACGCTCTAAAATAGCATTTGTTTCCCAATTCTGGAACGTTAGAATGTGGACACTTGACCTGCACAACTTATTTATGCAAGACACACATTGCACACTCATCAATACTTGTACACATAACAACATTCATTTTTGTACAATTGTAATAATGGACTATGTACAATGCATGTTCAATGACAATCCCAGGTATATGTTCTGATATACACTTTATGCTCATTTCCATTTCAAAATTCATATATGTTTCATATACTTCATTGGTACATGATCGTTCTAACTTCTCCTTTCAATCTTTTCCCTTTTTATAAATCTGGCTTATTCATAAGCTTACACTTCAAGAACACTTAGTTACTCTATATCATAACTCGGTTTTTTCATCATCTCTTTTCTAACCTCACATGATCTCATAATATCAAATCCCCATTCATATCTTAGCAATTTAAACATATGAACACATTGAGGCTTATTGTCTATTTACACAAAAACCATAAATATATATATTACCCACCTAGTTGTCTTGCAAAACTTCGAGTCAATTTGTCTCTCTCCTTGTTCTTGGGTAGAATTCTCTTGGTTTCCTAAAACAAACCAAATCTCTTTCAATAGAAATCCACTTAAAAATTTCACAATGCAAAATCTCCAAAATTGATTCTAGGACATTTAAACCCAACCAATTTCTAAACTCCATAAGTTAAAATCCTTCCAAAAATCCAAAAGAGTCAAAAAGATCTTACCTTGATTCATCACCAATAAGAGATCTTTAGCTCAAATGGAAACTCTTATCTTCCTCTTCCTTATTCTCTTCTTGAACAACTTTAAAATCTCTCTTAAAGGCTAAGGAAATTAAAAACCTAGCTTGTTCTCTCTTCTTTCTCTCTCTTTCTTTCTTTTTCTCTTCGTATTTCTCTTTCTTCTTCATGATATTTCTCTTTTTTTTTGTCCATTTTCGTTCTCCCCTTAATTTATAAGCCAGACCATACTTCTTTTTTCCATTTATGCCCTTAATGAGTCCAAAAAGTCCATTTTATCCTTCCTTATAGGCTTATGTTCTTTTAAACTTAAGTGTCTTGCCAGAAATATCCTTGACCATTCTTACACATCACTTTCTTCTAGAAGACTCTTCTCTATTGTCTTACGGGTCTAATATCACTAAAAGCATTCAATCTGGTTCAATGATTCAGAAGTTACACTTTAAACTTTTTGGACTATTCTTGTCCATAACAGTACACTATGCATAACTTCCATAATAATTTTAGACATCCTAGAGATTGAATCAGATTCCAAGTCCTTCATACCATTTGTAGCTCCATGTCTCTAGTTCACCACGAATCAGAAATCATCTCATTTTGATTTCTACAAATCAAGATATCATTAAAAACACTTAAATTTGTTCAGTGGGATAACACCAGTTCATATCATTGAAGAACATACTCACTGTACCTGTCTCACTCTTTTCACTAAATCTTTCCTAATTAGCTTCATATTACTATGATTCTTGGAGGAGAAGTAGGGAAATGTCTTATGAATCCAATGGTTCAAGAATCAAGTCATTTGGAGGTCCAGAGAAGAAGTTATGGCCAAAAGACTCCAACACATTTCTTCCCTCACCTGAAATGTACATGTCTCAGTACGAATGCTATAACTTTTGCTACAGATATCTGATTGACTTCGTTTTTAGACCATTGGAAAGAGGACTTCTTGATCTAAAACTTTCATGAAGACTTCTGTATCATCTCACTTTTGCATCATCTATTTTTCTGCGTCTGCTTTTCTGCTTCTTCTTCGCTGCGTCTCCTTTTCTACGTCTCCTTTTCTGTGTCTATTTTTCTGCATCTGTTTTTCTGTCCAGAACGTCTCCACTTATAAGAAGCATAACGTTTGACTCCGATATCTAAAATTTACAAACTTTATACCGTTAGAAAGATAAAAGAAAGATCTACAATTTTCCAGAAGGTAACTTTGCTAAAATCTATCTTTATCAATCCCAACTTTGCCCCTAAAATCTGAATACAAACTTTTCATTTCATACACCAACACTGCACCCAATTCTTCACTTCATGAAAATATTTGAGACTCTTAGACACAGAATTGAAATTCAATGTCTTCACACAAAATGTAGCCATATATCTCTAGTTTAATCCAAATCAAGAATCATCTCGTTTGGATTACTAGAGAAAACATTGTGGTTAAATGACTGAAGCATATTCAGTGAATATTTTTCAGATCACTACCAATCTTGTTTCTAAATCTTTCCTTGTTACAACTTATACCAAGATCACTCTTTCTACTCCTCATTTTCCATAAAAACACATTTAATATCAATTATACCTAGAAGTTGTCAATGAATGCAAGTACACTTTTTTATGTGAAAACATTCTATATTTATGTGCATAAATGCTAACATGATGCCTGAGCAAGAAAATGCATCCCGAAATCTCAATTTCTCTTTGAGCTCACATATACTAAAATTTCAGGTCATAACCCTTAATATGGGGACGGGATATTACGTCCTCGGGTCAGCTATAGTAAATCATGATTTTGACCAGTTTGGAGGTCGAATATCGCTTTGAGTTCTTCATAAGAGTTGTATATCTCGATGTCTTCTTTCCAATGGTCCATTAAAGAAATCAATCTAACATTTATACAAGAAGTTATGGCAATCGCGCCAATACATGTTCAGTTGGAATAAGGACATAAACATATTGGATTCTTTTGACCATAACTTCTTCGTCCGGCCTCCAAATTGAGTGACTCTTCAAGCAATAGATTCGTAAGACAAGTATCTATATTCCCATTAAAATTGGAATCTTTTGAAGTTTTATTGAAAAATTTGGATGGAGAGAAAGTGAGAGGTACGTTAGGAGAGCATTTTTAGGATATGAAAACATGTTAGCTTTTAAAATATATCTTGATCTATAAAGCTCCGATTAAGATGATTCTTGCTTCAAAACAAACTAGAGACTTAGAGCTTTGATTTCTTTAAAGAAAAAAATTAAAATTCTGATTTGAAGGTTTCCAAATTATGTGCACAAATACGAGAAATGAGTTTGATTATGGTGATTGATTTGTATGGGCATGCCATTGAACAAATTGTAAGAAATTTTTTTTGGATGTTACGAGAATGAAGACGAACTGATGATGGCTAATGAGGGTTAATTGAAATAACCTTACAGGGTGTTATGCTCCCATTTGGTGACTTCGGAATGATTGTTGGGTTTCGGAAACAGGACCCAACAACCAAGATCTATTTAATTCTATAAAATGATTAACATAAATCATAATAAAGTGAAAAATTAATTCGAACCTTATTATGAAGCTTGATCTTTATCTTGTCGTATTCCTCAAATCGTTTCTGAAATCGGTCTGTCTTAACTACCGTAGCTGCACAATTATTCAGCCTCTAACGGTATCCACATAATAGGTTGAGAGAACTTTGTAACTTTTATAGAGAGGGTTAAGCAAGAAGTATTAGCTCCATAGCGCTTGAGCCTATTTATAATAAGCTTTAGATATTTTAGTAATTTAATTGAAATTAAATTCTAATTTTAATTAAACTTTAATTAAAATTACAATTAATTCTAATTAAATATCAATTATGTTCATATAAGATTCAATATCTCATATTGATCCTTATTTATTAAATATATCATATTTAATCATAAAATTTCTCAAACTTTATAATTAAGTCCAACTTGATTAAATTAAATTTACTCTCTTCAACCCATTCTATCGTGAGATCTATTAGGTTCTCAAATATGTTGACAATGATTACAAAATCTAATTTTATTCATAATTAAAATTAGATAAATTAATACACCTTTTAATTTATCTTTAATTTTTAATTAAATAATTTATAATCATATATCAAGATTGGTGTCTAGCAATGCATCATGACCACCCAAACATTTAGAAATGTTAAAGTGATTTTAACTTCTGTGTATAATTTTTTTTGCTTAATTCAATCATTTCATCATACAATATTCTAATTAGACAGAGTATGGAATTAATGCCTACTCTATTTTGAGTCTATTCATATTAGTTTTCTACTATTAGCTATCGAATCACACAATTGTAACCTATTTACAAAGCATCATTTCACCTTGGCTATACATTTCTTTAATTAATACTAATCCAGAACAATGAAATATTCTCCCTAATTATATTATGGTGATCATTCAACTATTTCCATATAGTTCATGCTACATCTAATCACTACCGATTAAACGACTTATGATTAAATAGATCATAAGTAGTATCAAAACATAGCAATCCTCATATAAGATAACTTTGATGATCTCAAGTCAAATGATCACTTATACAATCATCACAATGAGAATTCCATAGACATACAAGTAATGTTCCAAATGGATATCTCATATCGGGTCTGTTCAATGAACTTGTTCTCTAGCAAGCACCCACACGTTTTTTTAAGTATCTCTATACTTTAGCCTATGAGATTGACTACTCCGTCATAAGAAAAAACAAAATATGTTCTAGTCTTTTTACGTTCTATTAATGTCGAATCTTAATAGAACAATGACTAGGAATGTTGGGTCCGAGACCCTCCACAATCGGTATTGTCCGATTTGGTATTTTCTGGGAATCGAGCCCTTAACCTAACGGTTTCATCCGTTGGTATTTTCTGGGAATCGACCCCTCAACCTCACGGTTTTGTAGCGTTTAAACGCTCGCCTCTTACCATTGAGCTAAGTAGGGTCTCAGACCCAACAAGGAACATTGTAGGAATAATACATAAATGCAATATGAATCTCATAATTATAATCCCGTTATAATTTCATTTGTAATATACAATTATCCCATGGACTTTATCATATACATCTAAATAGGTACAAAATAAATAATGGCTTTAAATAATTTATCACTAAAATACAACTAAAACGATTGGTTGTAGAATATAAATCAACAATCTCTCACTTGTACTAAGCCAATCGTTTAAGTATCTTATACCATATAACCATATGACGATTATTCTACTACTGGGGTAGTAGCTTAATGAGAGAATTATACAAGATTCTTTGTAGTGAGCACTTGATTAAATCTTACAACTCCCATCTTAATATCATCATAATTAAGAAAATTTTCCTAAACACATTCTTGGATCTTCGATGAGACAATAGCTCCTTATGCACGCCCAATGTCTCTAATGTTCTACAGCACAATATTATCTTAAACAATGCAAAGAAAACTATATCAAGTTCACTAAAGAACTTGTAGATCAAATTAATCATTTCCACTAAACAAAAAATATATTATGGCTTAATTAGCAACCAATTGCTACATTGGAACTTTTCTAATCCTAAATGATATTTTTCTATATAGATAAGCCTTAATTAGGATTTACTTCTAAAGTTATATCCGTATTATCTTGAGCTCAAATATCAACTCACATATAGAGTAATGGATATCTTTAATACTTCACAAATATCTGATATCTTAAATACTAAACATCTTTAGTACATTATCTATGTACTTGGACTCAGAATAAGTCAACAATGTCCAATCTATATTTATAGATCTAATTCTCATAATTAAACTGTTACCTTTTCGTATCCAACAAGAGTTGTTCTTGAAAATTATGTTTTTAACAATTAAAAGATAGAATTATTGTCCTCCGTGAGGAGTATGACTCCACATACTTCCATTGAAGAGAAGAACTATACTCCCACTAACCTTCTTACAAATATGATAAATTCACAATCATCTTCAAAAAAAACTCTTTGGATTCATCGTGAAGTTAAATCTTTCAATGTCTCTTTGTCTTTTAACTATACATCAAATGTATCATTAAAGGCATTAGTTCCAATTAGATGTAATGTTGTGAGATTTGAACTTTTCAAATTACTTCTTACTCCCACTAATTATCTTGAGAACCATTCTCCTATAAGTATACATTGAATCAAATAATTTGTTCAATGAATCCGTAAGATTATATCTAATCTTTTGGATATCTCATAACATTTTATTATCCAATTTAGTTCTAAACTTAATGGAGTATATATATGCTTCAACTAAGCGTCGCATCCTTAAATCATTAACTTTGAGTCTTTTAAAGACTTAACGTTTTATATCTAATATGAAATCTTGCTAATTAATTCAATTGGAACTATAGAAGGTAAGTCATTATACTAGGCATTGCTATAAAAGAAATAATATTGTGCCATACAATATCTCATATTGTATTTTACTCCTTACATAAATCCATACACTTATGAATTTAGTTGTGAAAAAATTAACTAAAGAATCTCATTCCCTATAGATGACCGAAAAATTAAAACATACCACAACGATCTCATTGAAGAACTTTAACATTCTCAATGCTTTATTTTTACTTAGATTTAAACAACTTGAACTTTTCAAAATTTTAAATCATCATTCCATTTAATACATATGACTATATAATATAAAGTCATTAGTAATCTAATGAAATATAAGTATTATCTTTTTATGAATTATTAGTCTATCCAATACATCACACATATAAGATTTAACAATTCAATACCATCATCATCCTTTAACCAAAGACTGGTTTGATTATTCTTCAACTATACAAGTTTCATACGATTCATAATCAAAAGGATACATATATCCTAGTATCTAACTTTATGATTCTCGTCATATTGATTTAACCAATATGGCATAAAAGGATAATCTCGGTTATCCAACTTTTATTCTTGCCATTTATGTCAAACAAGTCTCCTTTGATCTAATACATATACAAATTATTTGCATAAACTTGGATCAACTACATTTATTTAACAATCTATTTCTATCATGCTTTGAACATTACTATAATGTTGAATCTAAATTTAGTACCAAATACTCATAGGCATGAATTACAAATACACATGATCTCTATCATATCAAATATAGGTAAGAAAAGTCATACAATCGTTTTCTTTTAATGACAACTATTGTCATACTATAGCAAAACCTTTAATTGTAGTATATAATTATGCTTTTAATAGGTTAAATTAAGTGGAGCAATTCCAACAAGGTACTATACCTTTTAGCCCTACTCCATGCAAACCCTTGCATTTTGCTATTATGGTGTTGACGTACATCTTACATGTCATCATCAAAGTTTATGAGATATTAGTTAACTCAAAATGTCAATACATTTTTCCATCTATATGATTTTGACATATTTCGAAAACTTTGTCGCCATATCTTCAATGAGGATTATAGCAAAATTGCATAACGAACGTACAATTTTCTATCTAACTTTTGAAAACTTTTCTTATACATATCCTATGTACAAGAACTTGAGTTCACTAATTTAATATCAATTATACTAAATAAGGTAGATTCCACTAAGAACTAAATATAAATGTAAAAAAAACAAGTAATCAATTATATGTCATGACTACCAAATAAGATTAGGACTTTAATCATGCATTTGATTACTCCCACTAATTTATTCGCAATAATAGCTCTCACTACTATTCAGAAAGATTACTCTAATCTATCTAGTGGGCTAGGATCCCATTCAAATATAGTTGATCTTGAGTTTGCTCAACAAACCAACTAGACTTAAATTAGGTAGATAATAACTATATAAATCACATCTCATGTGACTCCTAGATCTGTTAGGTGACAACTCTTGCTAAAATATATCTTATATATTGTTCATAACCTTGCCTCTAAATTCATGTGATCATGAGTTTGCTCATCCAAATCAAATAAATTTAGTTAAGTAGAACTCACTATCATAAGATTACGCATGTTCAGGTTAAAGCGGCCTTGAATTTGCTCAACAAGCCTATAATAAATAGGACTTTGGTTTTTTCTTATAACAATGGAAGGCAACAATCATGTTCTTAACATGTACTTAAAATTAAGACCCACTGTTAGAAGATTAATGTAACACCCCACTCCCGTAAGACCCGAACCCAATATCGTTGGTGATATCCGAGTCCGTGTCCCGCGAGAGTGGCGTACTACATCAGTCGATTTAAAACTCAGTATACATTTTTTTTTCTTTTTGGGGCCATTAATTCAACGTTAGCGCGGCAAACACAGTAAGTAAATATAACCCGTGTTCAATATAAACTAGTTTCAGTTATTACAGTCATCCAATAATAATTTACAATCAGTCAATGCAGTAAAACATTAAAACCACAATGGGCTCAGTAAAAATACAAAGCCTTGTTATACAGTGATTGCGGAACACAATTTACTAAGACACTAATGCAGACGCGAACTGATCCTGATCTCTAACCTTTACTCGTCTACATAGAGACATACTCCGTGTCAACGGGGTATTCTTCAGACTGAAAAATAGATGCAAATTTTGGGTGAGTTTTGCAAACTCGGTGAGAAACCATCATCGATGGTTCTCCCAATTCATGCATCATATAAGCATGATCTGATACTCATTCCATAATTATACAAAACACACGATTGAAACAATCACAAGACAATTACGAAGGTACAGATCTCGAGCAAGATATAAAGAACCGGTCAAAACATTGCCAAATATTCATCCAAGATGCAATGCACATGTGACTCTTTTCCAGATTCATTTCAGATTGTGACCGGCGCATAACAGTGATCAAGTATAGACGCGTCTGGGAGAATTATCTCCGTCGAGCTCGAGCTCTGTTCGAGATATCGAGCTCTAGGCTCGGTTCGATCTGATGGCGTCTCGGTTCACAATTTTTCCTTTTACGATGTGATGCATTTGTGCATGAATGCACATGTCCCATAGCGATTAACATGATGATACAGTCCAAATACAGTATAATCATACAATCCAATTAACAGATTGCCTAATGCTTATTTCACGATCAATGGAGTCACATATAACCATATAATCCCGTAAAGCGATCAATTCACGGTCATAAGCCACGTAATCCTCGTAGGGCAATCAAATCACAGTTAACACATAGATTGGAATAACCAACTAGGTTACTCACCTATTACTTCGAGCTAATGCCGGAAGACTCATCACGTCGATGGAACGACGCTCCAATTGGACCTCTATAAGAAGCGAGAGAATAAAACGATCACTAATGATCCAATCCGAATCGATGAATGATGCACATGTAGGTGTATAATGCATGTTCATGAATTCCGCCCTAATCCAAAATTTTCCCATCATAAATTTTTTATCTATAATTAAAACCTATTGACGCCGACGGTGCGCAATTGGACCTCTATAGGTCCCGTTTAAATAAAGCGATGATTCACCGTTCGTTACCCAGACTACGTCAAATTCCGCCTAAAAATCCCGAATCTCTCAGAAAATGAAATTAAATATTCAATGAATCCGATGCCTCAAGAATCAGGTCAATCGGACGTCGGACGGAAAAGTTATTCACGAAAGAAACCAAAACTCAACAATTTATATTTTTATATATAACCCTTATTTCCCCCTTTATTTACTGATTTCCAACCAAACTTCCAACACCCATAACTCTTTCTACACATTTTCGAAAAATGCAAACTATACCTTGTTGGAAAGCTTATGAAAAGCTCTACAATTCTCAAGAAGACCATAAAAATCAATTCCAACCCTAAGGGTGTCAAATATCCCATCAAACCTTCTGCCTACTCAATTCCCATTAACACAGGGCAGTACATGGACACTTTCATAACTCACTGATTCTTCAGAAATAAATTACCAAAAACATATGGTCAATAAGTTCACAATGTCCTCAACAACTTTCATGAACAATCCAAAATCAAATTCTATTTCTAAACTAGTCAATTAATTCACCTAATGTTACTGTCTCTGAAATCCTTCAATGTGGGCAGTAACCTTACAACAAGCATTAACTCCCTATATACAAGTCAGTAAAATCAGAACTTTATATCCCTGAAAAGATAACATTTCAAACTTCAATTTTCATGAAGCACTCAACATCCACTTCGATCTCTAACAATTTCAAAACTGTTATGGAAGCTACTGTTATGATCAGCCATTCATAACCTAATGTAGGGTCAGTTTTTGAAAAATCATAACTCCCAATTCTGACTTCTAAAAATTACACACCATATATCATTTTCAAGGTAATCTCTTCCTCTACAACTTTTCAGAAGCTCACTCACACCAATTCAGTCCACATAAAATGTTAAAATTGCCTCCAATCAGTAAACTCACAAAATCACTCTTAAGCTAGGTTTCATCCAAAATGCTCAAAACCAGTCATTAGTAATCAATTCATATCTCCCAATATACAATTCTAAAAATAGCAAGATCAGTAGCAATGGAAAGATAATTCAATATTCTACAACTTCCATGAAGACCATTTCCCCTAATTCCATCTCAATTAATTCATAAAAATCAACAAAACCCAGATGTCATGGTTGCGGTTATTGTTCACGAGCAATGGAACAATAACTTTCCATGCAAAAATTCACCCTTCTATCATTGAAATTTAACAACACCTATTTCACACTAAATTGAAGCCAACATCCCCAAGTTTCAGTGGCCACTAACCTTCATTTGCATTTCTACACAATAAGTTATGAATAAAACAGTAACATCAATTTCAACTCTAACTTTCCAGATTTAATGTTAACCTTAGTTCTAACATTTCCAATGCCTTTTTTCACATCACTAGACATCAAAATAAATACAAATTAAATATTACTACAGTCATACATATACTAGGGCTAATACTGAAAATTGGCAGCACTAAATTCCTCAATTCAAATACTCAAATAATCATCCATATTCAACTCAAAATCAAACCATATCATTAATTTCAATACATCTTCACCTAGCCTCATACCCATTTCTTCAAATCATAATAATCATCACTTTAATGCCTACATGAACCTAATACATGCTTTAAACCCTTTTATTAATCACTCCTCACTATCATGGCATTTAGTTCCATATGCAAATCTCATTTAAAACTCAAACCTTAAATGAAAACTTACCTAAAACAAAACCTCCTTCAAGCTTCAACAACCAACTTCTAACTCCTACACCAAGGTACCCACCTCCTTCCCTTCTCAAGCATGTACCAAACTCCTCTTCTAGCTTTGATGGATTAAGAGATAAGAGGTATTGAATTTGTGGAGAAAGTTGAAAGAAGAGGGCCAAATTTTCGATGTTTTGATGGAGGAGAAGTTTGTGTTTCGGATAACAATAGCAAATGCCTAAACAATTCATCTTTCCTTCTTTAAAACATACACATCCGAAAGCTTTGAGAGGGAGCATTTAATGATGCTTCTAAATGGCAAGTTTCCATTGGTTTAAAAATCAAAGAAAAGTCAAAGTAGTATTTGCTTAATCCAGTCCAAAAGTTGTACTCCAATTAACTCCAATGACCCTAATTTCAGTCTCAAAATAATATACCAATATTACAATGCCATTGGGTAGCGATTTTTGCTACCGAAAATTGACCGATTCGCCACTTTGCGATTTTTCCGGTCCGGGAATTGTCTCCGGAAAAATCCAAAAAAATCCCTAAAAATGTAAAACAATTTATGGTGCAGTCCAAATAATTTTTCAAATCCCATAACCACGTTAATCACAATAAAATGCCGTTAGGCCCAATTACCGGGAATGTCATGAATGCATGACCAAACAGTTCGCGTGCACAAATTCATTGAGCACCAGTACCAGTATACCTGGACACTACTCATATATCCCTATTAGTCTCATCCTATGCCAATTTTACTATTTTACCCTTCCAGGAGGGGGTGGGACGTTACAATTCTCCCCTCCTTATAAGAATTTCGTCCTCGAAATTCTCCGTCAACGGTTCACTATGACAGTAATCACATGATTTTACATATCCCATACACTTTTCCACTTAATGATTCACTTGTCGAGTGATCACAATAACCACTCTCAGTCCGTGGTTCAGTTACTAATTTGGCTAACTCATTATCACTTAGGACAGTAGACGGATTCGACAAGACTATTAGTTGGCGATCTCATTTTCTTAACTTTCTCACTTTCCATTTCTAGAATAGCCATTACCTGTGGTTCCGATATGTAACTCAGTTCAGTATTTTTGAATCTATTCACTGATCACATTTTATCCTTCTAATACCTTTTTCCCCAATGCCATATAGTCTAATTCACATTCCATTGAGTACATCTCCATTACTTTGATACCTCCCTTAATCACGTCAGGGACGATTTATATTCCTTTGGTACCAACACAGTGACATTTAACTCCACTTCACTATAATCAGTAATAATGTACCTAATGTAGTCATTTGTTGTATGCCATTCACTTATATTTAAATTCGATTCTCGTAAGACAATTCACTATTCTATAGTGTTCACACACTTTATCCGGATATACAGTTTACTCTGTCTCATTTGTCCGATCCGGTTCCACTTTAGCTAACCATGCAGTCTTTCTCAGTCACTTTCCTTTTTCTCACACATTTTAGTCTCAAATTCATTATGGTCTTTAACTCCCAGTAGGCATTGTGCCGTGTAACAGTATATTCCTCCAGTGAATCAAAACTCTATAACACAACCATAATCAAACCTTTTCCTTTTGAACTTCATTCTATACCCACAATTCTTCAATTTCACTTTTCGATATTATTCCTAGAATGTCTAACCCATTGTTCACTTTCTTGTTCTACCTCTTTTATCGAATTACACATACTTCTTCCTCGACTTTTTTTTTCACTATTGTTTTTCCAATTCCATTCGTATATTCAAACTCATCATAAGACTTATCACTTTACTTTCTGCACTCTTAACCATTCTTATCACTAGATTTACAACTTCAATTTTTCAGAAACACTTTACAATTACCCATAATCTGCTTGACACTCATTGTCGTTGAAAATCCCAATATCTGTAATTGATTTGTTCATTGCAACATTATTTGTTCACTAGTTGAGTTTAGTAGGCAGAATTGTCCGTTCATTTCAGCATTGTCGTATTATACCTGTCTCTTTCCTCAAATTAACACAGTGTATTCTTATAGGAATCTACAGTCTCCAAGGCTTTCAATCACGAGCATGACACCAATACCATTTATCAAAGTCAGTTCAATTTATTTCATACCCGTTCAACATATTGTCTCAGTTCAACACGCACTGCCCACTCTTCCAGTGTATGTTTATCATCAGTATCAGATTCCTCAATTAGTCCTATCGTTCTTTTTACTTCATTTGCTTAGCTCATATAATTCCCTATTAGGGTCCCACTGATTTTACCATACATCTTTTACCCTTTTCATTGAGTCCACAATTAGTATATTTACAATTTCTTTATGAAGGTGTCACTACATCACATCATTGTCAGTTTCCCTTTTGTACCTCTTGTCTCCATTCATTTACTCTTTTTCATTTTCTCTTCTCAATTGTTTTCATATCATTCATATCAACATAAGTTAATACCTTGTCATCCATATTTAAACCTCCAAAATTTCCATTTTATTTTAGTATCTCACTTTTCAGTTTGGGACTCTTTTATTCTTCGTTTCAAATCTGGATTCCTCAACAGTTTTGCATCATAAATGGAGATCGATTCACTTCACATTGCAATAGGATTACCTCCAATTAAAATTTCACTCATGTTGGATACTTTACATTTCTATACACACAGTGCAGATAACCTCCACAGTATGAGCTATGACCCAATTTCACTTTTAATTTTGTCCATACTTCAATCCGTTTAACCGTTAGTCTTACTACCATCTTTATCCTGTCCACGAAAGTCTCATCAATCAATTATTATACCTAATTGCTTTTCAATCATTCTTCACTATACATACTATCTCAATCAGAACACTTTTATGCCATAATTTAAATATCAGAACATTCCTTACACTAAGGTTCCTTGTGTCAGTCACATAAACATTTTCTTTCACACCTATTCTGTAATCTATACCACAGCATTTTATCCGAAAACCAATTTGTAACCCATACAATTCAGACTTTACTCATCCTCAACTGAATGACTGATACCAGAATCACTTTTCAGTTCCATTCATACATGCACACTTAGTCTACTTTTGTCTTACTTTAACCCATTAAGAACTTCACACTTATAATCACTCTAAACATTCACCGCTCATTTCTCTATGATTTCCATATATCATCACATACATTTCATTAGTCACAATCAACATTACTGTCCAATAGATATCCCCAACAGTAAATCGACTTAAATGCGACAACTCTTTTCATATACCACTATTATGGTTTCATTCATTTCAAGATCTTTATTTCATTCTCCCGTATCATTAAACTGTATGTCTCATTTCCATATTCACATGCGTGTAACTTGACCTTGTAAGGTCATATCAACTTGGCTTATCAGCTTATGATCATTATTATTAGTATTTTTTTTTCTGCTACTTATCTCCTATTTTCCTCAAACAATATATGATCGGGTGTTCACAGTCCCCAATACCCGACAAAATCGTTGATATAACTCCATTTTATCTCTATCTATTTACTTATCCATTTACCATTTTTGTGTCCATATACATCCTTTCAATCAAATTTAAAATTTCCCGATACACCATCAGTAGCAGAAACTCGTAGCACAATAGTCACATAACCATTTCAGTCTCAAACTTATGCAGTCCAGATCATAACCATTTCACAAATTCTTCAGTTTATCTGTACACTTTTACCTCACTCTAATAGGCACTGGCATCTTACTTTTTCAGTTATTTTAGTTCTCAATAAACCGTTACAGTACTCTATTGAGCTTCTTTCCATCTCGCTATCATCATCTGCTTATAATATTTACTGATCTCCAACTCGAATACCGTGAATCAAGATATGCCCGATTGGACCATCTACATTTTACTCAATTCCAATATTTCCCCTTTCATGACATATACAGTCAGAACTGTAATTACCTAACCATCCCGGGCTTTTAATTTCACTTAGATCTACTATAACCAATATGCTTCCCATATCTCTAATGGACCTCTCCAAGTTCTCAACATCTTTATTTTTCTGTCACCATAATATTGTCAATTTAATTCGGAAATTCTTAATTAGTCTAGGCCAACACAGTCATTCTGCTATCACATATGAGGGTTTCCAACCCAGTACAATATCAACCTTCTTATCCATTTTTCCTTTATCCTTTCCTAATTGATTATCCCCTTTTAGGGATTTACACTCTAATCCAGTCTCACTCTTCTCTCACTTAGTCACTTGACACTTATGCACCCGTAGGATTTATCCTCGTGCGACTCTGACTAGGGATCAGTTACCACGGTCTGCAACGATGCGACTCAAATGCATGCAACCTATGTTCCAAACTGTGCCCAGATACATTTCGTACTACTGGGCTCTGATACCACCTAAATGTAACACCCCACTCCCGTAAGACCCGAACCCGATATCGTTGGTGATATTCGAGTCCGTGTCCCGCGAGAGTGGCGTACTACATCAGTCGATTTAAAACTCAGTATACATTTTTTTTTTTTGGAGCCATTAATTCAACGTTAGCGGCAAAACAAGTAAGTAAATATAACCCGTGTTCAATATAAACCAGTTTGATTATTACGGTCATCCAAGTAATAATTTACAATCATCAATGCAAGTAAAACATTAAAACCACAATGGGCTCAAGAAAATACAAAGCCTTGTTATACGTTGATTGCGGAACACAATTTACTAAGACACTAATGCGACGCGAATCGATCCCGATCTCTAACCTTTACTCGTCTCGGATGAGACATACTCCGTTTCAACCGGGTATTCTTCAGACTGAAAAATAGATGCAAATTTTGGGTGAGTTTTGCAAACTCGGTGAGAAACCATCATCGATGGTTCTCCCAATTCATGCATCATATAAGCATGATCGATACTCATTCCATAATTATACAAAACACACGATTGAAACAATCACAAGACAATTACGAGGTATGAGATCTCGAGCAAGTATATAAAGAACCAGTCAAAACATTGCCAAATATTCAGTCCAGTATGCAATGCACATGTGACTCTTTTCCAGTTCATTTCAGTATTGTGACCGAGCGCATAACAGTGATCAGTATAGACGCGTCTGGGGAGAATTATCTCCCGTCGAGCTCGAGGCTCGGTTCAGTATATCGAGCTCTAGGCTCGGTTCAGTACAGTGGCGTCTCGGTTCACAATTTTTCCTTTTAATAGTGTGATGCATTTGTGCATGAATGCACATGTCCCATAGCAGTTAACATGATGATATACAGTCCAAATATACAGTATAATCATACAATCCAATTAACAGTTGCCTAATGCTTATTTCACAGTCAATGGAGTCACATATAACCATATAATCCCCGTAGGGCAGTCAATTCACAATCATAAGCCACGTAATCCTCGTAGGGCAATCAAATCACAGTTAACACATAGATTGGAATAACCAACTAGGTTACTCACCTATTACTTCCGAGCTAATGCCGGGAAGACTCTGCCACATCGATGAAACGACGCTCCAATTGGACCTCTATAAGAAGCAGAGAATAAAACGATCACTAATGATCCAATCCGAATCAGTGAATGATGCACATGTAAGTGTATAATGCATGTTCATGAATTCCCGGCCCTAATCCAAAATTTTCCCATCATAATTTTTTTTATCTATAATTAAAAACCTATTGGCACTGACGGTGCACAATTCGGACCTCTATAGGTCCCCATTTAAATAAAACAGTGATTCACCATTCCGTTACCCAGGGCTACATCAAATTCCCGTCTAAAAATCCCAAATCTCTCAGAAAATGAAATTAAATATTCAATGAATCCGATGCCTCAAGAATCAGGTCAATCGGACGTCGGACGGAAAAGTTATTCACGAAAGAAACCAAAACTCAACAATTTATATTTTTATATATAACCCTTATTTCTCCCTTTATTTACTGATTTCCAACCAAACTTCCAACACCCATAACTCTTTCTACACATTTCTGAAAAATGTAAACTATACCTTGTTGGAAAGCTTATGAAAAGCTCTACAATTCTCAAGAAGACCATAAAAATCAATTCCAACCCTATGGGTGTCAAATATCCCATCATACCTTCTGCCTACTCAATTCCCATTAACACAGGGCAGTACATGGACACTTTCATAACTCACTGATTCTTCAGAAATAAATTACCAAAAAAATATGGTCAATAAGTTCACAATGTCCTCAACAACTTTCATGAACAATCCAAAATCAAATTCTATTTCTAAACTAGTCAATTAATTCACCTAATGTTACTGTCTCTGAAATCCTTCAATGTGGGCAGTAACCTTACAACAAGCATTAACTCCCTATATACAAGTCAGTAAAATCAGAACTTTATATCCCTGAAAAGATAACATTTCAAACTTCAATTTTCATGAAGCACTCAACATCCACTTCGATCTCTAACAATTTCAAAACTGTTATGGAAGCTACTGTTATGATCAGCCATTCATAACCTAATGTAGGGTCAGTTTTTGAAAAATCATAACTCCCAATTCTGACTTCTAAAAATTACACACCATATATCATTTTCAAGGTAATCTCTTCCTCTACAACTTTTCAGAAGCTCACTCACATCAATTCAGTCCACATAAAATGTTAAAATTGCCTCCAATCAGTAAACTCACAAAATCACTCTTAAGCTAGGTTTCATCCAAAATGCTCAAAACTAGTCATTAGTAATCAATTCATATCTCCCAATATACAATTCTAAAAATAGCAAGATCAGTAGCAATGGAAAGATAATTCAATATGCTACAACTTCCATGAAGACCATTTCCCCTAATTCCATCTCAATTAATTCATAAAAATCAACAAAACCCAGATGTCATGGTTGCGGTTACTGTTCACAGGCAATGGAACAATAACTTTCCATGCAAAAATTCACCCTTCTATCATTGAAATTTAACAACACCTATTTCACACTAAATTGAAGCCAACATCCCCAAGTTTCAGTGGCCACTAACCTTCATTTGCATTTCTACACAATAAGTTATGAATAAAACAGTAACATCAATTTCAACTCTAACTTTCCAGATTTAATGTTAACCTTAGTTCTAACATTTCCAATGCCTTTTTTCACATCACTAGACATCAAAATAAATACAAATTAAATATTACTACAGTCATACATATACTAGGGCTAATACTGAAAAATTGGCAGCACTAAATTCCTCAATTCAAATACTCAAATAATCATCCATATTCAACTCAAAATCAAACCATATCATTAATTTCAATACATCTTCACCTAGCCTCATACCCATTTCTTCAAATCATAATAATCATCACTTTAATTCCTACATGAACCTAATACATGCTTTAAACCCTTTTATTAATCACTCCTCACTATCATGGCATTTAGTTCCATATGCAAATCTCATTTAAAACTCAAACCTTAAATGAAAACTTACCTAAAACAAAACCTCCTTCAAGCTTCAACAACCAACTTCTAACTCCTACACCAAGGTACCCACCTCCTTCCCTTCTCAAGCATGTACCAAACTCCTCTTCTAGCTTTGATGGATTAAGAGATAAGAGGTATTAAATTTGTGGAGAAAGTTGAAAGAAGAGGGCCAAATTTTCGATGTTTTGATGGAGGAGAAGTTTGTGTTTCGGATAACAATAGCAAATGCCTAAACAATTCATCTTTCCTTCTTTAAAACATACACATCCGAAAGCTTTGAGAGGGAGCATTTAATGATGCTTCGAAATGGCAAGTTTCCATTGGTTTAAAAATCAAAGAAAAGTCAAAGTAGTATTTGTTTAATCCGGTCCAAAGTTGTACTCCAATTAACTTCAATGACCCTAATTTCAGTCTCAAAATAATATACCCAATATTACAGTGCCATTGGGTAGCGATTTTTGCTACCGAAAATTGACCGATTCGCCACTTGGCGATTTTTCCGGTCCAGGAATTGTCTCCGGAAAAATCCAGAAAAATCCCTAAAAATGTAAAACAATTTATGGTGCAGTCCAAATAATTTTTCAAATCCCATAACCATGTTAATCACAATAAAATGCCGTTAGGCCCAATTACCGGGAATGTCATGAATGCATGACCAAACAGTTCGCATGCACAAATTCACTGAGCACCAGTACCAGTATACCTGGACACTACTCATACATCCCTATTAGTCTCATCCTATGCCAATTTTACTATTTTACCCTTCCAGGAGGGGGTGGGACGTTACAATTAAACATGTTCAGGTTAAAGTAGCCTTGAGTTTACTCAACAAGCCTACAATAAATAGAACTCTAGTTTATTTTTATAACAATGAAAGGCAACAATCACGTTCTTAACGGGTACTTAAAATTTTAATGAGGGATTTAACTTCGTTTGTCTCATCAAACACAAATTGCATGTAAAATATCACACATATAAAATATACAATTTATCATACATCCAATATATATATCAACAATATAAATAATGTATGCACTTATGCACTCATAATCAAATTATATGCATAAAATATCAAGCTTCGTATGATTATAGTTATTGATCTTCATAATCTAAAATAGCATTTCCAACTCCTTGGAAAACTTAAATTAGATTAAAATTATTAATTTCTAAATAAATTAAATTCCTATTCCAAATAGAAATTTAATTTGATTTGAAAACAATTTTTCAAATCCAATTGGAAACTATTTCCAATTTATCATGACTCTAATAAAATTTAATTGAAAACAATTTTCAATTTTTATTTATTATAATTTAAAAATTTTCTTTTCAAAATTATAAAAGTAACATATTCTAATGCAATTAGAAAACTATTTCTAATCTAATTACAAATTATTTTTCCTCAATTAAAATTTGTTTTCTAAAATTGAAAGAAAACTACTTTCAAAATTAAATAAAACACTTTTAAATTTAACTAAGAAAGTTATTATATATTATTTATTTAGAGATTTATTTTGACTAATTAAAAACCTTTTTAATAAGTTAGAAAACTATTTTAAAATATTAAAGAAAGTTCCGTTTCTTGATAAATAAATGAAAACAATTTTCAAAATTTAAACAAGATAATATCGTTTCTAACAAATCAAGAAAATTATTATTTATAAATAAAGAAAAATTTCTAAACAAATAAAATAATAACTCCTAATCAAATAAAATTAAAAATTATTGTATGTCAATCAAATTGAAATAAATAAATTTAATAGAGAAACAACTTTCTTAATAATTTAAGAAAACATTTTCTTAATTTGAAGAAGTCTAATTAATTGTTTTTAATCTAATTGAAATTAATTAATTCTAACTTTAGAAATACCTTTTCTAATTAATTAATTTCAATCTAATAAAAATAATTAATTCTAATTTTAAAACTACTTTTCGATTAATTAATTTTAATCTAATTGAAAATAATCAATTCTAATTTTAGAAACTACTTTTATAAAATTAATTAAGAATCAATATAATTATTAATTTTAATCTAATTAAAAAATTATGTTAATTTTGGAATTGATTTGAAGATTAATATAATTTAATAATTCACCATCTTGAAAAATTAAATTAACTTCTAAAACTTTTTTAATAAAATTAATCCTTGAAAACAATTTTCAAACCATTAAAAAACTCTATTCCAAATTTATTAGGAATTGAAACTTACTTAAAACCCACATGATGGTAATTAAACCAAAAAGATTATAAAAAATAAATACCTGGGAAACCATCTGCTTGGCGGTTTATGTTGGGACCCGATCCGGAGACCGACGCCCCAACCCGAAAACGAAAGCTAAAGCGAAACGAATCACAAGGAAGCGGAACAAATAAAACGATTGATCACTGATCGCGGTTCTGTCGATGCGATCTTACGATCGATCCTTGGAAACCGGTCAAATAGAATAAATTCCAAGATTGCGGTGTAGGATGCAACCTCGGGTCGTCTCACTTAATTGGAACCAAATGAAAATGGTCTAATCTAGCCTAAATGTCAAAAATTGCAATCAAAGTTGATAAACGGGGTTTTGGTAATTTGATCAAAACCGGTAAAGTAATCAAAATTTAACAAAAAGTATAAAAGAATATTTTTGGGATTTTTGAAATAATGCAATAAAAAAAGAATCGGATAAAATCAAATTGATAAAATCCTCTTGAAAATGAGGCTCAGGCTATCACAGTTCAAAAATGGTTTTCGGGGATACAATCCACTAAGTTTCGAAAGATCAACCCTAAAGGACTCTTTAAGTCCAAAAATTTAATTAATGAACTCCATCATTTAAATCTTTGTTAAAAACCTTAATGTGACAATTGGACAAGCAAATGCAATTGGTCAAATGAATAAAATACAACAATCTCAATCAAACACAACTAGGCAGATTAAAACCGTGAATGCAGTATCCAATGACATATATGAAACTTCATATATTAGGCATCAAAATGTTCTACAGATTACTTTGTCCAAATTTCAACATAGTATCAACACACGGTTAAACTATAACAATGCTAATCTAAATATATCGATGCAATCCTCTAACTCGAAGTTTACACAAATATACTAGACTTGAGATACTAAGTGATTACTCCCTTGAAGCTCAGAACTCAAGCCATTGCTACATCTTCAAGAGGAAGGTTGGCTTAGCTACGATGACTCGGTCGATCCCTCGGATACTGGAGAATGAACGAGGCTCATGTTTGCAGAAGACGATGACGGTGATGATGGCGACTGTGGTGATGATGGTAGACGATACTGAAAATGTGAAGGTCTTCTCCTTCCAGAGTCTGCGTTCCAAGCCGTCTCTGTATTCAAAAATCTGCGTGACAAAAGTCTCCCGATGACCTAAAAATAGCAAGTCTTATATGATGGATCACGGGCCGGGTTGGAACAGTGAGATGAACTTTCCATAAACAGGTCGGGTATCCGCTCATACGTCGCGACGAATAAGATAAATGAATTAAATTCATCACGACGTGTGCACTCGTCTGCTCGTCGCGTCGTGTACATCGTTGTGCGTCGCGACGTATGGAAGTGTGCTCGCCGCGTCGTGTGAGATGCCATGCATCGCGACGTGCGGAAGGACTGTTGACTTCCTACGTTGACTCCTTTGTTCCTGCAACAAAACAATAACAACAATTTGCGGTATCAATTGTCCCAATAAAACTATGGAAAATAAGTATCAAATCATGACAATTTCTTCGACAAATTGAGAATTGAAAGAACTCGATATGAGGAACCAATTTAAGCACAAAAATCATCAATCAGGAGTCAATACATGCATAAGAAGCTATGAAAATGCAGCCAATTTATAATATAAACTTGGCTCAATCAAATTCCCCCACACTTAGACCTTTGTACTCCTGGACAAAGTTTTACAAGAGTCAAAAAGAGTGCAAGAGAAAAAGAAAATATCTACCCATGCTCAAAACAATAAAAGGAAATTGACGCAAGTTACTTCCTCAGAATTCAACCAAAGCAAAATGAAAGAGTGCTACTAAAATAAACATTGAAAGAATCCAAGTACAAGAGATTGAACCAAAGAGAAGCACTCAAGGTATAGTGTTTGCACTCAGCTCACTTGTGTCTAGGGATATTTTTCTCTCAATCTACTTAATCCACCTCCTACCATAGGCTTGTGTCAATTTTATTTCTCCACCACAAGAACTATCATTTCTAAGATCAAGAGGACTTTGAGGGTTGTAATGTATGGAAGGCTAAATGAATGGGTAAAGTAAAAGAAAGAAAATATGAGCATATGCACTAAATGTGAACTGATGTCATCTGTAGAATTCAAACTAAACAATTGCATAAACAGAATGCAACATTATTCTTTTCTTTCTTTAATGCAACATTATTCTTTTCTTTCTTTCTCTTTTCTTCTGCTTTTGCTCTTTTTTTCTTTTTTTTATTGGAAATTTTAAAGACATTGTCTCTTTCTGGAAACACAAAATTCATCATCAATTTTTTTTTGACATATTATTTTGAAATAAGCAACATAACCAATGACACCACAAAGGTATGAATGCAAATGCTCATAACAGGAAGGCTCAAAGGGGCTAACAAGGGATAAATGTGCAAGGGACGGTGTTTGGGAAATGGGTTTAAGAAAGAACGCCTCTATCACATCCGCAAAAATCCAGTTCATTAAGCTTCAAGTAAGAATTAAAACAAGTTCTGGAGAAAAATGAAATAAGAAGATGCACACAAAGATAGAATGAAAATTTTGGGCTCAAATATCCTTCCACAAGGGTATGATCTCAATGAACAATCTCAAGTCTCAAAAACTTAAAATGCCACTTTGTTAGCATGCTTTCATTTACTTTGTATTGAAAACGTTGAAAGCAAGATTTTTTCAAGTCCAATTATCATTAAAAGAATGGAAGGTGTTTTCAAAAACTCAAGCATCGTTTTAAAACTAGTAAAAGCTTTGAAAACAAAAGCCATAAAAGTCCAGTGCAAGAAAAATTCGAAATGAGTGGAAGAATTAAGCACAGAATCATTCATGCATGAGTATGGACGTCGCGACGTGTAGAAGCAGACGTCGAGACGTATGGACGTCGCGACGTAGCAAGGATGACATCGCGACGTATACCAAATTTGAAGAACGCTTCGCCGCGACGTATGGACACTCGTCGCGGCGAAGAAATGCAGAATGACAGAAAATACAACAAGTTTATCAGCAGAAAGCACCAATTGGCCAACAATATAATATCAACAGTCATGCAATGTGAAAAATAAATAGGGAAACAACTCCCCCACACTTGAAACACACATTGTCCTCAATGAAAGTGTAACAGAAGCACAATTTCTTAGAAACTGATGAAGGGACATAAAGGATGATAGGAAAATGAAAAGAAAACAAAGGAAGCTATATATCTAAGGACTACAAAAAATAAGTGCGAAACACAAAAAGAAAAGAAACAAACAAAGGAGACGGAAAAACCTGATATTCACAGTGATTTCTGGTTCTCATAGTAGAGCTTCAAAAGATGGCCATTGACCTTAAGTCAGGTTCCAGTCTCCTCATGTAAAAGCTCTACCATACCAAAGTTGTGCACCTTTGTGACCAAGTATGGTCCCTCCTAACGAGTATTAAAAGTCCCATGTTTGAAAGTGAAGCGAGCTTTGAATAACAGGACTTTATCTCCCTCTTTGAAACTTTTTCTACGAATGATCTTGTCATGCATCAATTTGGATTTTTCTTTGTAGAGTCGTGCATGCTCATATGCCTCCAACCTTAATTCCTCAAGCTCTTGAAGTTGCAACTTCCTCTCCATTCCGGAAGATTCCAAGTCCATGTTGCATTGTTTGATTGCCCAATATGCTTTGTGCTCCAATTCTACAGGTAAATCGCAAGCCTTTCCATAAATCAAACGGTAAGGGGACATACCTATTGGGGATTTATATGCAGTCCGATATGCCCAAAGTGCTTCCTCGAGGCGAAGGCTCCAATCCTTTTTTGATGACTTTACAATTTTCTCCAAATGTGCTTCACCTCTGTTTGAAACTTCACTTGTCCATTGGTTTGTGGGTGATATGCGGTGGAGACTTTGTGAGTGACCCCAAATTTCAAAAATAAGTTATCAATGACTCTATTACAAAAGGGTTCCCTATCACTCACCACAGCTCTTGGTATACCAAAACGACAAAAATGTTGGACTTAAGAAATTTAGACACGGCTTGGGCATCATCTTTTCTAGTGGGATGGCCTCTATCCCTGGACACATAATCAACAGCTAAAAGGATATACACAAAGCCAAAAGATGGAGGAAATGGGCCCATGAAATCAATTCCCAAACATCAAAGATTTCACAAAATAAGAGAGGTTGTTGTGGCATTTCATGTCGCTTACCTAATCCTCCAAATCGTTGACATTTATCACATGACCGATAAAAGTTAAATGAATCCTTAAAAGTGTAGGCCAATAAAACCAGACTCGAGGATTTTCCTAGATGTTTTCCTTGCACTAAAATGCCCACCACAAACCATTAAATGACAAGTCGAGATTATTTCATCATGTTCTTCATGAGGAACACATCTTCGATCACTTGGTCACCGCACATCCTCCATGTAAAAGGGCATCCCAAATGTAATGTCGAGTTTCACTCTTAAGCTTCTGAGCTTGTGCCTGAGACATAAAAGGAGGAGTCAGTCCAGATATTAGGTAGTTAACAATATGAGCATACCAAGGTTCTTGAACAATTGAAGCACATAGGACCGAATCAGAAATGAATCATGTAAGGTCATAAGAATCCACTCCCTGTGGGTCATTGGGTAGCCTGCTCAAATGATCAGCCACGTGGTTTGCTGCCCCCGCACGATCCTTAATCTCGATATCAAATTCTTGGAGCAACAATGCCCACCGTATCAACCTAGGCTTTGATTGTGGTTTATTGAGGAGATATCGAACAGCTGCATGATCAGTAAAAATGGTTACATGTGAGTTCAACAGATATTGCCTAAATTTTTCTAAACCAAAAAATACTGCAAACAACTCTTTTTCAGTGGTTGTATAATTGATCTGGGCTAGATCCAGTGTCTTCGAGGCGTATGCAATAACTCTTGGTAATCTCTCCTCTCGTTGGCCCAGCATTGCCCCTACAGCACAATTAGATGCATCACATGAAAGCTCAAAAGGTAAATTCCAATCAGGAGCAACTAGAATAGGTGAAGAAATGAGTTTTGATTTCAGAATATTAAAAGCACTCTTGCAAGAATCATCAAAATCAAACTTTTCATCTTTTTGCAAAAGCTTGGAAAGAGGTAACGCAATTTTACTGAAATCCTTAATGAAGCGCCTGTAAAATCCTGCATGACCCAAAAATGAACGTATGTCACGAATACAAGTAGGGTAAGGCAAAGAAGATATAACCTCAATCTTAGCTTTATCCACCTCAATCCCCTTGCTAGAAATTAAATGACCAAGCACAATACCTTCACTGACCATGAAATGACATTTCTCAAAGTTCAAAATCAAATTCTTTTCAATGCATCTGTATAAAACTTTTGCAAGACTAGATAAGCAAGCATCAAAAGAATCACCATAGACAGTGAAATCATCCATAAACACTTCCATACATACGCCACGAATTTTGCACCCTGGTAGGAATAAACTCATCCCTATCATTTTTGACCACTGTTATTCCACTCTTTTTAGGCACTACATGAATTGGACTAACCCACTCACTATCAGAAATGGGATATATTATCCCTACACTCAACAACTTCGTTATTTCTTTCTTCACAACATCTAAGATAAGTGGGTTAAGTCTTCTTTGAGGTTGCCTCACCGATTTTGACCCTTCACTCAAGAAGATCCTGTGTGCAAATGGTGGGCTAATGCGGTATGTCGCTAAAGTCCACCCTATAGCTCTCTTGTGTTTCCTCGTAACATTCATGAGTCTCTCTTCTTGATGTGGGACAAGGTGCTAGAAATTATTACAGTAATCGCCATCGACTCAAGAAAAGCATACTTTAGGGTTGGAGGGAGAGGCTTGAGCTCAAGCTCGGGAGGTTTCACAATGGAAGGAGTTAATTTATGAAGTTCAAGAGAAAGAGATCACTCCCTCGCTCTTCCGGCATTGAGTTAAACTTCTTGTAGGTGGTCGTGGCTAATCCCTCCTGCTTCCCTGAAACATGAACAGAAGGCCTTTTTCCAAGGTCAAGTGAATGTAATCCAGAATTCAAAGAATCTTTTTGTGACCCATATTTTTGGCAGGCATTTTCTTCAACTAAGTCAATCATGTTCACACCCAAAAGTGAATAATCCTCATGTGGGTGCTTCATGGCCTCATACATATTAAAGCTCACCTGTTGGTCACCCACCTCCATGGTGATCTTTCCTTCTGTCATACTAATCATTGTGCCTGCTGTTCGCAAAAAGGGTCGCCCAAGTATTAAGGAAGTATCCTGCACAACTTCAGAGGACATGTCAAGAACATAAAAATCAGCAGGAAATACTAACCCTTTAACCTGGACTAAGATATCCTCAATGATACCAACTGGATGCCTAAAGGATCTATCATTCAATTGGAGGACAACAGATGTAGGCTTAATACTTTTCACTCCTAAGGCCTCTTAAACTGACTTAGGCATCACATTAATGGCAGCCCACAAATCTAATAAAGCTCTCCCGATGGTCACTTTTCCTAAAGTGCAGGGGATGGTAAAAGATCCAGGGTCTTGACACTTGACAGGTATTTGGGGCTTGAATAATGCAGACACATTGGAGCTCACCTGGAATCTCTCATTTGGCCTAAACTTTCTCTTATTCGTGCACAAATCCTTCAAATACTTAGCATAGGCCGGAACTCTCTTCACTAGATCAAGCAAAGGTACATTCACTTCCACTTTCCCAAACAAATCAATGATTTCTTTCTCATGTTGTTTCTCATTTAAGCGCTTACTCATTAAATATGAATTGGGAAAAGGAAGGTCCTGAATACTTACCTCCTTACCTTTACCTGCTTGCTTACTTGAGTCTCCACTTCCTGCTTTCTCTTTAGAATCTCTTGGAGTTGTTTCCTTCTCAGTTGTTGTGAGTCTCTTCCTTTCTTTCAGTAGGTCCTCCTCTCTGGCACTTTCTGATCTCATTACCCTTGTTGGAGGTACTGGCTCACTATCAATCTCATCCTCACATGGCTCATCTTCATCTTGAGGCTTGAACCTCACTTGCTTTCCACTCCTGAGGGCAATGGCATTAAGACTCTTCGGGTTCATCACAGTATTGGAAGGAATGGCTCCACTGCTTTTCGCCTGATTTTCACTCATGTTGTTAGACAACTGAGTGACATAGGAATTGATGTTCTCTGCCTTGGTCTCCCATTGCTCCATCCTCTTCTCCAAGGCATTGAATCTGGCAGCAGTCTTTGAGGAATCCTGTTGAATCAAATAAGCAATTGCATTAAATTGGTTAGCATTAGAATCCCTCTCTTCCTTCATCAATGTCATCATACTGTGGAGCAACTGATTGGTATCCTCCTTTGGTTGCACTACCAAGGCTTGATGTTGACTAGGGAACTGGCTAGTGGAAATGCCAGCTCCTCCTCCTTGTGAAAACCTACTAGGTTCCCTGTTCTCTTCACTCCTCCAACTGAATCTAGGATTGGATCTCCATCCTTCATTGTAAGTGTTGGAGTATGGATCCCATTTCTGATTCTGCCTGCCTTGATACATTGTTGAGATTTCCTCATATCGTCCTGGGCAAACACTCGAAATATGCATTACCGACCCACAATTTTCACAACTAGGTGCGGTAAGCTCTGTTGAAGAAGTAGAGCGTTGCACATTCAAATTTTTCAGCTCAGCCGTGATGCAGGACAGCTGTGTAGTTATCTGACTCTCCAAAGAATCCACTTTCGACTCTAGGCTCTCCATTCTTTTAGCTTGAGCCGTCAAGGCTCCCAACTCATGCACTCCTCTTTAATCTCTGACACTGTACTGCTGATGGTTTAAAGCCATCTTCTTGATCAGATCCCATGCTTCTAAGGCTGTGAGGTCAATCAAAGATCCTCCAGATGCAGCATCTAACATACCCTTCTCCTGGCTCTTCAACTCATCATAAAAGTATTGCACCAATTGCTCATTAGGAGTTTGGTGATGGGGGCATCTAGAAAGAAGGTCTTGGAAACGGTTCCAATAGTCATACAGTGACTCATCATAATCCTGGCGGGCTGAATAAATCTCCTTCCTTATGGAAGATGTCCTGGAAGCTGGAAAGTATTTCTCCAGAAAGGCCTTCCTCAGATTGGCCCAGCTATGGTACGCATTGGCCACATGCCTCGGAAGACTCATATACCACTCTCGTGCTTTCCCTTCCAAAGACAAATGAAACACCTTCCAAAGTACTTGATCCAAAGCAGCTCCCACTGGCTTCATACTCTGGCAGATCATTGTCAAAGCCTGTAAGTGCATATATGGATCCTCTCCTGCCAAACCATGAAATTTAGGAAGAGAATTAATCAACAAACCTTTAATCTCAAAATTAACATCAAAATTAGGAAAGCAGCGAGAATGGATCATCATGCACATCGGATGTTGTTGCCTCCCTAATTGTCCCACGTCACGATTCTCTTTGTTCTCTCCCACTCTCTCATGCTCACCATTTCCTCCATTAGTTCCATTTCTAGGTTGGTGAACAGGATAATCGTGGATTTGGGTAAATATTAGGATTCTCACCATGTTCTCACTATCTCGCCAACCACACTCCTTCTCTCTTTTCTTTCCTTTCTTTCCTAAGTCTCCTCAAATGTTCTCAACTTGGGATGGAATCAACAAGTTTACCTCTCCGGCATTCACCAAAAAGCAATCCACAAACTAAAGAATGGTATCAAAATGCTCACAATACACAAAATCAGATAAAAGTGAAATGCGATGAATGTGAGAGTATGGATGTATGAATGTATGTATGAGTGTGTATGTGTGAAAATGTGTAAAGTATGAAATAAGATCAAAGTATGATGTATGCGTGTGCAAAGGAAATCAAATATATACTATGAACAAGTGTAAAATCAAACTATCTAAATGCAATCAAAACAATGATTCCTATTATCAACGACAAGTCATAAATGACAATGGCTATTCGATGGTAAACCAATTACTTGGCTCCCTAAGAAGCGGCGCCAATTTAATTTGATCATGGTTACATCGATGCGATCTTACGATCGATCCTTGAAACCGGTCAAATAGAATAAATTCCAAGATTGCGGTGTAGGATGCAACCTCGGTCGTCTCACTTAATTGGAACCAAATGAAAATGGTCTAATCTAGCCTAAATGTCAAAATTGCAATCGAAGTTGATAAGCATGGGTTTTGGTAATTTAATTGAAACTGGTAAAGTAATCAAAATTTAACAAAAAGTATAAAAGAATATTTTTGGGATTTTTGAAATAATGCAATAAACAAATAATCGGATAAAATCAAATTGATAAAATCCTCTTGAAAATGAGGCTCAAGCTATCACAGTTCAAAAATGGTTTTCGGGGATACAATCCACTAAGTTTCGAAAGATCAACCCTAAAGGACTCTTTAGGTCCAAAAATTTAATTAATGAACTCCATCATTTAAATCTTTGTTAAAAACCTTAGTGTGACAATTGGACAAGAAAATGCAATTGGTCAAATGAATAAAACACAACAATCTCAATCAAACACAACTAGGCATATTAAAACCGTGAATGCAGTATCCAATGACATATATGAAACTTCATATATTAGGCATCAAAATGTTCTACAGATTACTTTGTCCAAATTTCAACATAGTATCAACACACGGTTAAACTATAACAATGCTAATCTAAATATATCGATGCAATCCTCTAACTCAGAAGTTTACACAAATATACTAGACTTCAGATACTAAGTGATTACTCCCTTCAAGCTCAGAACTCAAACCATTGCTACATCTTCAAGAGGAAGGTTGGCTTAGCTACGATGACTCCGGTCGATCCCTCGGATACTGGAGAATGAACGAGGCTCATGTTTGCAGAAGACGATGACGGTGATGATGGCGACTGTGGTGATGATGGTAGACGATATCTGAAAATGTGAAGGTCTTCTCCTTCCAGTCTGCGTTCCAAGCCGCTCTCAGTATTCAAAATCTGCGTGACAAAAGTCTCCGATGACCTAAAATAGCAAGTCTTATATGATGGATCACGGGCGGGTTGGAGCAGTGAGATGAACTTTCCATAAACAGGTCGGTATCCGCCATACGTCATGACGAATAAGATAAATGAATTACATTCATCGCGACGTGCACTCGCTCGCTTTCGTCGCGTCGTGTACATCGCCGCAAGCGTCGTCGACGACGGAAGTGTGCTCGCGCGTCGTGTGAGATGCCATGCGTCGTGATGACGCGGAAGGACTGTTGACTTCTACGTTGACTCCTTTATTCCTGCAACAAAACAATAACAACAATTTGCGATCAATTGTCCCAATAAAACTATGGAAAATAAGTATCAAATCATGACAATTTCATTGAAAAATTGAGAATTGAAAGAACTCAGTATGAGGAACCAATTTAAGCACAAAAATCATCAATCAGGAGTCAATACATGCATAAGCAGCTATGAAAATGCAGCCAATTTATAATATAAACTTGGCTCAATCAATCACAAAGCAAAACGATCGAATCATATATCGAAGTGAATCGAAACAAATCAATTACGAATTGAAAGCCAACTTGGAAGCAAAGCATACAAACAAAGTCAAATCGAATTGGCTCGAAGACAAACCAAACAAACGTTCCAATCGAATTGAAACACAAATTTCGACATCCGCACAAATATCTTAGAAAAGCATCAAAATGGTCGCGTTGGATATCTTAAGACTAAACCTATACGAATCGATGTAAAAAAATTTCTTCTTCTTATTCTTCATTCTTTTCGTCGTATACAAAGCATAGGCTTCTTCAATTTGGAAAATCATAATTTCCATAACCTCAATTTTTCTAAATCATCATTTATGAATCATAAGTATCCTTTTAACCAAAACCTTAGTCTTTGCTTTTGTCATAAAAACTCACACATGTTAACATAAACATACATACATTCTTTACTTAACAAAATTTTGGCCGCATAACAGCTTCATTTTAACTAACCAAACCTGGAAATGGTTCAAAACGCACTTCTACAATACCAGCTCAAACAATCCAATTCATCCATATTCAAAATCAATCAATCTCTACTCAATTTACATATAAAACCATAATGTAGAATCCATAGCCATAAACAATTCCAATTTTCATAACTCAAGTTCTTATACAACTTCCCATCCAAATACATCATGAACTAAACGCTTACATTACATTAATGGCCTTCCAAGCCATGTACAATTTCCAATGATCAAAATCCAAAGTACACAATGCACAATAATTCTCAATTTCTCAACAACATCTAAACTTAACAATAGTTCAATAAGAACTCATACAAACAAAATCTCTCATTTTCTTTCACTCGATCTTCTTCTCATCACCTGTGGATGGGAATGAAGGGGGTGAGCTTAAAAAGCCCGTGGGTAATAGGTTTATAATCAATCATAAGAAAAATCATTCAAAAGTTTACTGCCATAGAAATTTCTTGTTGAAAATCCATAAAATGCTCGTTTTTCAAATTTTCGTCTTGTATTGAAATCCATAATCTACAAAACATAAATGTATCAACTTGTTCAAAAATCACAATTTCATAATGCAATACATCATCTCATTAAACACAAATGATTTCATTTCATCATTCAAGAACAACACACAATCCAAATCATAACATAACACGTCAAAATGCTAATGCACACACAATTGGCTCGAGGGTTCCGTGAACAAAACAGAGAAACTGAAGCTTACTCCGTGAACAAAACGAATCCATTTTCAGATCTCGTGGGCTACAAGCGGGCAGTCGGGATAAGGCTTTGACATCGACGTGCACGTGACTTGAAACGGTTCCTCTTAGTCTAAACAAAGCACATAATCCAATTCAAATGTTCATATAGCAAAATGCCATGATTTCATTCAATGGCATACATTCTTATCCAAATGTCAAGCATTCATTCATACATAACATGGCATAATCACATTTTTATGGTTTAATCATCATGATATGCATCATATCAACATAACAAATATGGGAACAAGTCACATACAATGCATATACAAGCATTTGCTTATAACCATTCAAATCCAATTCATGGGGTATATGAACACATATAAACCAATTATTTAAATCATTTTAAAACAACATATGCACAATCATAAAATATTTGAAATCATTTTATTCTCTCAATTTGGGAAAATCTTTAATGGCTTATTATTCAACTATAAACATGAAACCCACCTCATATCCATGCTTGGAGCTTGATTAGAGCTTCAATTCTCCAAAGCCTGTCTTCTTTCTCCCAATCTCAAATTTCCCTAAATTAAATCAACCCAAATTCAACCTCATAAATAGCAAAATCTTCAAAATTGACTTTATAAAACACAAACCCATTCTAATTTCCATGATTCTAAACCAATAATTCACAAAATCTCCAAATCTCAAAATTTGGGCATAAACCCTAAGTAATTCTAATCCAAGATTAAACATAACCCAAGGCATAATCATCAAAATTAACTTCATAATCCACAAACCCATATCAACCTTAAATTATCCAAACCAAAAACTCACTAAAAACTCAAGGATTAAAAACCATCACTTACTTTCGTCTTCCTCATTTTCAAATTTCTCCTTGTTCCTTAGGAAGCTCTTGACTTCATCCATCTTTTTCCTTTAGAATCAACGGAAAATCACTCTTGAAAGCCCATAAAATCGAAACCCTAGCCATCCTTTCTCTCTTCTTCTTCTCCATTACCGATTTTCCCTTTCTCTCTCATTCTCTCTTTTTTTCTCTCTTAACTTTTCGTGGGTTGCCTCTCCTAAAATGACAGACATGTGCTTTATATAGTGCCATCTCACTTAAATGATTGGCTAAAGACCAATTTGCCCTTCCCCTTAAGCCTAAGGTCTTAACTCCTTAAGTGGACTTCCAAAACTGCCCCTGAATTCATTTCAATTCATGTCTACTTTAGGGCATTATTTTCACCATCAAATTGAAGGAATTAGTCAAAACTTCCTTCTATACAATTGTTCCTTATTGTCTTAATTTCATAATTCCACAAAAATCATCTAATTTGGAGTACTACATCAAAAGTTATGCTCAAAATACTTTCAGATGTTCCTAACCCAAAAATTATACACTAATCTGAATTTCCATTCATAAATTAAAAATCTTAGGGGAAAAATTTAAATTTACTTTCTTCATATTACTTGTAGCCCCATGTCTTAATTTTATTTCTCCTCAAGAATCACTTCAATCGGATCTCTACAGATCCCGAATTTCTCAAAATACTGAACTATGTTCAGAAAATAGTCCAACTTACTTTGATTAAAGTAATCACTAATTAATTTAATCTCATAAATTCACAAATTTTCCATAAAATGAAATTCATTGTCTTAAGAATCCAACGCTTCAAGAATCAACTCAATCGGATGTCAGACAGAAATGTTATAAACAAAGAATTGGAAAAAAGTCGGATGAGGAAGGAAGATAGCAAAATTAGAAGGAAACAAATTGTTCCGATTGTCATAAGATTCAATCAAACTTTTTCAATTCAACTCTAAATGTTACAAACTTTCATGGAGAGATAGATAAATGTCTTAGGAATCAAACGCCTCAAGAATCGCCTCAATCGGAGGTCGGACGAAGGAGTTATGGCCAAACGAATCCGATATGTTCATATCCAGATTCCTACTGAACATACTTTGGCGCAAATACCATAACTTTAATTATAGATGTCAGATTGACTTCGTTATTAGACCATTAGAAAGTAGACATCTAGGAATAAAACTTTTATGCAGACCAAAATTTGAAATTCTATTGTTATGGGGGTACACGGACCGTGTAAAAATCACACAGCCCGTGTAACCTTCGGGTGAAAACTGTCTCCTGCGCCTGGATTTACACGGCCCGTGTAAATCTACACGGGCAGACCGTGTAACTTACGGGTATAGCAAAATTTTCACCCTCCAAGACCCCTCCAAAGGGTCCTAAACCCATCCTAACTTCTCCTATACTCATATCTTACCTAAAATCACCCTTTTCGAGCCCGATATCACGTCACAAACTCTAAAGGTTCGGGAATTTCGTTTACCACGACATCCTAGCTTGTAATAAGCATAAATCTCAACTCCGATCTCGAAAACTTGCATAAATGGTATCGTTGGAAAGCTAAGAGAACAAGCTACAACTTTAAATAAGACAACTTTGTCTAATTCTATCTCAATTATTCTAGAATTTCCCTTGAATCAACATACTCATTTTTATCCTCATACAAAACTTAACATTTTCCTAACTTCACTTTCTCTATTACAACATCATCCAAAGCAATTTAACTTCCAATTGGAATTTTTTCAACACTCAACCTCAATTCATATACTCTCATATTCAATAACCTCTTATCATTCACTAAACATCCTATCTTACATATATAACCATGGTTTATGCTTAAGGTTTCTCAACTCATCATCCATACTTAGTTCACATTCTAACTTCACAACCATCTATATACCAATTCATAATTCAAAGCCATACATAAACTCATATTCTATTTTGATATTTCCACTAAAAATTCGAGGTCCAACATTTCTCCCCCTCTTATAAGAATTTCGTCCTCGAAATTAAGCAATCTCCACATAACACATTCTCTTAACTAATTTCCTCCAAATGATCCTAATCATTCACATATTCAAATGTCTCATCACATATATTCATAATGTTTTTCACCTCTTATATCAAATACCATCCATATCATATAAAAACACTATAGCCACAAATCAATTATTTCTTAGCACATTTCACAAGTCAATGGTCCCATTTATTAAGGAACCCTAATATGAACCAATCATCATTCACAATCAACCTATTGATCTTCCATACATATATTTCTACCCTTCATCTCATCTTCTATTATCTCACAAAAGCATAGTCAAATCAATTCGTCTCAATTCATCAAGGAATTCTAATCTCAATTTCCTTAACACATTCCTAATTTCAATCTCAATTCTTGTCACCACAATCAAACAATCAAATAGGTTCTTCAAATAATTCATGCAATTTTATTCACATCAATATCACATTCTCACAAAATCAAACTTAGCCTTACAAACTCTTATCAACTTCTCATACAAGTCACTCATACTCATACGCCCAAGTAAGATCATATAACTGGGCTCTGATACCACAACTGTTGGGACCCAATCTGGAGACCGGCGGCCCAACCCGAAAACAGAAGCCAAAGCGAAACGAATCACAAGGACGCGGAACAAATAAAACGATTGATCACAAAGCGAAACGAACGGATCATATATCGAAGTGAATCGAAACAAATCAATTATGAATCGAAAGCCAACTTGGAAGCAAAGCATACAAAAAAAGTCAAATCGAATTGGCTCGAAGACAAACCAAACAAACGATCCAATCGAATTGAAACACAAATTCCGACATCCGCACAAATATCTTAGAAAAGCGTCAAAATGATCGCGTTGGATATCTTAAGACTAAACCTATACGAATCGATGTAAAAAAATTTCTTCTTCTTATTCTTCATTCTTTTCGTCGTATACAAAGCATAGGCTTCTTCAATTTGGAAAATCATAATTTCCATAACCTCAATTTTTCTAAATCATCATTTATGAATCATAAGTATCCTTTTAACCAAAACCTTAGTCTTTGCTTTTGTCATAAAAACTCACACATGTTAACATAAACATACATACATTCTTTACTTAACAAAATTTTGGCAGTATAACAGCTGCATTTTAACTAACCCAACCTGCAAATGGTTCTAAAACGCACTTCTACAATACCAGCCCAAACAATCCAGTTCATCCATATTCAAAATCAATCAATCTCTACTCAATTTACATATAAAACCATAATGTACAATCCATAGCCATAAAAAGTTCCAATTTCCATAACTCAAGTTCTTATACAATTTCCCATCCAAATACATCATGAACTAAACGCTTACATTACATTAATGGCCTTCCAAGCTATGTACAATTTCCAATGATCAAAATCCAAAGTACACAATGCACAATAATTCTCAATTTCTCAACAACATCTAAACTTAACAATAGTTCAATAAGAACTCATACAAACAAAATCTCTCATTTTCTTTCACTCGATCTTCTTCTCATCACCTGTGGATGGGAATGAAGGGGGGTCAGCTTAAAAAGGCCGTGGGTAACAGGTTTATAATCAATCATAAGCAAAACCGTTCAAAAGTTTACTGCCAAAAAAATTTCTTGTTGAAAATTCATAAAATGCTCGTTTTTCAAATTTTCGTCTTGTATTGAAATCCATAATCCGCAAAACATAAATGTATCAACTTGTTCAAAAATCACAATTTCATAATGCAATACATCATCTCATTAAACACAAATGATTTCATTTCATCATTCAAGAACAACACACAATCCACATCATAACATAACACGTCAAAATGCTAATGCACACACAATTTGGCTCGAGGGTTCCGTGAACAAAACGAGTCCATTTTCAGATCTCGTGGGCCACAAGCGGGCAGCCGGGATAAGGCTTTGACATCGACGTGCACGTGACTCGAAACGGTTCCTCTCAGCCAAAACAAAGCACATAATCCAATTCAAATGTTCATATAACAAAATGTCATGATTTCATTCAATGACATACATTCTTATCCAAATGTCAAGCATTCATTCATACATAACATGGCATAATCACATTTCTATGGTTTAATCATCATGATATGCATCATATCAACATAACAAATATGCGAAAAAGTCACATACAATGCATATACAAGCATTTGCTCATAACCATTCAAATCCAATTCATGGGGTATATGAACACATATAAACCAATTCTTTAAATCATTTTAAAACAACATATGCATAATCATAAAATATTTGAAATCATTTTATTCTCTCAATTTGGGATAATCTTTAATGGCTTATTATTCAACTATAAACATGAAACCCACCTCATATCCATGCTTGGAGCTTGATTAGAGCTTCAATTCTCCAAAGCCTGTCTTCTTTCTCCCAATCTCAAATTTTCCTAAATTAAATCAACCCAAATTCAACCTCATAAATAATAAAATCTTCAAAATTGACTTTATAAAACACAAACCCATTCTATTTTCCATGATTCTAAACCAATAATTCACAAAATCCCCAAATCTCAAAATTTGGGCATAAACCCTAGGTAATTCTCATCCAAGATTAAACATAACCCAAGGCATAATCATCAAAATTAACTTCATAATCCACAAACCCATATCAACCTTAAACTATCTAAACCAAAAACTCACTAAAAACTCAAGGATTAAAAACCATCACTTACCTTCATCTTCCTCATTTTCGAATTTCTCCTTGTTCCTTAGGAAGCTCTTGACTTCATCCATCTTTTTCCTTTAGAATCAATGAAAAATCACTCTTGAAAGCCCATAAAATCGAAACCCTAGCCATCCTTTCTCTCTTCTTCTTCTCCATTACCGATTTTCCCTTTCTCTCTCATTCTCTCTTCTTTTCTCTCTTAAATTTTCGTGGGTTGCCTCTTCTAAAATGACAGACATGTGCTTTATATAATGCCATGTCACATAAATGATTGACTAAACACCAATTTGCCCTTCCCCTTAAGCCTAAGGTCTTAACTCCTTAAGTGAACTTCCAAAACTGCCCCTGAATTCATTTCAATTCATGTCTACTTTAGGGAATTATTTTCACCATCAAATTGAAGGAATTAGTCAAAACTTCCTTCTATACAATTGTTCCTTATTGTCTTAATTTCATAATTCCACAAAAATCATTCAATTTGGAGTACTACATCAAAAGTTATGCTCAAAATACTTTCAGATGTTCCTAACCCAAAAACTGCACACTAATCCGAACTTCCATTCATAAATTAAAATTCTTAGCGGAAAAATTGAAATTTACTTTTTTCATATGACTTGTAGCCCCATGTCGTAATTTTATTTCTCCTCAAGAATCACTTCAATCGGATCTGTACAGATCCCGAATTTCTCAAAATACTGAACTATGTTCAGAAAATAGTCTAACTCACTTTGATTAAATTAATCACCCTTAATTTAATCTCATAAATTCACAAATTTTTCATAAAATGAAATTCATTGTCTTAAGAATCCAACGCTTCAGGAATCAACTCAATCGGATGTCGGACGGAAAAGTTATAAGCAAAGAATTGGACAAAAGTCGGATGAGGAAGGAAGATAGCAAAATTAGAAGGAAACAAATTGTTCCGATTGTCATAAGATTCAATCAAACATTTTCAATTCAACTCCAAATGATACAAATTTTCATGGAGAGATATATAAATGTCTTACGAATCAAACGCCTCAAGAATCGCCTCAATCGGAGTTCGGACGAAGGAGTTATGGGCAAACTAATCCGATATGTTCATATCCAGATTCCTACTGAACATACTTTTGCGCAAATGCCATAACGTTCATTATAGATGTTGTATTGACTTCATTCTTAAACCATTAGAAAGTAGACATATAGGGCTAAAACTTTCATGAAGACCAAAAGTTGAAATTCTATCATTATGGGGGTACACGGACAGTGTAAAAATCACACAGCCTGTGTAACCTTCGGGTGAAAACTGTCTCCTGTGCCTGGATTTACACGGCCCGTGTAAATCTACAAGGGCAGACGTTGTAACTTACGTATATAGCAAAATTTTCACCCTCCAAGACCCCTACAAAGGGTCCTAAACCCATCCTAACTTCTCCTATACTCATATCTTACCTAAAATCAACCTTTTCGAGCCAGAGATCATGTCACAAACTCTAAAGGTTCGGGAATTTCGTTTACAACGACATCCTAGCTTGTAATAAGCATAAATCTCAACTCCGATCTCGAAAACTTGCATACTTGGTATCGTTGGAAAGATAAGAGAACAAGCTACAACGTCAAAGAAGACAACTTTGTCTAATTCTATCTCAATTATTCTATAATTTCTCTTGAATCAACATACTCATTTTTATCCTCATACAAAACTTAACATTTTCCCAACTTCACTTTCTCTATTACAACATCATCCAAAGAAATTTAACTTCCAATTGGAATTCCTTCAACACTCAACCTCAATTCATATACTTTCAGATTCAATAACCTCTTATCATTCACCAAACATCCTATCTTACTTATATAACCATGGTTTATGCTTAAGGTTTCTCAACTCATCATCCATACTTAGTTCACATTCTAATTTCACAACCATCTATATAACAATTCATAATTCAAAGCCATACATAAACTCATATTCTATTTTGATATTTCCACTAAAAATTTGGGGTCCAACAGTTTACACACGCCAGCAGAATGCCCTCTAAGCACTCGCCCAGCTGCTTTCTAGAACTAGGTTTCTGGAATTTTCGACCTTGCTTCTTGTTTTCTCCTCCTCCACCGTGTCTCCAAGTCGCTCTAACTGTTGGGAAAGGAGTTGTCGGTCACGCAGCGACAACAAACCAGAACCAATAAGCCTTTCCCTGTGTGAACAACCACATCCAGTCCAAAAGAAAAACAACAACCAACAAACTCGCCAATACACAAAATTAAGCAGTAAGAAATAAATAACACAGGCAATTTTAACGTAGAAAACCTCCCTCAATGTGAGAAAGGAAAAACCACGGGACCTAGTGCAGTAAAGAAAAACTCCACTATCATCAATCAAGTTTCAAAGAGTTTTTCACCTCTAGATATAACTAGAGTCACCACTCAACTCAAAATACAACAATAATCATCAACAAGATGAAAATTCAAAGAGTTGAGAAAAATATCACCCTTAAAATCTCAGCAACTTCGACCTTCCGCACAACTGTTTTGAGCGGAGAAATTCCTGCAGAAGTATCGGGTTTAACTTCCTTGGAGTGTTTTCTTGGACCTCAAGGTCTTGTCCGGCAGAATCGCATCAGGTAAACAACTTGGAACCTTCGAAAAGAGCAGTTCCGTGTAATCCCATCAGTTAAAATCCCATCAGGGAAGAAAAACGACTCTCCAACTCTCCCACGTTTCTCTCTTACATGTCACTGCCATCTCCCATATCAACAATTTTATGAATAATAACTTGGACCAAAAATTCCAAATTTGTTGGTCAAATCAATCTACGGTATAAAGCATCTCCTCTCTGGCATCATAGAGCACCCTCATTTTCCAAGTTCAACGATCCAATCAATGTGTCGTAAAAAAGAATCTTGTGAGGTAGTTGTTGATCGCATTAAAGAAGGAACGAAGGAATATCATCCTGAGAGTGGTCCAATTCTCAGTGAACAGCACCGAAGCACGTCTCAACGAGGAACTGAAACTTAAATGACGCAAACGTTTATGGATTTTTAGGATTCGAATATGAACTTTTCAATTTATGCGTTTATAATATGAACTCTTCAAAATTTTCAATTCCAAATTTTCTGACAATCAAATTACGTAATTAAAAGTTAGCTCTGATATCACTGTTAAAAAATCGGGTCGAGATTCGATCTCAATCACAGTAGAGTAATCATGAAATTTTTCGAGATTTTAATTTCTCGAAAATCAAGATTTATTTAATTCTATAAAATGATCAACACAAATCATAATAAAGCAGACTATTAGTTTGTATCTTATTCCGAAGCTTGATTTTTGTTTTGTCGTATCCCTCAAACCGTTTCTAAAACTGATCCGTCTCAACCACTGTAGTCGCACAAGTATTCGGCCTCTAATAGTATTCACATAATAGGTTGAGAAAATTATGTAACTCTTATAGAGAGGGTTAAGCAAGAAGTGCTAGCTTCATTGTACTTAAGCTCATTTATAATAAGCTTTGGAAGTTTTAGTAATTTAATTAAAATTAAATTTTAATTTCAATTAAACTTTAGTTAGAATTATAATTAATTCTAATTAAATACCAATTATGCCATATTAAATTCAATATCTCTTATTGATCATTATTTATTAAATATCTCAATTTAATCATAAAGTTTTTCAAACTTTACAATTAAGTCCAACTTGATTAAATTAACTTTGCTCTCTTCAATCCATTCTATATGTGAGACCCATTAGGTTCCCAAATATGTTAGCGATGATTACAAAATCTAATTTTAATTCATAATTAAAATCATCTTTAATTCTCCAAGTAAATAATCATAATCATATATCAATATTGGAGACTAGCAACGCACAATAACCACTCAAATATTTAGGAATGTCAAAATGATTTTAACTAACCTTTCTGTGCATAATTTTTTCGTATAATTCAATCATTTCATCATACAATGTTCCGATTAGACATAGAGTATGGAATATATGTTTACTCTATTTTGAGTCTAATTATATTAGTTCTCTATCATTAGCTATCGATTCAATTAATGACAATTGTAAACTATTTACAAAGCATCATTTCACTTTGGCTAAGGATTTCTTGAATCAATACTAATCGAGAACAGTGAAACATTCTCTCTAATTACATTGGGGTGATAAATCATATCTTGATCATTCAACTATCTTCATATAGTTCATGCTACATCCAATGACTACTGATTAAACAACTTATGATTAAATGGATCATAAATAGTATCAAAACATAACAATCCTCATATAAGATAACTTTAATGACCTCAAATCAAGGATCACTTATACAATCATCACAATGAGAATTCTATAGACATACAAGTGATGTTCCAAATGGATTTCTTATATCGGGTCTGTTCAATGAACTTGTTCTCTAGTAAGCACCTACACGTTTGTTTAAGTATCTTTATAATTTAGCCTATAAGATCAACTACTTCTTTCATAAGAAAAAATAAAACGTATGCTAGTTTTTTTTACATTTTATTATTGTGCAATCTTAATATAACAATGACTAGGAATATTTAGGAATAATACACAAATGCAATATGAATATCATAATTATAATCTCATTATAATTTCATTTGTAATGTACAATTATCCCAAGGACATTATTATATAAATCCAAACATGTACAAGATAAAGAATGTCTTTAAATAATTTGTCAAGAAACTACAACCAAAACAATTGACTGTAGGGCATAAATTAATAGAGAGCCTAATGAGAGAGAAGTTGTTGTTGTTGTTCAATCTCCTTGCCAAGGGGGCTGGTGATTGGGAAAATGTGCAGAACTTGGAAGATACCCTATTGCAAATAATAGGAAACTAGAATAACCACACTTTTCTAAGGACGATTCCATTTAGCTAACATATTTTTATTGAGGTTTTAGTGACTGTTTTTTATTAAAAAGGTAACTAGTGAACTATTAGGTGAATAAAAACTCTTCATACTATTCATTAGTAAATAAAAAGATAGTTTTATGTATTTTTAATATAATAAAATATATAATAAAACTTAATCTATTATTAATATAAAAATATTTAAGGAAATAAATGTTAAGACAATCAATTAAGAGAATGCTGGAAATGATCTAGAAGGGGAGTTTAATAGATCTTTGAACCTTTTTTGTAAAGTTCTACAAAAACTAGAAGTTAGTACACACAAAATAATTAAACAAATTTAAATGCAAAGAGTAAGGAAGAGAGGCAAACACTGTTTTTATAGAGGTTCGGTTCTAAGAACTATGTCCTCTACCTAAGCTCCCACTTAGGATTTTGTCAAAACACTTTACTACACACTTTTTAGTTTAGTGTGAACTTTTCAATACAACTTGACTTCCGGCTCAAGCTACGCCTCACAACTGATTTGTTTTCCAGCACAAATCCTACCTCACAAGTGATTTTTCACCAATCACTCAACTCACAATGATAGCAAAGATAAAGATGAAGTAATAATGCTCAGCACAAATTTAGAACAAGCTAGCAAAATGAGAGAAAATTAGGAACAATAGTTGTATGTTTTTTCTTTTGGACCTTGCTACTTGATCATTTGATCTTCCTCTATTTATTTGCAGACTTCCAAATGAATATAGTCATTGGAGATCTTCTTCTAGCCGTTGTTGATTGCTTATAGACGTTGTAAAATGATTTCCTTTCCATTTGTGATTAATTCGGATAAATTTTGTTCAGCTCCACCTGATAGTCGACTAGTCGAGGTGTTGTAGTCGACTAGTGCCAACGTTTTTCCATGCAAGTTTCATCTCCGCTCTTCGAATAGTCGACTAGTGTAATGATAGTCGACTAGTGCACCTATCCAGCTGATTAATAGTCGACTTGTCACATGTTGGTCAACTTGTTTCATGCCCCATCTGACATACCTGAATTTATTAATCGATTTGTGATATGCTACTCGACTGGTGCTAACTCCAATGGATAGATTTAAAAAAATCTTCCCATAATCTTCATGTTTGAATATCTCTAGCACGTTGAAGATACTTTCCATATTGATTTCACAATGGTTTATCTCTTGCCCATAGAAGATTAATGCTGTCTTGATTTTGCACAAATCTTTAAGTTTCAATCCAAAACACCTTAAATAATTTCTTAACCTATTCTATACATTTTATTATTATCAAAACATAAAAGGATTTAATTTGTCAACCACCATTGGTCCAACAATCTCCCCCTTTTTGATAATGACAAAACATTTAGAAATTGTTTAAGAAATGAAAACAAAGAAACATTGATCAAGGTTTTTATGCCTTGTCTTTTTAGTTAGATTGTCTCTCCCTTAATCAATGAATTCAATAAGCTTGCAAAATCAAATTCATAAAATTTGTATAATCCATAATTTTAATTTCAAATCAAGATAGATTGGAAAACATGTTATGATCCATATAAACCAAAACAATTTTAACACATAGTACTCCCCCTTTTTTTCATAGTCAAAATAATTAATACAAACCAACAAAAAATCATTATCACAGTAATAAAGGAGCAAACTATCAAAACACACATGTCCATGGTCTCAAGTAGCAATTTCAACACAAAATGAAAATAAAAAACAGTACGAAGAGCATACTATGAAATGTTGGTCTAAAGCAAATTCAACAACCATCAGGAAGAAGAAGCATCATCATGTCTACAACCTAACTTATCAAAAAGTTTCTTAATGCTTTTCTCCAAGCGTATGAGCATACTTTGTTGATCATCAACACTTTTCTGCAGTCATATGAGCATACTCTATTGATCATCAACACAATCATTTAATTCTTCCATTTGATCTCTAATCTCCCGAAGTTCGTCTTGAGATACCTCACTCTGTCGCACATTGCTTGGTCTGAGCTGCTAGGACGATCACCGGCCCTCTTGGAATATTACCTCCTAGGCACTTGTTCACTTTCCAAAGTCAAACCTAACTTCTCCAAATGATACGACTACACCTATCCTTTCTCAACTATTTTGACCAGCTTCATACTTCAGAGATTCTAAGGAGTAAATCGCCAACTCGATGGATAAGGATAATGATCATAAGAACTCACATTACATTTTTGCAACTAGCAATGTGAGTTATCAAGGTTCCATATGGCATTCCTTTATGCTTCCCTGTTTTTCCCTTAAGCTCACCTTTTAATAGATTTGCCTTTTTCCGCATCATCTGAATAATTAGACTTGGAAAATTGATTTTCCTCCCTTCTTCCAAGTGCCAAAGAATTTCTTTATCCAACGATGTAATGTGATTATTACTCGCTTTCTTTGGATAAACCACACGATTAATAGCATAATGTAATAACCTATAATTCAGTGGCAAGCAAATCCATTGCCTCATAAGGTGGTGAGTGATCAGAACACAGTCTAACAAGTAACTCATCATCCTTCTCTTCAGTATAGCCAAAATTATCTTCGACTTCCTCATCAGTATCTCCACCCTCATGTCTCAAAATATCCAAATCTAAGAATGAAGCTCTAGGCCTAACTCCACCCTTAGGCAACTGAAACCAAATTGACAGATTTTCTTCACTGATAAAAAGTTCTCTGCCTTGAATAGTAGATTTCAAATGCACTCCAGTATCCACATTACTTCTAATCACCACAAGATTGGCATAAAAGTCTCTTACCATATCTTCATAAATATTATCTGTATACCCCAGAAAATAGTTCAATCTAAAGCTTGTAATTTCAATAAATAACTCCACAAATTCACTATGATTCAACTCAACCCAATCAAACCACATAGAAGGGATGAGAACTTTGGTTTTCAGTACCTGATAATATAGATGTTGTGCTTCTCTTGAAACGAAACGAGACTCAATCTCCTCGTTTTCTCTTTCGACAACGCCCCTGGAAGATGACCCACGCACTCGTGGACCTTGTGGAGGGGTTGCTGCCTTTTTTCTTTTACCACTTGATTTTCGTGGAGCCATGTTGAAGGATTGGAGGATTGATGAGAGAAAAGGAGAGATTATCGAAGGTTAGGGTTTGGAATGTCGTGAATGAAATTTCAGAGGAAGGAGGATGATTTGAAGGATTGATAAGTGGGTTTAGTGTTTTTAGAAGAAGATTGAGAATGGGTATGTTGGATTTGAAGAAATCAGGGGATAATAGTCGACTAGGAAGAAGAGTTTTTGAAGGAGAAGATGATAGCTTTTTGGAGATTTGGGGAAATTTTAAGTTTTTAAAGAAGACTCAGATGACTTATAGTCGACTGGAAGGACATTAGTCGACTAATAAAATTAAGGTTGGGGGTTGTCTGACATAAAACTAGTCGACTGGTTGAAAAGGATTAGTCGACTGGTTGGGAAAAATATGTGTATTAGTCGACTAGTTGAAGACTATTAGTCAACTACAACTATAATACTTCAACAGGCAAATCAAAATAACTCGACTAATTCCTCAACCTCAATCGACTTAAACTCCAATTAGTCGACTAGAATATTGCTAAACTCCAAATAAATCACATTGTATCCTAAGTGTAGATTATGATGATGTATTCTCATATGGAATAGCATATTTGCCTAATATCTTGACCATTTTGCTGTGTTAATGTGTGCATAAAATTACAATCAACCAATAGAATTCAAATCACACATACCAAGTCTCAATTTAATGTTCACAAACAATTCTTCTTTAGGAGGTTTTGTAAAAATATCAGCTAATTGATCATTAGTAGATACATGTTTCAAACAAATGTCACCTTTCAAGCAATGATTATGTATGAAATGATGTCTAATTTCTATATGCTTTGTTTTACTATGCAAAATTGGATTTTTACTCAAACAAATTGCACTAGTATTATCACAATAAATTGGAATATTTTTAACAACAATACCATAATCAAGCAATTGATGTTTAATCCAAAGAACTTGGGCACATGCACTTCCAGCTGCTACATATTCAGATTCAGCAATGGAAATGGCTACACTAACTTGTTTTTTACTAGCCCAAGAAATCAAAGATGAACCTAAAAAATAACATAAGTCACTAGTTCTTTTTCTATCTACCCTACAACCACCATAGTCAACATCACTATAAGCATACAAGTCAAAAGATTCACAACTAGGATACCATATACCATGACTAACAATTTTACTCAGATATTTAAAAATTCTTTTGCAGGCACTCAAATGAGAAATTTTTGGACAAGATTGAAATCTAGCACACAGACACGTAGCAAACATAATATCTGGTCTAGATGCGGTTAAATATAAAAGAGAGTCAATCATACCCCTATAAAGTTTTTGATCAACATCTTCTTCACGTTCAAATTTTTCCAAGACTAGATTTGATGCCATTGGTGTTGCTGCTACTTTGCATCCTTCCATGTTGAACGTCTTTAGAAACTCTTTGGTATATTTAGATTGGTGAATGAAGATGTCATTTTTGTGTTGCTTGATTTGCAAACCAAGAGAAACTTGGGTTCTCCCATCATGCTCATTTCAAATTCACTTTGTATGAGATCACTAAATTCTTTTCACAAAAATTCATTAGTAGCACCAAAAACAATATCATCAACATATATTTGACAAATTAACAAATCTTGATCAACATGTTTTATAAACAAAGTATTATCAATTTTACCATGAATGTAACCATTTTGAGTTAGAAAAGTACTTAACCTTTCATACCAAGCCCTAGGTACTTGCTTTAATCCATAAAGTGCTTTCTTGAGCTTGTAAACATAATCCAGATGTTCATGATCTTCAAAACCCAGTGGTTGTTTGACATAAACCTCCTTTTGGATGTAGCCATTTAGAAACACACTTTTGATGTCCATTTGATTTAATTTGATCCTCTTGTGCAATGCAAAGGCATATAGTAGTCTGATTACCTCCAATCGAGCCACAGGTGCATATGTCTCATTATAATCAAAACCTTCTTCTTGATAAAACCATTGAGCTATTAATCTTGACTTATTCTTGATTGCTTCACCATTCTCATCATACTTTATCCTATTTACCCACTTGACTCCAATAATGGTTTTGTCCCTTGGTGAAGCTACCAAATCCCATACATTATTCCTCTTGAATTGATTAAGTTCTTCTTGCATAGCCAGTAGCCAATTTTCATCTTCAAGAGCCTCTTTTATGTTCTTGGGTTCCACTAGTGAGATGAAGGTTGAATTGCTCATGTGTTCATAAACATTCCTCCTAGTTCTTAAACCATCATTCAAGCTGCCAATTACTTGCTCCATAGGATGATTCTTTGCTTTTGCCCAAGTTTTAGTGTTGGGTACATGATCTTCTTCATCTAAGTTTATTTCTTCAATCTTGGATTCAATTTCTTCAACTCCATTTCCTAGATTTCCTGCATCATCATCAAAACAAGCCTTTCTCAGGGATGAAATCATATCATCGAATTTAACATGAATATTTTCTTCAACACATTTAGTTCTATTATTATAAAATCTAAATGCCTTACTAGTTAGTGAATAACCAAGAAACACACGAACATCAGATTTTGAATCAAATTTTCCTAAGTTGTTCTTTCCATTATTATGAATAAAAACTTTGCAACCAAAAGGATGAAAATATGATATGTTGGGTTTCTTACCTTTCCATAACTTGTATGGTGTCTTGTTTTTGTCTCGTCTAAGATGCACTCTATTGATGGCATAGCATGCGGTATTGATTTCTTCTGCCCAAAAGGATTTAGGAAGATTGTATTCATTCAACATTGTTCTACTCATTTCTTCAAGTGAGCGATTCTTCCTTTCTACTACACCGTTTTGTTGTGGTGTTCTTGTTGTTGAGAAATTGTGCTCCATTCCATATTTGTCACAAAGCCTTTCAAATGGTTCACACTCAAACTCACATCCATGATCGGTTCTAATTGCAACAATTGTCAGATTCTTTTCATTTTGAACCAACCTACACCACTTAGTAAACTCGTTAAAAGCATCACTTTTATTTGCAAGAAATCTCACCCAAGTAAATCTAGATAAATCATCCACAATAATAAGAACATATTTACCACTAAGACTAGCATGCCTAGATGGTCCAATTAAATCCATATGAACAAGTTCAAGAATTCTAGAAGAACAAATTTCTTTCTTTGGTTTGAAAGATTCTCTAACATGTTTGCCTTTCAAGCAAGATTCACACAAGTGGTCTTTAACAAATTTTATCTTAGGCAGACCTCTCACAATATCATTTTTAGAAAGCTTAGAAATTAAAGGTAATGGAGCATGTCCTAACTTTCTATGCCATAAAAATGCATTTTTTTCTAATGTCACCAAACACTTTTCATTAAAAGAACTATCATCATGTAAATCAACAATATAAGTATTTCCATGTCTCAAACCAATGAAAGCCACATTTTCAACTTTCGTAACCATACAAGGAGATGATTCAAATGTCACATTAAAATTCATATCACATAATTGAGAAAAACTTAGCAAATTATGTTTCATGCCATCAACAAGCAAAACATTGCCAATGGTAGGCAAAGGTTCCTTACCTACTTTACCAATACCAATGACTTTACCTTTGTTTTTGTCTCTAAATGTGACATATCCTTGATTCTTTGGTCTAATTTATGCAAATAGGTTCTTGTCTCCACTCATATGCCTTGAACATCCACTATCAATGTACCATGTGCTTGGCGGATTTTCATTCCTTGCTTGTACCTACAACAGAAACATTCTTTCTTCTTATCGGTACCCAAGCCATTTTGGGTCTATTTTGATTAGTCAAATAAACCACATTAGAAGGTGTTGTACCTTTTACCACCCAAATTTTCTTAACATTAATACATCTCCTAATACTTTTACAAGCAATTTCTATATGACCATCGTTTAAACATCTAGCACATTTGGCAACTTTTCCATCTTTAGTGAATTTAGAAATCAAAGAACAATCTCTATCAAAAGGATCATATCCTATACCATGTTTAGAAATTGAATATCTTTGTAAGGACAACATTTTTTCAAACTTTTCATTTCCACCAACAAATTTTCCAACCACATAAGAAAACTCCTTCCTAAGTCTATCAATTTCACTAGTAAGATTTTCTTTTTTAGCAAGGCATGCAGAATGATCTTCCTTAGTGTAATCTAAATCATCAATAGTCTCATGCAAAACACTATTTTCAACAACTAGTTCTCTTATTTTCTTTCTCAATTTCTTGTTGATTTCAATAGCTTCTTCAAAATCAATTTGTAAAGCAATAAAAGAATCTCTAAGATCTTGATCAGTGATCATTACCTCATCTTCATCATCACTTGTTAAGGAGCTATTTACCATAAGAGCTAGGTTGTTTTCATCATTGCTTTCATATGCTTCCTCATCGTCACTCCAAGTGGCTACAAGACTAGCTTTCTTCTTTCCTTTGTCATCCTTGTCATTTTTTTGAAAAATGGAAGAACTTTTGCATTCTCTTGCATGATGTCCTCTTTTTCCACATTTCTAACACTCCTCATTGCTCTTATTTTCTTCATAGCTTTTGTTCCTTCTTTCTATGGTGTACTTCTTTCTTTCTTCATTTCTTCCACCACGTAATTCTTTTTTCCTACTCTTGAGTAGTCCTTTGAACTTTCTCAAGTATCTGGCATACATTGCTAGTTCTTAATCTTCTTCCTCTTCATCTATTTCTTTGTCACTTTCATCAAGAGAAGAAGCATTAGCTTTTAATGCAATTGACTTTTGTGACTTACCTCTTCCTCCTCTCGATTTGAGAATGATCTCATAGTTTATGAGTGATCCCACCAAGGCATTGAATTCTAATTGATTGAGATCTTTAGACTCCATAATAGTGGTGACTTGTGAGTCCCATTCCTTCGGTAGTGAACGAAGAATCTTTTTCACCTTCTCGCTATCCGTCATATGCTTTCCAAGGTTGCCTAATCCATTGATAATTTCTGCAAAACGATCAAGCATAGTGGAAATAGACTCACCTTTCTTCATGAAAAACATTTCATAGTCATGGAGAAGCATGTTGATCTTTGTCTCTCGAACTTGATTGGTTCCTTCATGAGTGATGCGTAGTCTCTCCCATATTTCTTTAGCACTAGTGCATGAGTTCACTCGATTTCTCTCCTCAATAGTGAGAGTGCAATATATCAGTTTCATAGCTTTTGTGTTAATGTAGGTTTGCCTCCAATCATTTTCATCATATTCCAGCTCCGTCTTTACCTCACCATTTTTGTTCAATGGAATGTGTGGACCGAAGATTATGATCTTCCAATACTCCACTCCCTCGCTTATAATATGGTATTTCATAGTATTTTTCCAAGAAAAATAGTTAGTACCATTAAATAAAGGAGGGCAATTATTAGTGTTACCTTCTTTCGCTAGGTTATTGTGTGTCATCCTTGGATTCTTCTACTCTGATACCAATTGTAAACGATCTAGAAGGGGGGTTGAATAGATCTTTGAACCTTTTTCATAAAGTTTTACAAAAACCAGAAGTTAGTACACACAAAACAATTAAACAAATTTAAATGCAAAGAGTAAGGAAGAGAGGCAAACACTGTTTTTATAGAGGTTCGGTGCTAAGACTTACGTCCTCTACCTAAGCTCCCACTTAGGATTTTGTCAAAACACTTTACTACATACTTTTTAGTTTAGTGTGAACTTTTCAATACAACTTGACTTCCTGCTCAAGCTACGCCTCACAACCGATTTGTTTTCCAGCACAAATCCTACCTCACAAGTGATTTTCCACCAACCACTCAACTCACAATAATAGCAAAGATAAAGATGAAGTAATAATGCTCAGTACAGATTTAGAACAAGCTAAGAGCAAAATGAGAGCAAATTAGGAACAATAGTTGTATGTTTTTTCTTTTGGACCTTGCTGCTCGATCATTTGATCTACCTCTATTTATTTGCAGACTTCCAAATGAATATAGTCGTTGGAGATCTTCTTCTAGCCGTTGCTGATTGCTTATAAACATTGTAATATGATTTTCTTTCCATTTGTGATTAATTCGGATAAATTTTGTTCAGCTCCACCTGATAGTCGACTAGTCGAGGTGTTATAGTCGACTAGTGCCAACGTTTTTCCATGCAAATTTCATCTCCACTCTTCGAATAGTCGACTAGTGTAATGATAGTCGACTAGAGCACCTATCCAACTGATTAATAGTCGACTTGTCACATGTTGGTCGACTTGTATCATGCCCCATCTGACATATCTGAATTTATTAGTCAACTTGTGATATGCTACTCGACTGGTGTTGACTCCAATGGATAGATTTAACAAAATCTTCCCATAATCTTCATGTTTGAATATCTCTAGCACGTTGAAGATACTTTCCATCTTTATTTCACAATGGTTTATCTCTTGCCCATAGAAGATTAATGCTACCTTGATTTTGCACAAATCTTTAAGTTTCAATCCAAAACACCTGAAATAATTTCTTAACCAATTCTATACATTTTATTATTATCAAAACATAAAAGGATTTAATTTGTCAACCACCATTGGTCGAACAAATGCAATCTAATTACTTCTAATAGTACTTTTGATTTCATGATTTTATTAATTTAGAACGGAAATATTCTTTTGAATGACAAGATTTTTGACACTAAAATTGTACTCTTTCTAGCTACAATCATCTACTTTTTAGTTAATTAGCCTATATTTCTACCTATGCTAACATCCCCTTGAATATATGATGCTCAATGAAATACCATATCAGATTTCACTTTACACTACAACATAAAATTAAGTTTTAGCTACGTCTTTTCTTACAATGATTTATAATTCGTTGTCAAAAGTCTAACTTTTTGCAACATTTTACTTAATCGTCGCAAAAGAAATATATTTTATGACAATTTATATGAATGGTCACAAAAGGAGAGCGACATTTTGCGGTGACTTAAAATTTCATCGCCAGATGTCAAGCCTTTGGCGACGATTCTCTCATTCCTCACTAAAAGTTGTACTTTTGGAGATGAATTGAGAAATCATTGCCAAAAGGTGATATTAAAGAGTTTATATCTTATGTATTTCTTAGGAAAATTTTGATGAATTTTTGTGTGTGATAGTATCCTTAAAAATAATAATGTTAAGAAGATAATTGTTAATGGTAAGTGTAGCAGTCCTAAGAGTAATTATAATTGACATTTGCATGATTTTCATATTCTTCATTTTCCTTCTTTATAAATTTGTTTAAATAGCTAATACATTCAAACTCTATAAATTTGTTTAAATTTATTGATTTATACAAAAAAGATTCTTTAATGATGCCTAATGTACATAGGATTATACCTCCATTCATACAAATATTTCATAAAAATAGAATGGAGCATATATAGGATTGAATTATCTTATATGTTTCAATGCATTTCAATGTCTTTTCAATCATAAATCATAATATTGTGTTTAAATACTCAATTGGTGTTCATTTTTGTGTTTACATATAGATTAAAGGATTGAACACAAATATATGCTTAAAGGAAGAAGAATCACTCGCTCACGACATCCACGTAAGATAGTGATTTAATTGATAACATATTTAATTGACAGAACATGTTGGAAGCATAAGGAAGTAGAAAATCATCACTCATGTGCATGGTTTTGCATGCAAGAACATGAATTAATTCAGCACAGCAAAGGACGAGGGATGGTAGAGTTCAATGGATAAAGGAGAGCCAAAACGCTGCAGCAGGTAGGGAGTAAAGATCAAAAGCACAACGCACCAACTGGGAGGCAAAGAGCAGTAAAACGACAGTATAGTAAGAACAAAACGTCAGCAGAAGAAGACAACAAAGTTGGGCCAACATGCAAGCAATGTGTGTGTTTCATGCACTCACGTACGTTGAACAAAAACGACACAGTCAAAGGAAGCAACAAGTTTACATTGTTCACGCAAACATTATAAACGATAATGTTGATCATACAAACAATGTAAACGTTGTTTCTGTTTCACGTGAACAACATGTTTCATGCACCAACCAAAAGAAAAAAATGCAAGTTCATGGAGCACTAAAAAGTAGACATACATCCATGATGTGAGGACAAAACGCATGCAGCAGGTGGATCAAGGAGCACAAAAATGCAGATGACGTTTACATGTCTTGCGTGAAATGCAGATGTTTTGTGTAGGTTTTTAATAAAACAACACTGTAGATGGCTCAAAAACTATTTCATAAAATCATAACAGAACAGTTACACAAAAGAGAGGGAGGCGCAGGGGCAAGAAGCAGAGAAATATTTGTTACGGCTTCAACACTTTCTTGGCAAGGTGGTAGTTTGGAGCTAGCTTTCCAAGAGAGGATCTCCACCATAGAGACGACTACATTTTTTTTACTCCATTTGCCTTATCTTTTTTATTGATTTTTGGCTATAGTCTTTTGTTCATTCGTTACTTTCCATAAGCTTAGCTATTCTCTTTCAATTTCAATGCTTTATTTCATATTCATTCCATTAAAGCTTTCTTAGTGTTAATCTTATTTTTACATGTTCTAGAATGTTTAAGAATGAATGGTTGATGGATTTTATAGTTGAAATTTATGGATTTTGTAAGGAATCTTTATGTTATATTAATGGATGCTTATTCCTTCAATTTTTAGCTTTAATCTTGGTTGTTTGAGTTTATTTATGTGATTTTTCAAATATGATTTTATTGAGTATTTCAATGTTTAATGGTTTATGTTATGGGTTTTGCTTATTTGTGATGCTTTTGAATAATTTGTGTTCAATAGTTGGGATTTATGCATGCTTTTAGGTTTATGGTCAATTAATTTTCGTTTTTGTTCAAGTTATGCATGTTAGAAATTTTTTTGATGCAATTAGTTAAGAGTTTGTAATTTGGGTTATAACTAGTTATTTTTATGATAAAGAGTTTTGATTTCTATTAAGTTAGTGTTGAATTTTGGTTTTTATTACTTCATTTATTATTTCCAGCCTTGTTTTTTTTAATTAAGTATGAATTTTGTTTATTTAATGTCTATTTTGCTTCATATGAACATGTTTTGCTAGACTACTTAGGGGTTTGGAGATATTATAAGGATGAAATGATAGAAATTGTGAGAATCGAGTTGAACTTGTCTTGAATTGGTGCTTGTAGGTCTAGGTTGTTTTGGGATTTAAGATAAATGTTATGAATTAGGACTTACTTATAAGCTTGATCACCCTTTATGTAAGTTTCTAATTTGAAGGTTCGGGTTGAGCGTGTGATATGTAATAGTCTATTGTAATTCCCGGAAGTAGCAATATGATAGTTGAATTTGACAGGATACTTAATCAACTAATCTAGGATCCCATACCTTTAGGTTACACCTTTCGAGCTTATGAGTAGGTGACTTAAGTTAGTTGTTTCTTAGTACCTATTGTATCTTCCCTATTGAACTTAGAGAGCCTATTTTAGGTTATAGTAGAGATCGAGGCATTTCTAGAGCTTATTAGTTTTCCCTATTTTAAAAAAATTAAGGGTTCAAGAGCTTAATTGAATCCATAGATTAACACTATAATGAGAGTATCTTTTATTTAGATTTAAGGATCAATGGACATCCCAGAATCTCGAAGATATCTCTAACCTACTTCTTTACCATTGTTATTAGCATTTTTAAATTTGTTTTGTCTTTTTCTTTTTGTTTACATTTATTGCATCTCAATTGTTTCGTTTTCATCATTTCAGGGTGATTTGTTTTCTTTTGTTTGCAACATTTGAAATAGCATTTGCATCCTAGCTCTCTGTGGTTCGACCCAAGCTTGTCATTTACTATATAGTTTGGTAGTTAGAAATTTATTATTTGATAATTAGCGACACGCTATCACCCATGTAAAAATTGTAAAATGTTTTCAAAATTTTAAACATATTGTTGAAAAACACATGGTAAGTAATTTAAATTTTGAAAAGTAAATATTATTTGGATATGAAAAGATAAACATACCTAAAATTTTAATATTAATAAGGTTAAAATACAATAAATTTAAATTGGTTACTATTCTTAATCATTAATATTTAGTAACAATAAAATAATAATGCATATGGTAAGTAATATAATATAATAATATATGGTAAGTAGTACAATATTTTAATTAGAAGTTTAACAATTCTTACAGACAAAACAATAAATAAAGTTTCATGCTTATTCTATCGAAAAGGAAAAGAAATGATTATCTTTTTTGATTCCGCATAATATGAGACTCAACAAAAAAAAGGCGAAGGAATTCCTTATGTTTGGATTCCCAAAAAGGGTCCTCGCACATTGAAAGACATCAATTGAAACAGTCAAAGATCTTCCATCAAGTGTTGGGTTATTGACACCCACTTCAAACAACTTTTTGACTATAACTAAACTAAAAGAAGATACATCGAACGAATCCCTAGATGCAATATGGATCACTGAATTAGATGAATAGACATGGTAATTGGAATTGATGACTATTAGAAAAATGATTTCCCTAATCCTATATCGACCATCGAGACATTGCCACTGCCTCCATTTTCATGTATGTTCTTTTGAATATTTAAGGAAGCTTTACACTACACATAGTATGTATAATCAAACGTTCATCTGATAGCTTTCTAATAGAAAAATGAGATACATATAATTCAGGAAAACAGGTAATTCGGATGATACCAAGAACCTTGAAGAAGAAGATTGGCCATTAAAGGCAAGCGATGATTAGACTTTTATTAGGAGATTAGTTATTCATTGATTTGTTCCTCATCAGGGAGGATTCTGTCACATTCCTCCTAGCAAAGCTCATTTTTGCCCTTGGAAACTAGTATCTATCGGTGATAAACGCAAGTGTACATTTCTATCGTCAAGTAGTAAAAATATCGTTCCCATGGAGACCAAATTAGTTAAAAAGTAATACTCGTAATAACTTCTAATTTAAACTAATAACATAAAAATTAAAGAAAATATTGATTGATTATGGTTTGAAAAATGAAATAAAAACGAGAATTAACGCAAGATAAAAATATAAGAAATATCAATGAAATGAAAATCTAGGATTTTAACTTCCCCCTTTGATTTTACCTCGGTGTCAAAATTTTCTCGATTTAATTCATATACCGGGTTTGATAAACTAAGATTCAGAATTAACTACTAAGCCCTCCCGGATCATTAGTAATCCTAATCATCGAACCAATTTCCTATATTTCTATGGTAAATTGTGATAATTCGACGATAGCTTTATCAAATCAATCTTAATGTGGTTACTTAGGGTGGATAGGTATCTCCCGATCCTAGACACAAATCACTACGAAAGTGATCTTAAGCTATTACAATCTTTTTCCAAATCTATTACTCCCTGTTACGTTACACAAAGATTAAGAAAATCAATTTCATAGGTGATCAACTTATGAAAAGCATTAAGAACAAATTGCAATAATCAAGCCTTTAAGTAAAAATGGGCATAAGAGATTAAACGAAGAAAATACCAATTAACCGAGATTATATCAAGGGTTCGTTTAAAATACTAAAATGAAAAGATTAGTTACTCATAATAATAGTAGCAACAATGAAAATAATAAAAGCAAACATTATGAATATGAAATGAGTTGAAAGAATGGAAGGACAAATGGTGATTGCTTGGTCTTGGACTCCTCCACTCTAAATGTGTGTGAGTGAAGATTAAATGAAGAGTGTCACGTTAATGCTTGGCTGTTGAGTGAGTCCTCCTTTCCCTTGTGTGTATCCTTGAAGCTTGTAGAGTGAGTAGAGAATGAGTCTTCAATGTAGAGTAAATGGAGCCCCCCTTTGTTATCTACCGTTATACCCCACTATTGGTGTTGATAGCAAAGTGAGTCAAAAAAAAATGGAGAGTGACGTTAATGAGTTCGTGGCTCTTAAAAAATGAGTGGAGTCTTAAAATATAGAGTGAATGAGGCCCTCTCTCCTTGTCCCACATGAATGCCCTCTTCTCCCATTAAATGGAGAGTTGTCGTTGGTCTTGTAGAGAGTGAGTGGAGAAGTCCAAATATGAGTGAGTGCTGGTGGGGTAACATCTAGTGGTCCCTCCTTGGTGGAAAGTTCAAAATGTAGAGTAGAGAGTCCTCTTCCATGTGCGTTGAAGAGCTCTCTCCATGTAAAGTGAGTGGAGCCTTGGTTTAATGGAGAGTGGTCCCTTCCAATCATTTTCGTTTTCTTTCTGGTGGGCCTCCTTAAGTTGTAATGTTATTTCCTTTTGTTGGATGTCCACGCCACCCTCTACTCTCAGTGGTGGGTCACGCTTCTGTCCCTTTTTGTTGATTTTATCTTTGTTGTCTTCTTACCCCCTTGGTGTATGCATTGTGGTCAAAAACCCAACAACTCCCTTATAACCAAATCAACTTTATCTCCCTCTGTTCACGCCTAGCCAGATGTTGTTTTCTTTTAAACCATTATCTGTCTTCAGCGTCCTCCAGCAGCATGATTTCTGTTTTCTCTTGGAGCTGTCCTCCTCTTGCATGCGTGGTGATCCTTTCAGCGTGATGCGTGTATTCTCTGATGGAGCTACTCCTCATTCATGCCTGCTGCTCACGTTCTCTCTTAAAACGCCAGCCCTCGTATGATTTCAATTGCTGCCCTAATTTTTGGGATTTGCTCTCTTGATTTTTTTCTCTAGCGTGCTGCGCGACTAGTGTCATTCCTTCTTGCCTTATGTCCGTATGCCTCTTTAATTTTGCTCTTCACTTGTTCCATGTTTGCGTGATTTCTTCAATTTCCAACACTGCCGCTGCCTTTCTTGATTTGATTCTTATTTGTTTTCACGCCTCCCCCAAACCCTCCGTTGATTTTGTTACGTCGCCTCACTCTTCTCCACTGTGCGTTTTCTCTACTGCCGCGTGTCATGTCCCAAAATTCTTCTTTGATTGTATCCTCTTCAATTCATGCTTCTCACGCTGCTGTGCGTGGGTCCCTTGATAAGACAATTATTTGCTACTCTTAATCCCTTGTGCGTTTAATTTGCTAACTCTCTCCAGCTGTCTGCAACTTCCATCGCCACTTCTCTAGCTGCCTCTTATGTTATTCTACTCATTCACGCCCAGCTGTTGTGTCCTCATTCCTCCAAAACGTTTTCTTTCTCTTGTGATTAAGTAAGCTCCAGCTGTCCTTCTTTTGATTGGTCCACCTGTTGAAGCTACCTTGGTCCTCTCCTTTAGTGATGTGCATCCTTGTAGTTGATTCACGCCCTTCATTGCTGTTGAATTCACGCCCATTTAATTGTTGCCTTTAATTTGGTCTGCCCAACTCTGGTCCTCTCATTTCACAAATTTACTGCTCTCAACTGACAGCTTCAAAAATTCTAAAACTTGGTGGAAACATTCTTCAATGAGTTAAGATTATGCCTGCCAAATCTTAGAATTTTCTAATAACCTGATCCCAAGATAAAAATATCCAAAGATCTAAAGGTCAAATCTGCCAGAAATTGAAAAACAGTATTAATTTCAACCTATTAAGGATTTTTTTGTATTTTATGTGTCTAAAGCTCTAATAATTATAAAACATGATGAAAAAGGCCATAAATATCCATAAAACACATGCAAGATGCTAAATATAAAGTTCTAAAAATAAATAAAATATGATTGTATCAAAATCCCCCACACTTAGCTCTTGCTCGTCCTCGAGTAAGCTTAAAAACATAAAATTTGAAAGCACAAAACAAAAAGAAATAAATATGCAAATGCAGGTGAAATTTTCTTAAGTGTCAAAGTTTTTCTCCCAACAAGTTCAAAGACATACAAGGATTATAAACAAGAAATAACCCACGACATTTAATCCATAAAAATAATGAACTCACTTTAAATGTAAGAGCCAAGCAAGATAGCACAATCGACTTAGAGGAAATCTACACCATGTCAAAATAATAGGTCCTCTCATTATCATACGCTCCAACACTCAAGTGTTTATGGCTCAAATGTGTTTTAACTCTCATAAATTCAAACAATGCAATGCTCTACCATAGGCTTGCTCTTCAATCTTGAATACACTACTAAGTATTACATGCACAACATAAATCAAAAGGTATTAAATAAGGATGTAACTTGGTTGGGTTACGGGTAAGGTAAAAGAAAGGTAAGAAAAGACTAAGTATCAGAGTGGGTAGAGCATAACAGGTGATCGATAACACATATGTGCGCATCCTGCATATCATCAAACAATTAAGCACATCTTTTTTTTCATACCCAAACATTTATCAATCAAGCACATGGAGAATCCTTTTCTTTCTTTTCTCTTCTTGGCCTCAAACTTTTTCATTTTTTGTTTTTTTTTTCGATTCCTTCCCTATTGACAACAAGTACAATACAAGTCATATACTACTGATATTCCTATATGCGCAACCTTCACAAATTTAACTCAACAAGCATGCTCTACTAACCATAATATGGGTTAAAAAGATATATCAATTAAGAAAAGGTTAAGTTAAACATGGTAAGCTCAAATGAGCTCATTAGTGGATAACATGCTTTGGGTTGGCTTTTTGGTCAAGTGGTTAAAATCCTAAGTGCCTTTATCATCTTCACGCATGCATGCAAAAGTGTAGTCTCAACAAGATATAAAGCAAGTTCTAGAGATACAAAGCATTGAATGAACACACATCAAAGAATTGCGTTGAAGGCTCAAAAGCTCACATGGGACAATTGTCTATTAAGTTAACACAATGTAGTTTCAAAATCAATCCAAAAGCTATCAAGCTTAAAACTCACATAAAAACACATTCATCAAGTTCATGATTCAAAAATCACAAATTAACTCTCACCTATAATACTCATATTCTTATCAATCATTAGGAGATCAAAAGAGAAAACTAAACACTTAAGGTGCAAAAGCATGCAAGAACGGAAAATTTTTTTATATTATTTTTTTTCAAAAGCACAAAGACCAATTTTTTTTATACCAAAATTTTTTATGGGTTTTTGAAATAAAACATGCAAGTACAAGTGAAAATCTTCAAGTTCAAGCAAGAGCAAAGGTGAGGCACTTTGAAGCACAAAAACCAAGAAAAATTTGAACCATTCACCCACTAAAACTCGAAGATTTCATGCAAAATTTAACCGAAACCCTTCCCCCACACTTTAGACGAAACATTGCCCTCAATGTTAGCAAAAGAAAGACAAGAATAGTAAAAATTAAAGAGTAAGAAGGAGCTTCTCTAAGTGATGCGCTAAGGTGATGGTGGAGCTGCGAGGTTATGCGACCATACTATCCTTGGGTTGCCTCCCAAGAAGCGCTTTTCTTTAACGTCTTTGGCTAGACGTTTTTGCTTCTTCAGGCCTCAATGAGCTGAATGGTTTTCGTCCCCTTATCAACTTCGCCTCCAAAATATAGCTTTAAGCGCTGTCCATTCACCTTAAATGAATGTGTAGAATTAAGAGGTCAAATATCAATGGCTCCGTGGGGGAAAACTTCCAATACTTGAAATGGCCCGGACCATCGAGACTTCAATTTTCCCGGAAAGAGATTGAGTCTAGAGTTGTAGAGCAACACGAGTTGGCTTGGTTCGAAGTGTTTCGCCCTTAAGTGCCAGTCGTGCCATTTCTTCGTCTTTTCCTTGTAAATTCGTGCATTCTCATATACATAGTTAGGCTCGGGTCCCGATACCCCATTCTCGAGGCGGCCCCTGGGGCTGCGCTGGTGACGGGCGCCCCATAACTTCAGACCCGATCCTAACATCCATACAATATTCGATTCACACAACATACATATACATATTCTACACATGCATTCCATCTATGAAGTAAACACCCCATAAACCAAGGGGCTTCATGCCATAACAACTCGAAGGAAAATAAACGTGTATTCTCAAAATAGCATAATAAAAAGTAAAATTTAAATCCAAAATACATGAGTATGCTCTATGATGATATGCTGGCGGGCTAACCAAAATACTAACTTAATACAAAGCTCCTAACTAGCTTGAAGTTTCTGATGCCTTGCAAGATCAACGATCGCCTCGTTCTGCACCTGAGGAGGGGAGATAATGGGGTGAGCTGTGAAGCTCAGTAGCATATACATTTATAGCCATTGGCAACGAGCCACAAATTCAGACATATATATGTACAAGTATAGCAAGTCAAGATTTATCAAGTGATTCACATTCAAATAAACATATGTCATGCAATTTTTGCTTCTCAACATAACAATTATTATGCATCATTTCTATCAAATCAATCATGAATGCACAAAAATGGTTCGAGAGTTTCATAAAACGATCCGAATAAACCAAAGTTTATTTCGTAAACTATCCGAGTCTGATTTCTCAAGGATCTCGTTGCCTCAAGCGGGCAGTCGGGAAAAGGCTATACGTCGACGTGCACGTGACTCCATCCGTTACTCTCTTGTTAGTGGTGTGCCCTAGGCCAATGGATATTTATTATTCATGTATTAACGTTATGACTTGTTAATAATATATTATGAGGTATTTCGTTTCATATATGCATGTATTTCATGTAATGTGATTTACATTCCATGAATGGTATTAGACTTATGTCATCAAGTATGTGAGTTGATAGTAAGACCATAAGCGTTATAATACTATTCTAGACTGTCCTTGGTCGATCATTATTGGTGGAACAATAATGAATTAAGACTAGCATGTGTTCTGATTGATGATCACGTTTTACTGATCATGGATTTGAGATATCAAATCAGAAACATAGATATATGTTAGAGAACATATATTGGACCGACCCACATAAAGAATACTACATGGTTTCATGTCATTAGTGATTCTTTATATGGTTTGACTTTAGTCCTTTGACCTGAAATCATCATGGTTCCCTACATGAGGAATTTAGTGTTTTGATATTAGACTAAGTTATTTTTAACCGAATAACAAATAGTCTTATGTTGGACACTAAATGAATCATGCGGAGGGATGTGATTTGTACCTCTCTTAAATGAGAGAGATATCATTTGGGCCTCTTGACAAGTGTGACTGAAGAAATGCATGGCCATGCTCAAATGAATTGATGAAGAGTCATCAAATGTCATTTGTTATAATCAGTCAACTTGGGGATCAAGAAATTATGATTAATCAAAGGTTGACATGTACCATGCCTTGTGATTAATCTTGATATCGTGTTACAAAAGGATCGAGCCTATAACCATAGTTCTGAGTTAAATCGGATTATCGATCCTCATTTGATTTGGGTAGTCATAATGTCTTGCTAGAGGCCGCTTATGACTTATGGACCTTAAAGTGTGATCAAACCCATTGCCAACATCAAATGAGCCTACAGGGTCGCACACAAAGAGTAATGTGATCTGGGCTTATTTTTTTGGGCCTAATTTATTAGGTGTTGAATAAATATATTTAGATATATTTATTGGGCTAGATTGAATTAAGTTGTCGGACTTTTATTATATATGATATAATGGGACGAAACTTAATGGGGCCTAAATGGGATTAGGGTTTCTCTATAAATAAAGAAGCTTAGGTCTCATTAGGTAGAAGGAAGAAAAGACAAAACCCTAGCTGCCACTCGAGAGGAAAATCAGAGCGGCGTTCGGAAAGCGTTTCAGGACGTGTTAGCACACCATAGCCGCAGCCCGGAACGTGCATACTCGTGTGGATACCGGTAGAGGGCATTCGCATTTCCAGTGTCTTGGAATCCGAAAAGGAAGCAACCTATTCACGAAAACAAGGTATTTTCGTACATCCTTGGTATTTTCGATTATACATCATGTTGTTGTATGGTTTTTTCGCAGTGTATTGTGAATACTCAGACCGTACGCTATCCAACATCTCTCACCCAAACAAAGCACATAACGATTCGTTTCATGCTCAAAGCATTTTTCAAAACTTTTATAATTTTCATTCTTTTCATTCTTGCCAAATGCCATAAGGCCTATCAAGGCCATGCATAATCATAATCACAATGCATGTTCAATATTTCTCATATAATTCAACACAAGCAATGTCACATAATGCAAGCAAGCATACATAAGACAATTTTCCCATACACACAATAACCATAAATGTATTACCCACCTAATATCGCTCGAGTATCTCACTTACTGTTGTCCTTCCTCTTGTGATTGGGTCAGTTCGGCTTGGTTTCCTATAATAAACCAAGTTTTCATTCAAACAATATTAAAAGAAAATACTCAAAAGCTTGAAAATCCAAAAGGAAAAGCACTAAAAGTCTCCATTCGACTTCCACCTAAAATTCCGAACCCTTAGAGGCTAATTCCGAACTTCCCTTCTTCATAACCTTGTAGCCCTTTATTTCTAGTTCACACCGAGTCCAAAATCACCTCAATTGGACATCTACATCAATAGATATGCCCAAAAACATCTCTCTCAGAAAAATTGGAGGTTCGTCGTGGTGAAGGTACGCTCGTCGCGGCGAACGACTCGAGCTCGCCGCGGCGAAGACCGAGCTCGCTGCGGCGTGCCAATCCTTCTCGCACGTCGCGACGAATTTAATTATTACACGTCACGACGAACTTGCACGTCGCGGCGTGTTCATACTCACGTCGCGACGTGTGGGTTTGGAGAACTACTCTGAAACCCGATTTCTAGCATTTTCTCACTTCAATCCTTTCCCTTTTCTAAATACAACACATCTAAACCTTAGATCCAGTCCTACACTACATTTCTAACCCATCAGCAACACAAAATCAGTCATAAACACATCCACCCACAAAATCTAACCATTTTTGCCCTAAAATCCTTAAACCACCGATTCTACTACATTCATCTTGAATCCAAGGTTAAATCTTATTGAAACACGATTACAAGAAGCTAACTTACCTGGAAATTGCTTCAAACTGTCGAAAACATGGGAATCACAAAACTCTCTTTTTCTTCTCCTTTTTCCTCACCCATGATGTAAGTGATCTAGAAGGGGGGTTGAATAGATCTTAAAAATTCTTTGAAAATTTCTACAAGAAAATCAGAAGTTAAAACACACAAAAACAATTTAGATAAACTTAATTGAAAAGTGTAGGGAAGAAGATCAAACACTTGTTTTTATAAAGGTTCGGTGCTAAGACCTACGTCCTCTACCTAAGCTCTCACTTAGGATTTTGCCAACCACTTTATTGCACACTTTGTAGTTGAGTGTGAACTTTTTACAATGCCACTTGAATTCCAGCTCAAGTATCCTTTTACACTTGATTTGTCTTCCGGCACAAATCCTACCTCACGTGACCTTTTCACTCGTCACTCAAATTGTAACAAAACAATACAAAGATTGAAGAACAAATGCTCAATACAATTTGTAGCAAAATAAGAGCAATAGTGAGCAATTTGAAGCAATATAAGAGTATTTAGACTTGTAGAACTTGTGTAAACTCTTCTTCCATCATCCTCTATTTATACTTGAAGAAATATAGCTGTTGGAGCTCTTCTAGCCGTTGCTTAATTGGATATAGCCGTTCCTTGATAATCTCCATTCCATTTTTAGTAAATTGGACCGTTAGAGCTGAAACTGTGCATCCATAAGTCGACTTTTCGAATGAATAAGTCGACTTGTTTCAACCATTTACGTAAAAATTGTAACTCCGCTCTCCAATAAGTCGACTTGTGCTGTATAAGTCGACTTGTTTTCTTCGATAAGTCGACTTGTGTGCTATAAGGCGACTTGTCTTAATACATCTTCATATATAAGTCGACTTGTACTGCTCTAGTTAACTTGTTATATTCAGACCTTTATGTAAGTCAACTTGTATTACCAAATCCTTTATAATCCTTAAGCTTTATGCCATTTTTACTTAGAAGATAACTCCCAACTTGATTCCTCATTGATTAGACACTTGCTCATCTTGATTTGCTCAATCCTTTCATTGAATAATACCTGAAATAATTTCTTAACTATTTCTAGATATTTTATTATTATCAAAACATAAAGGGATTTAATTTGTCAACCATCATTGGTCCAACAATCTCCCCCTTTTGATAATGACAAAATATTTAGAAATTGACAAGAAAATTGAAAGATATAAAATTTGATCAAGGTTTCCCTTGTCTTGATTGGTTAGGTTAACTCCCCCTTAATTCATAAATCAATGATTAGAAGAGAATTCAATAAAATTGCAAATCAATGAAATGTTCACTCCCCCTTAATCAAATAGAAATTTCAATCTTACTCCCCCTTTTTGTCATAATCAAAAATTAATTAGAAAAACAAATGAAGATTAATGAAATGTAACACCAAACATAACATCAAACACAAATGATATTCATTAAAAGAAAATGTCAACCCAACAAACACATAAAACACAGAAAACAACATAAAGAAAACAAACATAAGTCGAAATGTTGGTCAAAGCACAATGCAATACACATCATGAAGAATCATCGTGCCTACACCCTAGCTTATCAAAAATCTTCTTAATGCTCTTCTCCAAGCGGGTAAGTATGCTGCGTTGTTCATCAATTTTCTTTCATCTAATCGAGTGTCTTGTTGATCATCATGTCGCTCATTTATCTCATCCAACTGATCCCAAATTTCCTGAAAATCAGCCTGGGATGCCTCACTTCTTCCAACATTACTAGGTCGTGAGCTACTTGGACGATCTGCTGTCCTAGCTCGTTTTCTCGAAGGAACCTGCTCACCCACCAAAGTCAACCCAAGCTTCTCAACGTGATAGGAATAGACCCAACCTCTTTCAACTATCCTCACCAACTTCATGCTCCGTAAGTTGTAAGGTGTGAACCTCCATCTCTGAGGATAAGGAAAACTAACATAGGAGTCCAAGTTGCATCTCCTAACCTGAGAGATATGGGTGATCAGTGCGGCATACGACATTCCTTTATGCCGGACTAGTTTCCCCTTCAGCTGTCCACGTAATAAACTTGCCTTTTTCCTTATCATCTGAATAATCAAGCTCAGATAGTTTATTTGCCGTCCTTCCTCCATATGCCACAAAATCTCCTTATCTAGAGAAGTAATCTGATTATTGCTCGCTTTCTTTGGATACACAACCCTGTTTATCGCATAATGCAGTAACCTATAGTTCAATGGTAAATCCATCGCCTCAAATGGAGGGGAATGATCAGAACATAACCGAATTAGCAAATCAGCCCCTTTTTCCTCAGTATATCTGAAATTTTCTTCGGCTTCCTCATCAGTGTCACCCTCAGCATTTCTCAAAATCTCAAAATCAGTAAAAGAGGCTCTAGGCCTAACTCCTCCTCTAGGCAAATTAAACATGGTACACAAATCTGATTCACAAAGATATAATGCTTTCTCGTTAATTTTAAAGGACAAGGTAACTCCATCCTCAACATTACTCCTAATCACAACCAAATTCGCATAAAATTCCTTTACTGCCTCTTCATATATATCATCATGAAAGCCCAAAAAATCTCTTAACCCAAGATTTTACTGCTCTGATACCAATTGTTAGTGATCTAGAAGGGGGAGTTGAATATATCTTTAAGCTTTTTGTAATTTTTTCTACAATAAAATCAGAAATTAATTCACACAAAAATAATTTAAACAAATTTAAATGAAAAGAGTAGGGAAGAAGATCAAACACGCTTTTATAGAGGTTGGTGCTAAGACCACGTCCTCTACCTAAGCTCCCACTTAGGATTTTGCAAACCACTTTATTGCACACTTTGTAGTTCAGTGTGAACTCTTACAATACCGCTTGATTTTCGGCTCAAGCTACCTTTACACTTGATTTATCTTCATGAGTAACTCGAAGTCTCTCCCACATTTCCTTGGCAGTGGTGCAAGAATTTACCCGGTTTCTTTCCTCAACCGTTAATGCACAATATATCAGCTTCATAGCTTTGGCGTTGATGTACGCTTGCCTCCAATCGTTATCATCATACTCCAGCTCTGTTTTCAACTCACCATTTTCTTTTAGAGGGGCTTGAAGTCCGAAGATAATGATCTTCCAGTATTCAACTCCCTCGCTTATAATATGATACTTCATAGGATTTTTCCATGATGAATAGTTAGAACCATTAAACAAGGGAGGACGGTTATTAGTGTCACCTTCTTCCGCTAGGTTGTTGTGTGCCATCCCAGATACTACGCGCTCGATACCAATTGTAAGTGATCTAGAAGGGGGGGTTGAATAGATCTTAAAAATTCTTTGAAAATTTCTACAAGAAAATCAGAAGTTAAAACACACAAAAACAATTTAGATAAACTTAATTGAAAAGTGTAGGGAAGAAGATCAAACACTTGTTTTTATAGAGGTTCGGTGCTAAGAACTATGTCCTCTACCTAAGCTCTCACTTAGGATTTTGCCAACCACTTTATTGCACACTTTGTAGTTGAGTGTGAACTTTTTACAACGCCACTTGAATTCCGGCTCAAGTAACCTTTTACACTTGATTTGTCTTCCGGCACAAATCCTACCTCACGTGACCTTTTCACTCGTCACTCAAATTGTAACAAAACAATACAAAGATTGAAGAACAAATGCTCAATACAATTTGTAGCAAAATAAGAGCAATAGTGAGCAATTTGAAGCAATATAAGAGTATTTAGACTTGTAGAACTTGTGTAAACTCTTCTTCCATCATCCTCTATTTATACTTGAAGAAATATAGCTGTTGGAGCTCTTCTAACCGTTGCTTAATTGGATATAACCGTTCCTTGATAATCTCCATTCCATTTTTAGTAAATTGGACCGTTGGAGCTGAATCTGTGCATCCATAAGTCGACTTGTCGAATGAATAAGTCCACTTGTTTCAACCATTTACGTAAAAATTGTAACTCCGCTCTCCAATAAGTCGACTTGTGTTGTATAAGTCGACTTGTTGTCTTCGATAAGTCGACTTGTGTGCTATAAGGCGACTTGTCTTAATACATCTTCATATATAAGTCGACTTGTACTGCTCTAGTTAACTTGTTATATTCAGACCTTGATGTAAGTCGACTTGTATTACCAAATCCTTTATAATCCTTAAGCTTTATGCCATTTTTACTTAGAAGATAACTCCCAACTTGATTCCTCATTGATTAGACACTTGCTCATCTTGATTTTCTCAATCCTTTCATTGAATAATACCTGAAATAATTTCTTAACTATTTCTAGATATTTTATTATTATCAAAACATAAAGGGATTTAATTTTTCAACCACCATTGGTCCAACACACGATACTCCTCTTCTTCTCTTCTTCTTCTTTTTTCTTTTCCTTCTAAGTCTATTTCTCTTAAGTCTAAATGAGATGGTCAATGACCATTTTACCCCTCCAGCAAAGCTTAAACCACTCCAACCTAAGTAAACTTCTCAAAATGCTCTCATATCTTTTTATCCCTTAATTCTTATTTAAAACCACATTAAGCTCAAATAAACCGCAATTATCCACTAATGCTCCCAAATAAATCAAACTAAGGCATAAACACATACTTAACACAATTCATGCTTAATAACATCATAAAAAAAATTCGGGGTCCAACATTTCTCCCCCTCTTAAAAGAAATTTCGTCCTCGAAATTATTACCTGAGCCATCGAAGAGATACGGATACTTCTCCTTCATAGCGTCCAAGAGCTCCTAAGTAGCCTCCTCTACCGAATGGTTCCTCCACAAGACTTTAACTAACTGAACAGTCTTGTTCCTGAGAACTTTATCCTTGGTATCTAAGATCTGCACTGGAAGCTCCTCATAACTCAGATCATCCCTCAGCTGAACCTCACTAGTCTGAATAATATGAGAAGGATCTGATCTATACTTCCTCAACATGGAAACATGGAAGACATCATGAATCTGAGACAATTTCGAAGGTAATGCCAACCTATAGGCGAGTGGTCCAATCCTCTCAAGGATCTCATAAGGACCCACATACCTCGGACTCAACTTACCCTTTTTGCCAAATCTCATTACTCCTTTCCAAGGAGACGTCTTAAGGAACACTTTCTCATCGACTTCAAACTCCATCTCCTTTCGGTGTGCATCAATGTAACTCTTCGTCCTATCTGTCGTCGCTTAAGTTGTCGCTAACAGATTGACTTTCTCAACTGTCGTCTGAATCAATTCTGGTCCTACCAGTTTCCTCTCTCCTTCTTCATCCCAACAGATCGGAGTCCTACATCTCCTCCCATACAAAGCCTCATATGGAGCCATCTAAATACTCGAATGGTACAAATTATTATAAGCAAATTCGACCAAGGGCAAATGCTCATCCCATGCTCCTCGAAAATCTATTATACAAGCCCGAAGTATTCCCTCAAGAGTCCGAATGGTCCTCTCAGATTGACCATCCATCTGAGGGTGAAAAGTTGTACTAAAATTCAGCTTAGTCCCCAAGGCTTCCTGTAAACTAGCCCAAAACCTTGAAGTAAACCGCGGGTCCCTTTCTGAAACAATCGAATCCGGAATCCCATGCAATCTTACTATCTCATCGATGTACTTCTTTGCTAACACATGCAATGAATCAGTCTGCTTAATCTCCAAAAAGTGAGCTGACTTCGTGATTGAGCCAAGTTTATACTATAAATTGACTGCATTTTCATAGCTACTTGTGCATGTGTTGACTCCTTATTGATGATTTTTGTGCTTAAATTGGTTCCTCATATCGAGTTATTTCAATTCCCAATTTGTCAGTAAATTATCATGATTTGATACTTATTTTCCATAATTTTTATTGGGACAATTGATACTGCAAACTGTTGTTATTGTTTTATTACAGGAACAAAGGAGTCAACGAAGGAAGTCAATAAATCATAGATCCTTCCGCGACGTCATGACGCATGGCATCTCACACGACGCGGCGAGCACACTTCCGCACGTCGCGATGTACGGCGATCCACACGATGCGACGAGCAGGCGATTGCACACGTCGCGACGAATTTAAGTCATTTATTTTATTCGTCGTGATGTACGAGCGGATATCCGACCCTCTTATGGAAAGTTTGTCTCACTGTTCCAACCCGAGCCCGTGACCCATCATATAAGAGCTTACTATTTTTAGGTCACAGGATGAATACGGAGAGATAGACTGATACAAACGAAAATACACAGAGACGAAGTCGGAGGCTTGGAACGCAGACTCTGGAAACAGAAGACCTTCACATTTTCATCATCATCTACAGTCATCACCACCGTCAGCGTCTTCTGCAACATGAACATGGTTCATTCTCCAGTATTGGGATCGGCCGGAGTCATGCGTAGCTAAGCCAACCTTCCTCTTGAAGATGTAGCAAGGGCTTGAGTTTACAGAGCTTCGAAGGGGAGTAATCACTTAGTATCTGAAGTCTAGTATATTTGTGTAAACTTCTGAGTTAGAGGATTGCATCGATATATTTAGATTAGCATTGTTATAGTTTAACCGTGTGTTGATACTATGTTGAGATTTGGATAAAGTAATCTGTAGAACATTTTGATGCCTAATATATATGAAGTTTCATATATGTCATTGGATATTACATTTACGGTTTTAATCTGCCTAGTTCTGTTTGATTGAGATTGTTGTGTTTTATTCATTTGACCAATTGCATTTGCTTGTCCAATTTTCACACTAAGATTTTTAACAAAGATTTAAATGATGGAGTTCATTGATTAAATCTTTAGACCTAAAGAGTCCTTTAGGGTTGATCTTTTGAAACTTAGTGGATTGTATCCCTGAAAACCATTTTTGAACTGTGATAGCCTGAGCCTCATTTTCAAGAGGATTTTATCAATTTGATTTTATCTGATTCTTTGTTTATTGCATTATTTCAAAAATACCAAAAACATTCTTTTACACTTTTAGTCCTATTTTGATTATTTTTTTTTGGTTTCGACCAAATTACCAAAACCCCCGTTTATCAACTTCGATTGCAATTTTTGACATTTAGGCTAGATTAGACCATTTTTTATTTGGTTCCAATTAAGTGAGACGACCCGAGGTTGCATTCTATATTGCAATCTTGGAATTTATTTTATTTGACCGGTTTCCAAGGATCGATCGTAAGATCGCATCGACAGAGCCGCGATCAAATTGACGCCGTTGCCGGGGAACCAAGTAATTGGTTTACCATCGGATAGCCATTGTCATTTTTGATTTGTTGTTGATAATAGGAATCATTGTTTTTTATTGCATTTAGTATAGTTTAATTTTTACACTTGTCGATAGTATAGGTTTGATTTCCCTTTTTGCACACGCATACATGATACTTTGATTTGTTTTCTCTTATTTTTCACATCTTTCATACATACAGTCATACATCCATACTCTCACATTCATTGCATTTCACTTTTATCTGATTTTGTGTGATTATGAGCATTTTGGATACCATTCTTTTGTTTGTGAATTTCTTTTTGGTGCATGCCCAGGAGATGTAAACTTGTTCAATTCCAACCTGAAGTTGAGAGACATTTGAGGAGAATTAGAAAAGAGAGGAAAGAACAAGAGAGAAGGAGAGTAGTAGAGAGAGATAGTGAGAATATGGCTAAGAACCCTAATATTTTCCCAAATCCTGATTATCCTGTTCACCAACCTAGAAATGGGACTAATGGAGGAAATGGTGAGCATGAGAGAGTAGGGGAAAATAATGAGAACCAGAGACGTAGGACAATTAGGGAAGCAACAACTTCTGATGTTCATTATGATCCATTTATTGCTGCTTGCCCTAATTTTGATGTTCATTTTGAGATTAAAGGCTTATTGATTAATTCTCTTCCTAAATTTCATGGCTTGGCGGAGAGGATCCATATATGCACCTCTGTGCTTTGACAATGATCGCCGAGTATGAAGCCGATGGGAGCTACCTGGATCAAGTACTTTAGAAGGTGTTTCATTTGTCTTTGGAAGGAAAAGCAAAAGAGTGGTATATGAGTCTTCCGAGGCATGTGGCCAATGCTTACCATAGCTGGGCCAATCTGAGGAAGGCTTTTCTCGAGAAATACTTTCCAGCCTCCAGGACATCTTCTATGAGGAAGGAGATTTACTCACCGCCAGAATACGATGAGTCCTTTGACGATTATTGGAATCGCCCAAGATCTTTTATCCAGATGTCCCCATCACAGATTCTGATGAGCAATTGGTGCGATACTTTTATGATGGGTTCAAGAGCCGGGAGAGGGGTATGTTAGATGTTGATCCGGAGGATCTTTGATTGACCTCATGACCTTGGAAGCATGGGATCTGATTTAGAAGATGGCTTTAAACCATCAACAAAGATATAGGTCGAGATCAAAGAGGAGTGCATGAGTTGGGAGCCTTGACGGCTCAAGCTAAAAGAATGGAGAGCCTAGAGTCGAAAGTGGACTCTTTGGAGAGTCGGATATCATCACAGCTGTCTTGCATCACTGCTGAGCTGAAGAATTTGAATGTACAACGCTCTACTTCTTTAACAGAGCTTACCGCACCTAGTTGTGAAAATTGTGGGTCGGTAATGCATATTTCGAGTGTTTTCCCAGGTAGATATGAGGAAGTTTCGACAATGTATCAGGGCAGACAGGATCGGAAATGGGACCCATACTCCAACACCTACAATAAAGGATGGACGTCCAATCCTAGATTCAGTTGGAGAAGTGAGGAGCACAGGGCACCTACCAGGTTTTCACAAGGAGGAGGAGCTGACACTTCCACTAGCCAGTTCCCTAATCAATAGCAAGCCCTGGTAGTCCCACCAAAGGAGGATACCAATCAGTTGCTCCACAGTATGATGACCTTGATGAAGGAAGAGAGGGATTCCAATGCTAACCAGTCTAATGCAATTGCTTCTTTGATTCAACAGGATTCCTCAAAGACTACTGCCATATTCAATGCCTTGGAGAAGAGGATGGAGCAATGGGAGTCCAAGGCGGAGAACATCAATTCCTATGTCACTCAGTTGTCTAACAATATGAGTGAAAATCAGGCAAAAAGCAGAGGGTCCATTCCTTCCAACACTGTGATGAACCCGAAGAGTTTAAATGCCATTGCCCTTAGGAGTGGAAAACAAGTGAGGTTCAAGCCTCAAGAAGATGATGAGATATGTGAGTATGAGATTGAGAGTGAGCCAGTACCTCCACCTAAGGAACAGAGTAAGAGATCAGAAAGTGTGAGGGAAGAAGAGCTTCTGAAAGAGAGAAAGCAAGCTTCAAGGAGCAAGGGAACTACTTTAGAGAGTTCCAATGATCAAGCAAGAGATGGAGAGTCAAGCAAGCAAGCAGGTAAAGGCAAGGAGGTAAGTATTCAAGACCTTCTATTTCCCAATTCATATTTGATGAGTAAGCGCTTAAATGAGAAACAACATGAGAAAGAAATCATTGATTTATTTGGGAAAGTTGAAGTGAATGTGCCTTTGCTAGATTTAGTGAAGAGAGTCCCGGCCTATGCAAAATATTTGAAGAATCTGTGTACAAACAAGAAGAAGTTTAGGCCAAATGAGAGGGTACAAGTGAGTTCCAATGTGTCTGCATTGTTTAAGCCGTAGATACCTGTCAAGTGCCAAGACCCCGGATCTTTCACCATTCCTTGCACTTTAGGGAAAGTGACTATCGGTAGAGCATTATTAGATTTAGGGGCTGCCATTAATGTGATGCCTAAGTCAGTTTATGAGGCCTTAGGAGTGAAAAGTATTAAGCCTACATCTGTTGTCCTCCAGTTGGCTGATAGATCCTTTAGGCATCCAGTTGGTATCATTGAGGATATCTTAGTCCAGGTTAAAGAGTTAGTATTTCCTACTGATTTTTATGTTCTTGACATGTCTACTGAGGTTATGCAGGATACTTCACTGATTCTTGGACGACCCTTCCTTCGGACAGCAAGTACCATGATTAGCATGAAGGAAGGGAAGATAACCATGGAGGTTGGCGATCAAAGGGTGAGCTTCAACATGTATGAAGCAATGAAACACCCCCATGAGGATTACTCCTTGCTTGGAGTAAATATGCTTGACACGGTTATTGATGATGCTTGTTGTGATTTTGCACAAACTTTGACATCTTCTACTGACACTCTTCTTGGAGAACATTTGCTTGCTGATGATTTTGTAGGAGAGACTTCAAGCCAGGAGTTAGATATTGAGCTGCACCAGAGCCAAGCCATTGGGATGAAGCTCGAATTTTTGCCAGGTGACTATCCCAAGTTTTAGGACCCGCCATGAGACCGGGTTATTTCTCACCCTACATTCTCTTTATATTCATGCATCTAGTTTAGAAGTGATGTGAACTGTTGTGTTGCATGAATATCTTGATTAAGTGTGGGGGAGAAACCTAGCCAGTAGAGTAGCTGTAGTTAGGTAGGATTTCTGTTCATTGTTCGAATAAATTGCTTTCCCTTTGTTAGCTTTATATCTTTCTGAAGAAGTATGACATTGCTTGGAGGATTGATTTTTGGGAGATTGATTGTTTTTAGATTGATTGTTGCTGGATTAAGTCAGGTTTGTATCTTTCTTTGCGGGTAGAGGCGTCGCGACGTATTTGCATTTATACGTCGCGACGTGCCTAGTTCCTCTTTTTGCCCTCGTCGCGACGTATCTGCATTTATACGTCGCTACGTATCTTGTTCTTTTGGCATATACATCGCGACGTGTCCACATTCTGACACCGCGACGTCCCATCGTCCGAAATATCCTTTTTACCCCTTCTGTCCAGCGGTTTTTGCGTTAGTCCGGAGCCCCTCTTGTCTTTTCACGTCGCGACGTTCCATCTCCCTCGCCGTTTCCTCTTCTTCTTCTTCTTCTTCTTCTTCTTCTTCTTCTTCCTTTCTCATTTTCTTCTCCCACCGTCATCGCCTCGCTCTCTCTCAGCTCTCCTCTCTATCTAACCGTGTCTGCCGCCTAACCGTGACTGCTGCCTCACCGTGCTCGTCATTTTAGCCATCTCCACTCTTGCGTCTTCCACTTCAGTAAGTGTCCCATTCTCTTTCTTTTTCTTGTTTTTCGTCTGCGTTGTTAGAGGTATGAGTTAGGTTTTTTCGCAACAAGAGATTGCTCGCCGCGATGTGTCTGGAATCGCTGCACGTCGCGACGTCTGGTTTAGGGTTTTTCCCTCTTCGCGACGTCCAGGGTCCTTATTCTCGCCGCGACGTATGCTTTTGCACGTCGCGACGTCTGGTTGAGGACTTGGCCTCGTCGCGACGTATGACCACACGTCGCGGCGAGGTGGCTGATTTTTGCTTAACTCTTTCTTGATTTTTTCTGTTCTAATTCTTTTTGTTTGCAGGATATGCCTCGCACAAAGAACGTTAGCAAGTCCCAGCGTCCCACAACCCCTTCTTTTGCCCTTCCCTCTCCTTCCCACTCGCTTGACGAGTTTGTTTCTGCTCCACCCGTTTCCCCCCTCCCCGCTGTATCCCCATCTTCCTTAGGAGTTTTCTCCGCTACTTCTCCCTCTCCTCAGCCCTCACATTCTTCGCGTCACCACCCTTCCCCTACCCATTCCTCTTCTCCCTCGGTTGATCCGGAGTATGCTGCCCTGGCCACCAAGACCGAGGCCAGGGCCATAATGAAGGAAAAACCTTTTCCTTTGACACCCGCTACTAACTCATTTGTCCGCCAACTCTTTACCTTTAACCTCATCACCCTTGTCCATACCCGTACCACTGGGAACCTCACCTTCGTCTGCCAGTATTACACCCATGCCCGTTCCTCCGGCTCATATGGCATTGCATTCCGTGGTGTCTATATTCCCCGTGCCTTCACTTCCATTTCTATTAGGGAACTTTTTCAGCTTCCTTCTATACCCCGTTGCCACTACTCTGAGCTCATACATGAGTACCCTTGGGATGATGTTCTTCATACTCTCTGCCCTGAGGGTATTGAATGGTATCAACCTAGGGGCGCTCAACGTTATATCCGCCGCGCCGACCTTCGTTCTAAAGCCCGTCTGTGGCTCCATTTTATCTGCAACAACATCCTTCCTACCACCCACCTAGCCATGTTTCCCAAGGAGCAGGCTCTGTACATTTATCTGTTAATGGTCGGTCAGCCAGTTGATCTTGCCCTTGCCATCACCTCCGCCCTTCGCCAGTGCATCCTCTCCACCAACCCCAACCATTCCCTTATCTTCCCTCATCTCATCACTGATCTGTTCTGGGCCTATCGGGTTCCGGAACATCCGACCGACCTTACCTTTGAGCCTGCCCCTGCTTTCCGGTACATCCGTCTCCGTTAGCCTCGTGCCCTTCCTCCCCATCTACTCCTTCCCCACCTTCTTCCCCTCCCCCTGCTACTTCTGTCCCTATTCCTTCCTCTCCTATTCCTTCTGTTCCTATTCCTCCATCCGAGGCCCCACCTCGTAGCCCCATCCGTCCACCCCCTTCACCTCCCACCTCCTCTGATTCGATCGCCCTTCTTCGCGCTGACTTGCGTCGCATGGAGGCTCAGATGGCTGCCGACCGACAGTATTACACTTCGATGCTCACCCTAATTGCGGCTCGGCTGCAGTTACTACTTCCTCCTGCCTCCCAGGATCTTTCAGCTGGTCCTGGTACTTCTCAGACTGCTCCTCCGGACCTGCCCGCTGATGACCCTGCGGCTTAGTTTTGTTTTTCTGTTGTTTTCTTTTCTTGTATTTCTTTTCTTTTGTTTTCTTTTCTTTATGTATTTAGTTCCTTCGTTCTTTTGTGTCTTTTGTACTTGACTTACTCCACTTAATGACCAATCTTTGTTTTTGTCCCTTCCTGCGCTTCTAGGCATTTATGCTTCGGTTACATTTTCATTGAGGACAATGTGTGTTTCAAGTGTGGGGGAGTTGTTTCCCTATTTATTTTTCACATTGCATGACTGTTGATAGTATGCTGAATTGTTGACTAATTTATGCGTTCTGCTGATAAACTTGGTGATTTTACATTCGTCATTATTCTCAGACTTCTTCGCTACGACGAGTGTCCATACGTCGTGGCAAAGCGTTCTTCAAATTTTGTATACGTCGTGACGTCATTCTTGCTACGTCGCGACGTCCATACGTCTCGACGTCTGCTTCTGCACGTCGCGACGCCATTCTCATGCATGAATGATTCTGTGCTTAATTCTTCCACTCATTTCAAATTTGTCTTGCACTGGACTTTTGTGGCTTTTGTTTTCAAAGCTTTTACTAGTTTCAAAACGATGCTTGAGTTATTGAAAACATCTTCCATCCTTTTAATGATAATTGGACTTGACAAAATCTTGCTTTCGACGTTTTCAATACAAAGTGGATGGAAGCATGCTAATAAAGTGGCATTTTAAGTTTTTGGGACTTGAGATTGTTCATAGAGATCATACCCTTGTGGAAGGATATTTGTGTTAAGTCAAACCAGACTTCACGTATTAAATAATTTTGATAATAAACAAAGAGAAATATACGGAAGAAAAAGCATTTATACAAAAGGCATTTATACAAAAAGTGCATTTAAGCTTTACGAAGACAAAAGCGAGCGATACAAAAGCGTATTTTAAGCTTTACGAAGACAAAAAGGAGCGATATGAAAATAAGACGGAAGAAAGAAACATCGTTTAAGGCAGTTCTGAGCTAAACTGAATAACCGTTCTTTAAAGATTCAAGAAGCGATAGTCAAAAGCAGTTGAAGTTCACTATAAATAAGAGTCGAGATTGAAGAAGAAATAACTTTTGGAAAAAGTGAATGAAACTCTGTGTATTCAATATCCATCATATCGAGAGAAAAATTACGAACTATTTTCGAGTGTATATTGTGAAGAGCAACTCTTTTGTAAAAGCTCTTTATCAGTTTTCATTTTGAAAAGTGCTACTGAGATAACTCAAGAGGCTAAGAGTAAAAGAATACTTTGTTGTTAAGAGACACCAAGAGGCTCGGTCTAAAGAATACTTGTAATCGGTTTGGTGATAGTGAAAATCTCGTAAGAATATCCGAGGATCGGACGTAGCCCACGGTTTGGGTGAACGGGATAAAATTGTCGTGTTTCTCTCTAACTCTTTACCGTTCTTAAATCGTAGTTTTCATTATTAACAAAGTTTTCAAACTAGTTAAGAATTGATTTAAGATAAGTTTTCGAAAGAACAAGCAATTGTTATCAAGGGATTAAAGAAAAGTTTATCACAATTCAACCCCCTTCTTGTGTATCTTGGTCATATTATTACTCAATATATTAACGTCGATTTACTTCAATTGGTATCGAGCGAGGTGTTCAAGAATCACTCTAATAAAGTGTGAACTAAAGAAAATGGTGGAATCACACACGATATTGCGAAGGAGCCTCACCACGGACCTCCAAAGATTCAATGGTGAAGACTACCACTATTGGAAGGATCGGATGAGATTGTTTATCGAGTCTACTCACATTGACCTTTGGGACATCACCGAGAATGGACCTTACACACCTGAAGATGATGATAAAATCCAATTCCATGAGAAAGATGGACAATGAAGCGTAAAACAAGATTTCAACTAAACTCCAAAGTTTAATTTTTCTTGAGTTGTGCATTGAAAGCGAAGTTTAGTATGACAAAGTGCATGGATGCGATCATCGCCAAAGAAATGTGGGATACATTATCAATTGCACATGAAGGAACAAATCAAGTGAAGGAGTCCAAGATAAGTATTTTGGTGCATCGATGACGAAGTTATTCAAGATGAAAGAAGAAGAGACTATTGATCAAATGTTTGGAAGATTCCAAACAATTGTTAATGGGCTAAAAGCTCTTGGAAGAACGCATAACACCAAGACCATGTTCGAAAGATTTTGAGGAGTCGCCAAAAGATGGAGACCCAAAGTAATCGCCAGACAAGAAGCAAAAGACCTAAGCGCATCAAGCTTGATGAATTGCTTGGATCGTTGAAGATACACGAAGTAGAGCTTGATGCGAAGATAAGCCCAAAAGGAGAAGTCCATAGCGCCAAAGCAAGTCAAAAGAATCACAAAATCCGAAGAAGAAAACAAAAGGAATACATCAAAGGCGTTAAAGATTGAAGAAGCAAGGATGATGATTCCAAGAAGTCGTAATCAATCAAGTGATGAAGGCGATGAGCTATCTTTCATTTTAAGAAAGATAAGAAGAATGTGGAAAAGAAGTCCAAAGGAAATTCAACATTTAGAAGGAGCAATGCAAAGACGATGAAAAGTCGATAAAGCATCCATTACGTTATGAATGCAAGAAGCGGGACATTACAAGTCCGAGTGTCCAATGTTGAAAAGACAACCCGTATGAGTAGAGATAACAAGAAAAGCATGATGGCAATGTGGGAAGATCTGGATTCATCGAATTAGATACAAGTTCAAGCGTCGTAACATGCTAACATATGTCCAGTAGTGAAGAAGAAAGTGATGAGGAGGTAACTTCCACTATAATGATATACAAGATGCATATTCGTAATTGTTAGAGGATTCTCATGCTATTCGAAACAAGACAAGCTGTTGAAGAAGAAATATGTAGAAAACCTCAAACATACTCATGAGAGAGAGTGAGAATATAAGTTTGAGAAAGCAAGTTGAGGAATTGAATAACAACAAAGTTATAGATAGATCTCAAGAGATTAATCAATTGAAAGCGAGAATTAATAATCTCTCAATTGATCTAGCTAAATTTACGTATAGTACAAAAAGATGAATAAAATGATAGGAGAATCTGTATATCCGAGGATAAAACTGGATTAGGGTTTACTAAAAATAAGCCCCAAAGATTACGTAGTAAAATCATTGCTCAAAAAATAAGAAAAGATATCAATCGATTTTCGAAAGGTCATCAACATTATCATTCTATACATCATTATCATTCATTACATCAGATTAACCCTAAAGGACCCAAGAGAATTTGGGTACCTAAAAATAAAATAATATCTCTATGAAATCCTTCGTTGGAAGAACCAGCAAGCACCATTGGTATATGGACAAGGATGCTCGCGTCACACATGACGGAAACAAGTCTATGTTCCTAGATCTTGAAGACAAGAAAGGAGGATCAAGAACTTTTGGAGACAACCAACAAGGAAAGATAATCGGGTTTGGTAAGATTGATTACAAAATGAAAGAGGAATGTCTATAGCAAGCATAAGGAGGATCATGGAGGAGAATTTGAAAATGAGAAGTTGAGTATTCTGCGAAGAAAAGGAATTTTCATAACTTCTTCGCCCAAGGACTCCACAGCAGAATGGAGTTGTTGAGAGGAAGAATAGGGCGATTCAAGAGATGGCAAGAACAATGTCATGCGAGATGAATCTTCCTAAATACTTCGGGAAGAAGTCATCAATACAAAGATGCTACATTCGAATAAAGTGTGCTGCGACCAATAATGTCAAGAAAACTCCTATGAGTTGTGGAATGGAAGGAGACCAAACATTTCTTATTTCCATCCTTTTGGCTGCAAGTGCACTTTTCTGAACACAAAGGAAGCTCTGGACAAATTTGATGCGAAGACACTTTTAGGAATTTTTCTAGGCTATTCTCTCACTTCAAAGGCATTTAGAGTCTTCAACCTCACCTCAAAGACTGTTGAAGAAACTATTCACGTTAAGTTCGATGATAGCTCTCAACCCAATAAGGAAGAGGAATCAAGATGATGATCACATAAGCGGTGCCCTTGACGCAGTTGTAAGGAAGTATCTTCATCAGAACACTTCATGATGAAAAGACAGATATCTCTAAGAATTTTGAGTTAAAGAAAGATTGGAGATACAAAAGCTCTCATCCTAAAGAGTCAATTATCGGAGAAACCTCAGAAGGTGTAAGAACAAGGTCCAAGTTCAGAAAAGAAGCCAACTTGGCATTTATATCTGAAGTAGAACCTAAAAAGATTGATGAAGCTCTAAAAGATGAAGCATGGATATTAGCTATGCAAGAGAAGTTGAATCAATTCAGTAGGAATAAAGTCTGGTCCTTAGTTCCTAAACCTGAAAAGAAATCCATTATTGGTACTAGATGGATATTCAAGAATAAGCTAGACGAATCAGGAAAAGTAAGTCGCAACAAGGCAAGATTAGTAGCACAAGGCTATAATCAGCAGGAAGGAATAGACTATTGTAGGAAAATCCCGGAAGAAACATCACATGTTCCAGCAGCGGAAACAAAAATTTTTGGTCCCGGGACCTTCCCGAAAACCCAGATCCCGGTTTGGTATGAAAACTCAAACCCGAATAGCCAATAGAGACTATCTCTAAAGGTATCCACGCAGAGATCGAAACCCAACCGAAGTCAAACCCTTTGACCGGGAATAGCTAGAATGAATAAGAGCTGCTAGACCCTACCGTCATCCGGAGAGCTTGAGAATAACGTTGAACCTTGCCTCGAGAAGAGAAAATCGATGGTGCTTGATGGAAGAAGACTTGAAAAACTCTTTTCAACTTCAAAGCTTAACCTTTAAGCTTTCTTCCTCTTCTTCTTGTCAAAACCGTCGACCCTTCACCATTCCATAAGCCTCCTTATGTTTATTTTTAACCTTTAAAAATCCTTCCATAAGCTTATGACAAATGGATGATAAATGGCCTTTCATTTCTTTAAATGATTAAAGTAATAAAGTTTTGACTTTTCAAAGCTTATCTCTTCTCCCTCTCCCATTTCCAACGAAAACACATATATATATATAATTAATTAATTACTTAATTAATTAACATATATATATAATTACTAAGAGGTCCAGTCAAACTGGGGTCGGTCCTACTAAGCCTCAGGCCCCTATGTCAAAACAAACTCTAAACCTTTCTTAGCAATATTGATGTCGCGATCTCATCGGGACATATCCCAATCCCATTGGGATCCATTTAATCTAATGTTTCCATAATTGGAACTCGTCCAATTACTATTTTCTGATTCTCCGAGACACTCTTATGCGTGTGACCCTTTAGGTTCCGGTTATGTTGGCCACTTAGATTAACAATTAAACTGAGCAAGTCATGAGCGGTATCTAGCAACACATCATGACCCCAATTGACCGGAAAGTAATTGGTTTGATGAATTCATCACGAACCGATCATTTAACCCTTCCATGACAATTATTGTGCAATTCGTCCTTTCATCATCCTATACCCCACTTGGTTATGAGTATGGCTAATATGTCAACTCTTACTAGACTAAGTCTAGCCCAAGTGAAATCAGTCCTGTCTCGAGGACTCATTACTTTATATGTCCATGAAGACACTCTTCATGACATAGTCATGCTCGCCGGATACTTAAAGTAATGATCCCGATAAGAGGTTAAGGTATCTCTTCTGCTTTCACGTATGATGAATCCTTTATTGGCTACTCAATTACCTTCAATACCTCAAACTGCACTCCAAGCACCACCCTATGAGTAACCTCCGAAGGCCACAAGGAATGGAGTCAGTACATGATCAAGATTCAAGATATCCTCGAGTACCTCAAGTCTAAGGATACTTGCACCATTGCTATGATGAGATTATCAGCGACATAAATCCATGTGATGATCTCATGGCGGGTCATCCAATGAACTTACTACCACTAGTAAGCATCCATATGTCAACTCTAAATATCTCATATTTACAGCTTCGAGATCCACCGCTGATCCAATCAAGGAGTATGACATATGCTAATGCATGGGATTAATGATGTCCGGCCTCATTAATCCTATGACTAGGGAAAATTTAGATATCTTGACATAATTACATATGATAGGAATCTCGTGAGTATGATCACATCATAATTTCCTTCATGCTATGTCATATATCATGGACTTCATTAATTTGATTAAAGATCACTATCAATTCATAAAGAACATCAAATAAATGAAACATGCCTTTCTTTATTTATTCATAAAGTCTGTACATGACTATGAACAAAAGGGGATTGCCTTTAGGGCACTACTCTAACAAATCTCCCACTTGACCTAAAGCCAATCGCCTTGGTATCTAATACCATAAGCGAGTACATGAGAATCAAAATTCTTCTGTGACAATGGCTTCGTCAACGGATCAGCAATGTTTTGCTCTGTGGGAATCCTCTCGATCGCGACATCACCTCTAGCAATGATCTCTAATCGATGATATCTGCGGAGTGCGTGTTTAGATCGTTGGTGAGACCTTGGTTCTTTTGCTCGAGCAATAGCCCCATTGTTGTCACAATACAATTGTATGGGTCCATCACATTAGGAACCACACCAAGTTGAAATGAACTTGATCCAAACGACTTCCTTTGCCGCCTCGATGCAAAGAATGTACTCGCCTCGATCGTTGAATCGCCAGATCGTCTCTTGTTTGGAACACTTCCAACCGATCGCTCCGCCGCTTAGCGTGAAAACATAACCCGACTAGGATCCGAGTCATCCTTGTCGATTGGAAACCGCATCCAGATGCTCGCCACTGGAGATTTCCATCTCCATATATCAAGAAAACATCCTTAGTCCTTCGCAGTACTTGAGGATATTCTTGATGACCACCCAAAGGACCTCACCAGATCCGATTGGTATCGCCGTGACACTCGTGAGCATACGATACATCGGGCCTCGACATAACATAGCATACATGATCGATCCTACTGCAGATGCATACGGATCCGATCCATGCGAATCCTCTCATCTTGTGTCTTAGGACACATAGATTTCGAGAGTGTTATCCCATGAGTAATGGAAGAAACCCTCTCTTGGATTGCTCCATGCTAAACCTCTTTAGCATCTTGTCTATGTACGATGATTGTGAAAGACCAAGCAACCTCTTTGATCTATCTCTATAGATCTTTATCCCAAGGATATAAGTTGCTTCACCAAGGTCCTTCATCGCAAATTGCTTGGACAACCAAATTTTAGCGACAGATCATTGAGACATCGCTTCCGAGTAACAATATGTCATCCACATATAGCACAAGGAAAACGATTGCATTCCCATTAACCTTTTGTACACACAATACTCATCCGGATTTTGAGAAAACCAAACTCTTTGATTGACTCATCAAACGGATGTTCCAACTCTGGATGCTTGCTTCAATCCATAGATGGATTTACGAAGCTTGCATACCTTTTCGCCATCATCGAAATGAAGCCCTCTGGTTGTGTCATGTACACATCCTCGCCGATTTGCTAAGGAAAGTCGTCTTCACATCCATTTGCCATATCTCATAATCATAATGAGCGGCAATGGCTAGGAGTATCCGAATGGATTTAAGCATTGCTCTGTATCAAGGTCTCGCCATAGTCAACTCCTTGTCTTTGACGAAATCCTTTCGCCACGAGCCTTGCTTTGTAGGTAATCACATTACCATCCATGTCGGTTTTCTTCTTGAAAACCCATTTGCACCCTATAGGTTTTATCCTTGGTGCATCAACCAAAGTCCATACTTGGTTTATGTACATGGAATCCATTTCGCTTTCATGGCACAAAGCCATTTTTCGACTCGAACTTTTCGTAACCTCTTCATAGGTAGCGTGCTCATTATTTTCTATGAGCAACACGTCATTCTGCTCACTTACGAAATCCATATCTCTCGGGAACAGTCGCATCCTACTTGACCTACGAACTTCGTGTGTCACGGAAGGTTGAATCATTACTTCATCCGAATGAGTGACAGTTTGAGTTCGCAGCGATTGATCTGTGCTTGTTTGAGCATCTTGAACTTCTTCAAGTTCAACTTTGCTCCCACCGCCTTCTTGTAAAGAAACTCTTTCTCTAAAAAGACAGCATGTCTTGAAACAAACACCTTTGTTCCTCAAAGATGGTAGAATTGATATCCTTTGGTCTCTTTAGGATATCCTACAAACAAACACTTGTCGATTTCGCCTGCTTATCTCGATCAATCCGCTTCACGAAGCGTGACAACCCCATACTTTCGGATGAGAAAGATAAGGTTTTCGTTAGTCCACATCTCATATGGAGTAACATCAAGCTGCCTTAGAGGGAACTCGCTTAACAAGTAAACAAATGTCTCTAGCGCATATCCCCAAAACGATTTTGGTAACTTCGAAACCCATCATTGATCGTACCACGTCCAACAAGGTTCGATTTCTCCTTTCAACCACACCGCAGGTTGCGGCGTAAGGAGGAGTCCACCGAGATAAAATGCCATTATCTACGAGATAATCTCAAACTGTTGGTCTAAGTATTCTCCACCACGATCGGATCGTAATGCCTTGATACTTTTACCAAGCTGGTTTTCTATTTCATTTCTGAATTGTTTGAACTTTTCAAACGCTTCAGATTTGTATCTCATCAGATACAAGTACCCATATCGTGAATAATCATCGATAAAGGTAATGAAGTAACGACAACCACTTCTGGCATGGATGGACATCGGACCGCATACATCTGAATGTATTAGGTCTAATACTCAATCGCTCGCTCACCCTTTCCTCAAGGGTAACTTAGTCATCTTGCCTAATAAACAAGATTCAGATGTGTCATATGATTCATAATCAAATGACCCTAAACTACCACTCTTGTGGAGTTTAGCGATGCGTGTCTCATTTATATGGCCAAGTCGACAATGCCATAAGTAAGTTGACTTTAGATTATCTCTTTTATGCCGTTTGGTGTCATTGACATTTAAAATTGGATTAGACATATCTAATATGTAAATACTATTGCACAATGTACAGTTCCATAAAGCATTCCATTAGAATTAATAGAACAACCATTGCTACTAAAATTCATATGGAATCCAATTCTATTTAGACAAGAAATAGATAATATATTCTTTGTCAAACGGGTACAAAATAACAATCATCCAATTCCAAAGATAAGCCCAAGAGGGAGATACAAAACATAGGTTCCTACTACTAATGCAAAGAACTCTTGCTCCATTTCCAACACGCAGTTCACTTCTCCTTTCATGAGTTGCCCATCGTCCTCACGAGGCCCCAGATATCATTACATATGTGTGAGCCACAACCAGATCAAATACCCGGATGTTGTGATCATATAAGATTAACTTCAATGACATACAAACTCGAAGTAGTCGAGGCATCCGATGCCTTCTTACGCTTGGCGACTCCAGATAGACTTTGCAATTGCGCCTCCAATGGCCATCTTTACCGCAATGGAAGCAAGTTCCTTTCGGGGCAGCTTCTTTGGTCTTCTTCTTGATGGCGCCTCCCTTTGGTTTCTTTACCTTCTTCTTCTTTGGGTTCTTTTTCTTCTTTGAACCTGAAGAAGAAGAAGCTACTACCAGCACTTGCTTACTATCATTATTGATAGTGCCTTTCATTGTCTTGGAAAGATTGATCATTCGTATTGTAGTGGATATTTGGTTCATCCGATAGTTTAGCACGAGGCATGTATAAGCGTCGGACAATCCAACGAGAATTAAGTCTATACTTAATTCATGATCCATTGCAAAACCTAAGACGACCAATCTCTCAATATAGCCATTCATCTTCGTATGCATCGCATGCCAGATGTCCCCGAGCCATCTTAGTGGTGAAGAGAAGCCTCGAGGTCTCGAACCTTTCGGACGGGCTTGCTCGTCAAACAGCCTCCCTAAGATGAAAACTATTGTGTGAGCATCCATGGACTCGTGCTGCGTCTGCAGCTCAGGTGACATCGACGCAAGCATAATGCAAGTCGCCATGTCACTGTCCTTAAGATGCTTACTATATGCTTTCTGATCATCATCAGAAGCATCGACAGCAGGTGCATCTGGAAGCGGAAAATCTAGGATATATCCCAGACCTTCAGATCTGAGAACGATTCTCAGGTTCCTTAACCAATCAAGAAAATTCGGTCCAGTTAGCTTGTTTGACTCCATTAGCGAGCGAAGGTTCACACTTGACGACATTTTCAAACAACCTACACGAATAGAGAGGAAGAATGTTAGAATAGGAATAGTTGCATAATCATAAGGACTTGAATGATATGCAAAAAGACTCCCACTAGTTTCACAGAATCCATAACCCTCATTACGAATCCAAAGAAACAAAATGACATTATGTCCTAGTGGGTTGATATCCGATATTACTAAGAATGACCTTGGATTTGTCCAACAAGCCACAAGTTAGGTCAATCGGTAGGTATCGGTCATACCAATTGCATCATCGATAACCGATATCGAGAATGACCTCGATTTGTCCAACAAGCCACCTTATGTCTCGGGAGGTATCAGATATACCAATTACATCTTAGACACAACTATCAATCAGTGCTATCAACTTGTTGATGTATGCACTTACATTGGGTATCAACTCTTTGATGCGCATACATCCGATGTATGCTACCCAATTTCGCCTCTGTCCACGTTGACCTTGAGTTTGCTCAACAAACCAACGCTTAGTGAAAACCAACCCATTAATCCGAAAATCATATTTTCATGGTTCGAACATATCCATATAGAATGAGCTTGAGTTTGCTCAACAACCCAACCCTATAAGAACTCTGGTTCTTACCATATTAATGGAAGGCGTTAGTTTTCATATACCGAGGAGGGATTTGGAAACTCTAGACTCCAAGCTAAAGGATCATAGCCACGAAAACTATATGGAATGATTTAGGTTATTTCATCAATCACATTGAATCAATCCTTATAATCATCCATCATCCAACCTAAGCATGCCACAAGTCGACTTTCATCAAATGCAAGTCGACTTATTGCATCTGCCCACACAAGTCGACTTGTTTGACACAAGTCGACTTATTTCACTCTGCCCATGTATAAGTGGATTTACAAGAAGCTACAAGTCGACTTATATCTGAAATCTTGAACAAGTCGATTTATTCTATACACAAGTCGACTTATCCAAAAAACCTGAACAAGTCGACTTATTCCATATACAAGTCGACTTATTCAGGAATTTTGTTAAAATCTCTAATCGGCTAATTCCTCAATCAATGCAATTCCAATTCTCAATACCATCATACCTAAGGTAATATCATTAGTTGATGTATCAATGAACACTTCATCGATCCATGAATGCCTTAAATAGTCAAACTATATGAAAAGCTTGAAATGAGTCAAAACTCATAAATATCCAAATAATTTAGGAACACCCAAATTCTCACCCTAAGCATCTCAAGCTAGTGCATACACTCTCAAAACTACTCCGGCACTTGTCACAAAAATTGTGACGGCCAAAACAAGCAAGAAAATGAAATGTACTAACGAGACACTAATGTGACCAATTCGGCATTCAAAACTTCTTGGAAAAGCAAATTCAAGCAATTCACTTTGGCAATCATACCACATCAAGATAACACATTTTTAATCACATTAAAAATGTTGCAAGGCATTGGAACTGAAAAAGAAACCTCAATCAAGCCAAGCAAAACAGTCCCATCAATTTTCACCAAAACTGTCCAGTTCTGTACATTGCTTGAAATGATCAATGAAAAAATTTCAATAAATCATGAGAAAATTACATGGGTTATCACATGTTCAGAAAATGCTACCTGAAATTTTCAGGATTTTAGGCCATCAAAAACTCAGTCAACCAAAATAACAAAGCCGATTAAAATTCTGTGTTCATCAACACAGCAATTCCCAACAGCATAGAATAAAATCGAAAATAAATATCCAATCACCTTGAAATCCAATTTCCATGCTCAAAGACATTCACCAACATCTTAGAGACATGTAGGTGAAGGAAAATCCAGAAAACTATTTTTCTAGAATTTATTCTTGATTTTATACTACTGCCAGTTCACAGAATCGTTTCAAAAACAGCATCTGTAAGCTTAGGGAAATAATTAGCAAAACTTTATCTAATCAAATCAATAAATTCTGAAAATTCATAGACATATTCTATAACATGTTATGAACATTCCTGGGCAGAAAAATTTCGAAAACCCTATCTCTATAGCAATTCGAAATCTGAACAAAAAACATGCTTCAACATCACAAGCAATTAGGGTTTATGATCTAGCTTCAGTTAAAGCTTCATACACGACACCAGACGCTCTGATACCACTGTAGGAAAATCCCGGAAGAAACATCACATGTTCCAGCAGCGGAAACAAAAATTTTTGGTCCCGGGACCTTCCCGAAAACCCAGGATCTCGGTGTCGGTATGAAAACTCAAACCTGAATAGCCAATAGAGACTATCTCTAAAGGTATCCACGCAGAGATCAGAAAACCTAACCGAGTCAAACCCTTTTGACCCGAGAATAGCTAGAACAGAATAAGAGCTGCTAGACCCTACCTCTGTCCTGGAGAGCTTGAGAATAACGTTGGAACCTTGCCTTGGAGAAGAGAAAATCGATGGTGCTTGATGGAAGAAGACTTGAAAAACTCTTTTCAACTTCAAAGCTTAACCTTTAAGCTTTCTTCCTCTTCTTCTTGTCAAAACCGTCGACCCTTCACCATTCCATAAGCCTCCTTATGTTTATTTTTAACCTTTAAAAATCCTTCCATAAGCTTATGACAAATGGATGATAAATGGCCTTTCATTTCTTTAAATGATTAAAGTAATAAAGCTTTGACTTTTCAAAGCTTATCTCTTCTCCCTCTCCCATTTCCAACGAAAACACATATATATATATAATTAATTAATTACTTAATTAATTAACATATATATATAATTACTAAGAGGTCCAATCAAACTGGAATTGGGTCCTACTGCCTCTCGGCCCCTATCTCAAAACAAATTCTAAACCTTTCTTAGCAATATTGATGTCGCGATCTCATGGGACATATCCCAATCCCATGGGATCCATTTAATCCTAATGCTCTCCATAATTGGAACTCGTCCAATTACTATTTTACTGATTCTCTCGAGACACTCTTATGCGTGTGACCCTTTAGGTTCCGGTTATGTTGGCCACTTAGATTAACAATTAATCCTGAGCAAGTCATGAGCGGTATCTAGCAACACATCATGACCCCAATTGACCGGAAAGTAATTGGTTTGATGAATTCATCACGAACCGGATCACGAACCCTTCCATGACAATTCTTGTGCAATTCGTCCTTTCATCATCCTATACCCCACTTGGTTATGAGTATGGCTAATATGTCAACTCTTACTAGACTAAGTCTAGCCCAAGTGAAATCAGCCTCGTCGAGGACTCATTACTTTATATGTCCATGAAGACACTCTTCATGACATAGTCATGCTCGCCGAGACTTAAAGTAATGATCCCGATAAGAGGTTGTGGTATCTCTTACATTTTCACGTATGATGAATCCTTTATTGGCTACTCAATTACCTTCGAATACCTCAAACTGCACTCCAAGCACCACCCTATGAGTAACCTCCGAAGGCCACAAGGAATGGAGTTAAAAGCAGGATCAAGATTCAAGATATCCTCGAGTACCTCAAGTCTAAGGATACTTGCACTATTGCTATGATGAGATTATCACCGACATAAATCCATGTGATGATCTCATGGCGTGTCATCCAATGAACTTACTACCACTAGTAAGCATCCATATGTCAACTCTAAATATCTCATATTTACGGCTTCGAGATCCACCGCTGATCCAATCAAGTAGTATGACATATGTTAGTCCGTCCGGATTAATGATGTCCAGCCTCATTAATCCTATGACTAGGAAAATTTAGATACTGACATAATTACACATGATAGGAATCTCAGGAGTATGATCACATCATAATTTCCTTCATGCTATGTCATATATCATGGACTTCATTAATTTGATTAAAGATCACTATCAATTCATAAAGAACATCAAATAAATGAAACATGCCTTTCTTTATTTATTCATAAAGTCTGTACATGACTATGAACAAAAGGGGATTGCCTTTAGGGCACTACTCTAACAACTATAATGAGACATATGCTCCAGTAGCAAGACTTGAAGCAATAAGGATACTGCTTGCATATGCTGTTTGCCATGACATAAAGCTTTTTCAGATGGATGTAAAAGTGCATTTTCGAATGGCTTTATAGATGAAGAAGTCTATGTCAAGCAACCTCCTCGGATTTGAGGATATAAAGTATCCAGATCATGTCTACAGACTTCATAAAGCCTTATATGGATCAAACAGGCTCCTAGAGCATGGTATGATCGTCTGAGCTCATTTCTTATTGAAAATGGATTTACTAGAGGTAAAGTTGACAAAACTCTTTTAGGAAGAACTTGTATAATGATTTTATTATCAGGCAAATCTATGTTGATGATATTATTTTGGTGCCACCTCAAAAAGTTATGCATAAGCTTTGAAAATATGATGAAAATGAATTTGAGATGAGCATGATGGGTGAGTTAAAATTCTTTCTTGGATTGCAAGTAAAGCAAACTAAGGATAAGATTTTATCCATCAACAAAAATATGTCAAAGAATTGTTGTCTAAATTTGATATGTGCAAATGTTAAAAGTATGTCTACACGGTGCATCCTTCAAACTTGTTGTCGAAAGACGAAAGTGGTAAGAAGGTGGATCAAACCCTATTTAGAGGATGATTGGTTCTTTGCTTTATCTTACAGCAAGTAGACTGACATTCTATTCAATGTATGCTTGTGTGCAAGGTTTCAGTCGATCCTAGAGAATCTCATTACATCGTCAGAAACTAATTTTGAGATATCTCGCAGTACTACCGATCTTTGTTTAATGTATGAGAAAGGTAAAGATTTCAGGTTGAATGGATATTGCGATGCGGACTATGCCGTGATAGGATTGAAAGGAAGAGCACGAGTGGTGGTTGTCACTACCTTGGACCAAACTCGTGTCATGGTCAAGCAAGAGACAAAGCTCGATTGCATTATCAACCGCAGGTTTAATATATATCCGCCGCAAGTTGTTGTTCACAATTACTATGGATCAAGTATCAATTGAGGACTAATCAATACAAGAGGAAGAGATTCCAATATATCGCGACAACACCGGCGCCATCGACTTGTCAAAGAATCCAATTCAACATTCAAGGGTGAAGCACATTGAAGTTAGACATCATTTCTCGAGAGATTACGCTCGTAAGAAAGTTGTCACCACAATTCATGGAAATGAAATTTGGTGGGCGATATCTTCACAAAACCACTAAGTGAAGATCGCTTAAAGAAATCGACGCTTGACCTCAATATGGTGATGTTAACGGACCAATCATCTGGTTTTTCGCAAAGAAGAAACAGATAGACGGAGGAGTTAACGGACCAATCATCTGGTTTTTCGCAAAGAAGAAGCAGATAGACGGAGGAGTTAACGGACCAATCATCTAGTTTTTCGCAAAGAAGAAACAGATAGACGGAGGAGTTAACGGACCAATCATCTGGTTTTTCGCAAAGAAGAAGCAGATAGACGGAGGAGTTAACGGACCAATCATCTGGTTTTTCGCAAAGAAGAAGCAAATAGACGGAGGAGTTAACGGACCAATCATCTGGTTTTTCGCAAAGAAGAAGCAGATAGACGGAGGAGTTAACGGACCAATCATCTGGTTTTTCGCAAAGAAGAAACAGATAGATGGAGGAGTTAACGGACCAATCATCTGGTTTTTCGCAAAGAAGAAGCAGATAGACGGAGGAGTTAACGGATCATTCATCCGATTTTTAAAGACAAAGAGGCGAGTAAAGACGACGAGTTAACAGATTGATCATCGATTTTCAAAAGAAAGACAATGAAACGGTGGAGTTAAACGGCGTTGACGGTTTCAGACTTAAAACTTCTTTCACAAAGAAAAATTTTAGAGGGAAAAAGGTCAGATCATCGAGAAGTATAATCGTTCTAGAATTTGCTATAAAATCCCTAAAACTGACGTTTGGGATCTCTAACAAATTTAGAAATTGCTAGTTCTCTCAAATCTCTCTCAAAATTCTTCAAGCGAGTTCCTATTCACCGTAATCAACAAGATGAATGTCAAGCCCATTTTATGAGTTGAGCCAGAGCAAACCGGGAAGATTGGTAAACTTTGAAGATCTAAGAAGGAACAAATGGATATAGAATAGGAGATAATAGCGACAGGATGGAGAAACTTCTTTCAAATACGAGAGCAAGTTTATCTCAATGAAGTTTATGAGTTCGAAACATACTAAAAGTGTGGACAATACTATCGATCGTATGTAGAAACACTCTCGTTATAGAATCAAGGAGTTCTTTGGAAAGAGTCACCGAATGTCCGAGTAGTGGAGTTCAACCTACTAACATGGTGAAATGGATGACTGTCAAGTTGAACGAAGATGAAGTTACTCGTCAACTTTATGGTCGTAACAACCCAATGAAAGAAGAGCCTCTTGGCTTGTACCAAAGGCAAGGGTTTTGTTTGCTTTTGTGTGATTGTGTGTTACCTAGATAGGTTCAAGACATCAAGTCACTACTTTGATGAACAATGTATCCTTCATCTCCTGAATCACCAACCAATAGATTTACCATTTTGATTTATCAATATATGGTTAAATCAATAAAGGATACAAACACTCTCCGTATGGGATGTTGTTGACAAGGATGTTTAAAGAATCAGAATTAGATCGAGTTGGGAGTCGATGAAGGTATCTGTAAGAAGTTATATAGATTCAACATCGATTGCCAAAATGGGTCCGAGATTTTCAGATAAACAAGGAGCGTAAGAATCAAGGAAAGCAACAACCGAGGGGAGCCTAAACCAAGAAATCCTCTATGAAGGAGAGAAGATCACACTCGTGAGTCGAAGTCAAGATTTGTTCGATTTTTTGAATCAGGTGACTTAAAGCGGAAAGGGGAACCTTTGGTGAGTGACATTCATAAGCAAGCAAGAACGTCACCCACAAAGGAAACCGTCCGACGTAAGAAAGCCATCCTTCCAGAGATTCAAGCTTAACCAAAGCATTATGAACGACGAGATCAAAAGCTACAAAATCATCGTTATCAATCCTCGAGAAAGTTTCGTAAACTCAATCTCAAGGAAATGAAGGAAAAAGGAAAGTAGAAGAACCTGAGAAGAAGAAAGTTCAATCCAAGAGGTCACAAAGGTTAAAGAAAATGAGTGCAAGAAAAGAAGAAAATCCAACAACAGAGGCAAAGGCTAAGAAGACAAGGCTAGAAGAAACTGTTGTTGACATTTCTAAACAATCTGCTGCATGTGTTGTTAGTGTTGTTGATGCTGCTGAAGTTAATATGGAAGCTGCTACTAAAGCGATTGTGGAAGCTGTTAAGGGTAATATTAAGGATTCTCATAAAATTCTTAATAATCCAATTTTTGAAGAAATAGTTCCTACTACTTTTCAGTCCACACTTGTCCATAAACAAGTTGCTACACATGTTTTGGGGACGAAGGCTACTTAAAAGTCGTAAGTGTGATGACTAATGTTCCATCCAAGTATTTAACTTTTCAAAGAGAAAGTCGGGAACATGATTGGTTGTAATAGAGGAGAACACCAAGTCCGTCATCATCCGAGACAAACCAAAGAGATATGTGAAAGCCTTCTTCAAATCAGCTTGAATATGATAATGGCATTTTACATCCGTTGGATAGGGGTTACAAAATTTCTATGATCAATCAAGAGAGTGGGAGAGAACCATATCCACCAGAGCCATTTGGAGAGCGATCACTTCTTATCCTATATCGAGCAAAGATAATAATCAAGGTGGTACCGATCTTCAACCACCAAATTTTGTTGAACTCAATTATGAGAAGCTAAAGTTGAAAGTTCAACTCGAGCCAAGATTGGATGACATGTCTCACGATCGATTGCAGAGGCGATAGAAATTGATTGATGCAAAGATGTAAGGAGAAAAGGAGTGGTAAGTCCATCTGCGTGTATCAAGATCCGTGACCAAGTCTAACTAAGGCAACAGCAGATGATCCATGTGGAGGCAATATCGAATGGGTCAAGATTGTTCTTTTCTCGATTGGCAACTCGTAATGTTTTTTACTATAATACGTAACATTCTCGAAATCGACCTCTGTGGAGATCGCTCAATCTGAAGCTATGCCATGATTTGGACGCACTTTTCAACGAATAAGAGATTCCTATGATCTTGATATCAATGAACAAGTCTGTATTTGTTCATCCTCCTCTTTCGCAAATCATTGAACCAAATGTCTTTAACAAGGAAGCTTTACAACAACGGTGGCTATCGTTGAAAAGCAAGTTGTTAAGACAAGACTCGATCGCAGATGAATCATCAACACTAAAGAAGCATGTTCGTAAGCTTGATAAAGATATGAAGAAGATTAAGAAGATGCTGAAAAGTTGATGAAGCAGATTGGAAAATAATTGTTTGATCAATAACAAATAGGGGAGAAGGGAGAAGGAAGAGAGAAGGAGAAGGAAGAAATCATTTGGAAGGATGAAGATAATTTTTTATCTCAATACTTCAGATAATTCACAAGTATATGATACTTTTCATATTTTCACAAGTATTTGTTATTATCAAAAGGGGAGAATGTTAAGTCAAACCGCACTTCGTGTATTAAATAATTTTGATAATAAACAAAGAGAAATATACGGAAGAAAAGCGCATTTATACAAAAGGCATTTATACAAAAGCGTATTTAAGCTTTACGAAGACAAAAAGGAGCGATATGAAAATAAGACTAAGAAAGAAACATCGCTTAAGACGGTTACTGAGCTAAACCGAATAACCGTTTTTAAAGATTCAAGCGAGATAGTCAAAAACAGTTGAAGTTCACTATAAATAAGAGTCGAGATTGAAGAAGAAATAACTTTTGGAAAAAGTGAATGAAACTCTGTGTATTCAATATCCATCTATCCGAGAGAAAATTGCGAACTATTTTCGAGTGTATATTGTGAAGAGCAACTCTTTTGTAAAAGCTCTTTATCAGTTTTTCATTTTTGAAAAAGTGCTACAGATAGCTTGAAGAGGCTAAGAGTAAAAGAATACTTGCTGTTAAGAGACCTGAAGAGGCTCAGTCTAAAGAATACTTGTAATCGTTTGGTGATAGTGAAAATCTCGTAAGAATATCTCGAGGATCGGACGTAGCCCACGGTTTGGGGTGAACCAGATAAAATTGTTGTGTTTCTCTCTAACTCTTCTTGTTCTTAAATCGTAGTTTTCATTATTAACAAAGTTTTTCAAACTAGTTAAGAATTGATTTAAGATAAGTTTTCAAAGAACAAGCAATTGTTATCAAGGGATTAAAGAAAAGTTTATCACAATTCAACCCCCCTTCTTGTGTATCTTGGTCATATTATTACTCAATATATTAACGTGTGATTTACTTCAATTTGAGCCAAACATTTTCATTCTATCTTTGTGTGTGCATCTTCTTATTTCATTCTTCTCCAGAACTTGTTTTAATTCTTACTTGAAGCTTAATGAATTGAAATTTTGTTGATATGATTGAGGTGTTTCTTTCTTACCCATTTTTCTAAACACTGTCCCTTACACATTTATCCCTCGCTAGCCCCTTTGAGCCTTCCTTTTATGAGCATTTGCATTCATATCTTTGTGGTGTCATTAGTTAGTTTGCTTATGTCGAAATATATGTCAAAAAAAAAAGTGTATCCAGAACGAGACAATGTCTCTAAAATGTTCAAAATGAAAAGAAAAAAAAAAGGAAGAAGAAAAGAGAAAGAAAGAAAAGAATAATGTTGCATTCTGTTTATGCAATTGTTTAGTTTGAATTCTACTGTTGACATCAGTTCACATTTAGTGCATATGCTCATATTTTCTTTCTTCTACTTCATCCATTCATTTAGCCTTCCATACATTACAATCCTCAAAGTCCTCTTGATCTTCAAAATGATAATTCTTGTGGTGGAGAAATAGAATTGACACAAGCTTATGGTAGGAGGTGACTTAAGTAGATTGAGAGAAAAATACCCTTAGACACAAGTGAGCTTAGCGCAAACACTATATCTTGAGTGTTTCTCTTTTGTTCAATCTCTTGTACTCGAATTCTTTCAGTGTTTGTTCTATTAGCTTTCTTTTTATTTGCTGCGGTTGAATTATGAGAAAGTAACTTGCGTCAATTTCATTTTATTGTTTTGAGCATGGCTGCTATTTTCTTTTCCTCTTGTATTCTTTTTGACTCTTGTAAACTTTGTCCAGGAGTACAAAGGTTCAAGTGTGGGGGAATTTGATTGAGCCAAGTTTATACTATAAATTGACTGCATTTTCATAGCTACTTGTGCATGTGTTGACTCCTTATTGATGATTTTTGTGCTTAAATTGGTTCCTCATATCGAGTTATTTCAATTCCCAATTTGTCAAGAATTTTCATGATTTGATACTTATTTTCCATAATTTTATCGGGACAATTGATCTGCAAACCGTTGTTATTGTTTTATTGCAGAACAAAGGAGTCAACGAAGGAAGTCAACAAATATAGATCCTTCCGCGCGTCGCGACGCATGGCATCTCACACGACGCGGCGAGCACACTTCTTCCGCACGCCGCGACGCTGACGATCCATCCACACGACGCGACGAAAAAGTATCGCACACGTCGCGATTTAATTTAAGTCATTTATTTTATTCGTCATGACGCATTTGGCGGATATCCCACCCTTTTATGGAAAGTTTGTCTCACTGTTTAACCCGAGCCCGTGACCCATCATATAAGAGCTTACTATTTTAGGTCACGGGACTAATATGGAGAGATAGTGACATGCACGAAAATACACAGAGACGAAGTCGGAGGCTTGGAACGCAGACTCTGGAAGCAGAAGACCTTCACATTTTCATCATCATCTACAATCATCACCACCGTCAGCGTCTTCTGTAACATGAACATGGTTCATTCTCCAGTATTGGGATCGGCCGGAGTCATGCGTAGCTAAGCCAACCTTCCTCTTGAAGATGTAGCAAGGGCTTGAGTTTATAGAGCTTCGAAGGGGAGTAATCACTTAGTATCTGAAGTCTAGTATATTTGTGTAAACTTCTGAGTTAGAGGATTGCATCGATATATTTAGATTAGCATTGTTATAGTTTAACCGTGTGTTGATACTATGTTGAGATTTGGACAAAGTAATCTGAGAACATTTTGATGCCTAATATATATGAAGTTTCATATATGTGATTGGATATTACATTTACGGTTTTAATCATTTAGTTGTGTTTGATTGAGATTGTTGTGTTTTATTCATTTGACCAATTGCATTTGCTTGTCTAATTTTCACACTAAGGTTTTTAACAAAGATTTAAATGATGGAGTTCATTGATTAAATCTTTGGACCTAAAGAGTCCTTTTAGGTTGATCTTTTGAAACTTAGTGGATTGTATCCTCGAAAACCATTTTTGAATCGTGATAGCCTCGAGCCTCATTTTCAAGAGGATTTTATCAATTTGATTTTATCTGATTCTTTGTTTATTGCATTATTTCAAAAATACCAAAAACATTCTTTTACACTTTTAGTCCTATTTTGATTTTTTTTTTTTGGTTTCGACCAAATTACCAAAACCTCCGTTTATCAACTTCGATTGCAATTTTTGACATTTAGGCTAGATTAGACCATTTTTTTATTTGGTTCCAATTAAGTGAGACGACCCGAGGTTGCATTCTATACCGCAATCTTGGAATTTATTTTATTTGACCGGTTTCCAAGGATCGATCGTAAGATCGCATCGACAGAGCCGCGATCACTTCGTCAACCTATCCACAATAACCCAAATAGCATCGTGCTTCCTATTGGTCTTAGGCAATCCCATCAGAAAATCCATAGTCACTCTCTGCCATTTCCATTACGGGATAGGTAACGGCCTCAACTTGCCTGAAGGTGACTGGTGTTCATCTTTGACTTGCTGACACACTAGACACTTACTGACAAACTCTGCTACATCCCTCTTCATGCCTTTCCACCAAAAATGCTCTTTCAAATCTCTATACATCCTGGTGCTACTTGGATGCATGGCGTAAGGCGCATTGTGTGCCTCATCCATAATCTCATCCTTCACCTCCTTCACATCTGGGATACATAACCTGTTCCTTACTTTCATAAGTCCATCATCCCTCACTACTACTTCAGAAATCTTACCATTCTGAATTTCATCTCTGAGCTTGCTCAAATCTGCATCTTGCACCTGCAACTCTCTAACTTTCTCCCTGAGTATCGGTCTCACTCGGAAGTTAGCTAAAAGACAATCTGACTCCTCCTGCTTCAAGCTTAGCTTAAGCTTGGCCATCTCTTCCAATAAAGGAAGATAAACCATCCGAACATGAGCAATCGATGAATTCCTACTCAAGGCATCCGCCACTACATTGGCCTTGCCTGGGTGATACTTGATTAGTAAATCATAGTCCTTAAGCAACTCAATCCACCTTCTCTGCCTCAAATTCAATTTCTTCTGACTCAACAAATACTTGAGACTCTTATGATCAGTAAAGATCCTTGTCTGAACTCCATACAAATAATGCCTCCAAATCTTCAAAGCAAAGACCACAGCTGCCAACTCCAAATCATGCGTCGGATAGTTCAACTCATAAGGCTTCAACTGCCTCGAAGCATAAGCAATCACTCTATCACCCTACATCAAAACACAACCGAGACCCTTCCTCGAAGCATCACTATACACAGTATAACCCTCATCTCCTGAAGGCAGAATCAGAATCGGAGCACTCGTCAATCTGCGCTTGAGCTCCTCAAAGCTCTTCTAACACTCATCACTCCAGACAAACTTCTGATTCTTCCTTAATAACTTAGTCATCGGAGCGGCTATCATGGAGAATCCCTCTACAAACCTCCGGTAATAGCCTGCCAAACCCAGAAAACTCCTCACCTCAGCTACATTCTTCGGTGCTTCCCAATTCACCACAGCTTCTGTTTTCTTTGGATCCACATGCACTCCTTGCTCTAAGATCACATGTCCAAGAAATGAAACTTATCTCAGCCAAAATTCGCATTTATCAAATTTGGCATACAACTCGTTCCTCCTTAAAGTCTCCAAAGCAATCCTCAAATGCTCTTCATGCTGCTCATCACTCTTGGAATAAACCAATATATCATCAATAAAGACAATGATAAATTGGTCCAAGAATGGATTAAAGACCCGATTCATCAAATCCATAAATGCTGCAGGCGCATTCCTCAAACCGAAAGGCATAACCAAAAACTCAAAATGCCCATACCGAGTCCTGAAAGAAGACTTGGGCACATCCGACTCCTTAATCCTCAACTGATGATAACCCGACCTCAAATCTATCTTGGAGAAGACTTTCGTCCCTTGCAATTGATCAAACAGATCATCAATGCGAGGAAGCGGATATCTGTTCTTCAAAGTAACCTGATTCAGCTTCCGATAGTCCACACACATCCTCAACGATCCATCTTTCTTCTTCACAAAACGAACCGGAGCTCCCCAAGGCGAAGAGCTCGGTCAAATATACCCCTTCTCCAACAACTCCTCCAACTGTTCCTTAAGCTCTTTCAATTCTGCCGGAGCCATCCAGTAAGGTGGAATTGAAATTGGCGCAGTACCTGACAGAAGCTCAATGGGAAACTCAATTTCTCTAGCTGGCGGTAGTCCTGGTAATTCCTCGAGAAAGACATCCGAGAATTCCCTGACTACTAGAATATCCTCAAGCTTCCCTCTATCTGCCCTGGAATCTATCACATAAGCCAAAAATGCTTCACATCCTTTCCTCATCATCTTCTCTATTGTCAAAGCTGAAACAATTCTAGGCGGACTTGCTTTTCTATCCCCTGAAAACACCACTCTCCTGCCGTCATCCAATTCAAATTCCAATGTCTTCTGCTTACAATCCAGACGGGCATTGTACCTCTCTAACGTATCCATGCCCAAAATGACATCCAATCCTCCCATCTTCAGTGGCATCAAATCCACCACCAGAACTTCTCCACCAATACAATTCTCACACCCTCTATACACTTGACTAACAATAATATACTGATCGATTGGAGTACTCACCATCAACAGAGTATCCAAAAGGCTCACATTTCTATCACACACAGGTCTACTCGAAGAAACAAACGAATGAGTAGAACCCGGATCAATCAAAGCAATCACATCATCAAAAAAGAGTCGAACCATATCAGTGACTACATCAGGAGCGGTCTCTGCATCCTCCCTAGTCATCGCAAACACCCTAGCTGGTGCCTGCCCTCTTGGTCTCCCCGGAATACTCACTCTCTTGGTCTGATCAGAATCGCCCACTTCATTGTTTCCTCTCGACCCACGATCTCGCTTCTCCTAAAGCTTGCATCCGCCTCTCTTGTCTCGGATGTTAAGTCAAACCAGCACGTATTAAATAATTTTGATAATAAACAAAGAGAAATATACGAAAGAAAAACAGACGATACAAAAAGTAGACAGAAGAAAAGCAGACGGAAGAAAAGCAAACGATACAAAAGGCATTTAAAGAAAAATGATTAAGGAAAAGGTATTTATACAAAAGGCATTTAAAGAAAAAATGAGCGGAAGGAAAAGCGATTTATACAAAAGGCATTTAAAGAAAATGATTTAAGGAAAAGGCGATACAAAAGCAGCGGAAGAAAATGTATTTAAAGAAAAAGTACGGAAGGAAAAGGCATTTATACAAAAATGTAGGCGGAAGAAAAGCAAATGATACAAAAAGGCATTTTAAGCTTTACGAAGACAAAAAAGGCATTTATACGAAAATAAGACTAAGAAAGAAACATCGCTTAAGGCGGTTACATGAGCTAAACCGAATAACCGTTTTTTAAAGATTCAAGAAGCAGATAGTCAAAAACAGTTGAAGTTCCGACTATAAATAAGAGTCGAGATTGAAGAAGAAATAACTTTTGGAAAAGTGAATGAAACTCTGTGTATTCAATATCCGTCTATCTCGAGAAAAATTGCGAACTATTTTCGAGTGTATATCAGAAGAGCAACTCTTTTGTAAAAGCTCTTTATCGATTTTCATTTTTGAAAAGTCTGCTGATAGCCTCAAGAGGCTAAGAGTAAAATAATACTTCTTGTTAAGAGACCAAGAGGCTCATCTAAAGAATACTTGTAATCAGTTTGGAGATAGTGAAAATTTAGAAGAATATCCGAGGATCGGACGTAGCCCACGGTTTGGGGTGAACCAGATAAAATTGCTGTGTTTCTCTCTAACTCTTACTTTTCTTAAATCGTAGTTTTCATTATTAACAAAGTTTTCAAACTAGTTAAGAATTGATTTACGATAAGTTTTCCGAAAGAACAAGCAATTGTTATCAAGGATTAAAGAAAAGTTTATCACAATTCAACCCCCCTTCAGGTATCTTGGTCATATTATTACTCAATATATTAACGTGTGATTTACTTCAATTGGTATCGAGCAAGGTGTTCAAGAATCACTCTAATAAAGTGTGAACTAAAGAAAATGGTGGAATCACACACGTATATTGCGAAGGAGCCTTAGTCACCGCACCTCCAAAGATTCAATGGTGAAGACTACCACTATTGGAAGGATCGGATGAGATTGTTTATCGAGTCTACTCACATTGACCATTGGGACATCATCGAGAATGGACCTTACACACCAAGATGATGATAAAATCCAATTCCACGAGAAAGATGGACGGAAAGCGTAAAGCAAGATTTCAACTAAACTCCAAAGCGAAATTTTCTCGAGTTGTGCATTGAAAGCGAGCGTTTAGTATGACAAAGTGCATGGATGCGATCGCCAAAGAAATGTAGGATACATTATCAATTGCACATGAAGGAACAAATCAAGTGAAGGAGTCCAAGATAAGTATTTTGGTGCATCAAGACGAAGTTATTCAAGATGAAAGAAGAAGAGACTATTGATCAAATGTTTGGAAGATTCCAAACAATTGTTAATGGGCTAAAAGCTCTTGGAAGAACGCATAAATACCAAGACCATGTTCGAAAGATTTTGAGGAGTCGCCCAAAAGATGGAGACCCAAAGTAATCACAGACAAGAAGCCAAAGACCTAAGCGTCATCAAGCTTGATGAATTGCTTGGATCGTTGAAGATACACAAGTAGAGCTTAATGCGAAGATAAGCCCAAAAGGAGAAGTCCATAGCGCCAAAGCAAGTCAAAAGAATCACAAAATCCGTAAGAAGAAAACAAAAGGAATACATCAAAGGCGTTAAAGATTGAAGAAGAAAGGATGATGATTCCAGAAGTTAGAATCAATCAAGTGATGAAGGCGATGAGCTATCTTTCATTTCAAGAAAGATAAAAAGAATGTGGAAAAGAAGTCCAAAGGAAATGCAACATTTAGAAGGAACAATGGCAAAGATGATGAAAAGTCGATAAAGCATCCATTACTGTTATGAATGCAAGAAGCGGGACATTACAAGTCCGAGTGTCCAATGTTGAAAAGACAACCCACAAGGAGTAGAGATAACAAGAAAAGCATGATGGCAACGTGGGAAGATCTGGATTCATCGTAATCGATATAAGTTCACAAGCGTCGTAACATGCTAACATATGTCCGTAGTCAAGAAGAAAGTGATGAGGAGGTAACTTCCACTATAATGATATACAAGATGCATATTCGTAATTGTTAGAGGATTCTCATGCTATTCGAAACAAGACAAGCCGTTGAAGAAGAAATATGTAGAAAACCTCAAACATACTCATGAGATAGAGTGAGAATATAAGTTTGAGAAAGCAAGTTGAGGAATTGAATAACAACAAAGTTGTAGATAGATTCAAGAGATTAATCAATTGAAATCGAGAATTAATAATCTCTCAATTGATCTAGCTAAATTTCTGATAGTACAAAAAGATGAATGAAATGATAGGAGAATCTGTATATCCGAGGGATAAAACTGGATTAGGGTTTACTAAAATAAGCCCCAAAGATTACGTAGTAAAATCGGTTGCTCAAAAAATAAGAAAAGATATCAATCGATTTTCGTAAAGGTCATCAACATTATTATTCTACACATCATTATCATTCATTACATCGATTAACCCTAAAGGACCCAAGAGAACTGGGTACCTAAAATAAAATAATATCTCCTACGTAAATCCTTCGTTGGAAGAACCAAAGAAGCACCATTGGTATATGGACGGTGGATGCTCGCGTCACATGACGGGAAACAAGTCTATGTTCCTAGATCTTCAGTACAAGAAAGGAGGATCAGTAACTTTTGGAGACAACCAACAAGGAAAGATAATCGGGTTTGGTAAGATTGATTACAAAATGAAAGAGGAATGTCTATAGCAAGCATAAGGAGTGGTCATGGAGGAGAATTTGAAAATGAGAAGTTCAGAGTATTCTGCGAAGAAAAAGGAATTTTCATAACTTCTTCGCGAAGGACTCCACAATGAGAATGGAGTTGTTGAGAGGAAGAATAGGACGATTCAAGAGATGGCAAGAACAATGTTGCGAGATGAATCTTCCTAAATACTTCAGGCGAGAAGTCATCAATACAAAGATGCTACATTCGTAATAAAGTCTTCTTTGCGACCAATGTCAAGAAAACTCCCTATGAGTTGTGGAATGGAAGGAGACCAAACATTTCTTATTTCCATCCTTTTGGCTGCAAGTGCACTTTTACGAACACAAAGGAAGCTCTCGACAAATTTGATGCGAAGACACTTTCAGAATTTTTCTAGGCTATTCTCTCACTTCAAAGGCATTTAGAGTCTTCAACCTCACCTCAAAGATCATTGAAGAAACTATTCACATTAAGTTCGATGATAGCTCTCAACCCAATAAGGAAGAGGAATCAAGATGATGTCTTTATGCGTGCCCTTGACGCAGTTGTAAGGAAGTATCTTCATCAGAACACTTCATGATGAAAAGATGATATCTCTAAGAATTTTGAGTTAAAGAAAGATCGAGATACAAAAGCTCTCATCCTAAAGAGTTAATTATCGGAGAAACCTCGAAGGTGTAAGAACAAGGTCCAAGTTCGTAAGAGAAGCCAACTTGGCATTTATATCTCAAGTAGAACCTAAAATGATTGATGAAGCTCTAAAAGATGAAGCATGGATATTAGCTATGCAAGAGGAGTTGAATCAATTCAAGAGGAATAAAGTCCGTCCTTAGTTCCTAAACACGAAAAGAAATCCATTATTGGTACTAGATGGATATTCAAGAATAAGCTAGACTAATCGGGAAAAGTAAGTCGCGAATAAGGCAAGATTAGTAGCACAAGGCTATAATCAGCAGGAAGGAATAGACTATAATGAGACATATGCTCCAAGAGCAAGACTTGAAGCAATAAGGATCCGCTTGCATATCTTGTTTGCCATGACATAAAGCTTTTTCGGATGGATGTAAAAGTGCATTTCGAATGGCTTTATAGATGAAGAAGTCTATGTCAAGCAACCTCCTGGATTTGAGGATATAAAGTATCCAGATCATGTCTCATGACTTCATAAAGCCTTATATGGATCAAACAGCTCTAGAGCATGGTATGATCGTCTGAGCTCATTTCTTATTGAAAATGGATTTACTAGAGGTAAAGTTGACAAAACTCTTTTTAGGAAGAACTTGTATAATGATTTTATTATTGTGCAAATCTATGTTGATGATATTATTTTTGGTGCCACCTCAAAAAGTTATGCATAAGCTTTGAAAATATGATGAAAAATGAATTTGAGATGAGCATGATGGGTGAGTTAAAATTCTTTCTTGGATTGCAAGTAAAGCAAACTAAGGATAAGATTTTATCCATCAACAAAATATGTCAAAGAATTGTTGTCTAAATTTGATATGTGCAGTGTTAAAAGTATGTCTACACCGATGCATCCTTCAAACTTGTTGTCGAAAGACGAAAGTGGTAAGAAGGTGGATCAAACCCTATTTAGAGGGATGATTGGTTCTTTGCTTTATCTTACGCAAGTAGACCGACATTCTATTCAAAGTGTATGCTTGTGTGCAAGGTTTTAGGCCAATCCTAGAGAATCTCATTACATAGTCAGAAACGAATTTTGAGATATCTCGCAGTACTATCGATCTTTGCTTAATGTATGAGAAAGGTAAAGATTTCAGGTTGAATGGATATTGCGATGCGGACTATGCGGTGATAGGATTGAAAGGAAGAGCACGAGTGGTGGTTGTCACTACCTGGACCAAACACTCGTGTCATGGTCAAGCAAGAGACAAAGCTCGATTGCATTATCAAGCTCGCAGGTTGAATATATGTCCGCCGAAGTTGTTGTTCACAATTATCGTGGATCAAGTATCAATTGGAGGACTACTCAATACAAGAGGAAGAGATTCCAATATATCGCGACAACACCAAATACCATCGACTTGTCAAAGAATCCAATTCAACATTCAAGGGTGAAGCACATTGAAGTTAGACATCATTTCGAGAGATTACGCTCGTAAGAAAGTTGTCAGTCTACAATTCGTGGAAACGAAATTTCAGTGGGCAGATATCTTCACAAAACCACTAAGTGAAGATCGCTTTAAAGAAATTAGACGCAACCTCAATATGGTGATGTTAACGGACCAATCATCTGGTTTTTCGCAAAGAAGAAAGCAGATGAGCGGAGGGTTAATGGACCAATCATCCGGTTTTTCGCAAAGAAGAAAGCAGATAGAGCGGAGGAGTTAACGGACCAATCATCCGGTTTTCGCAAAGAAGAAACAGATAGACGGAGGAGTTAACGGACCAATCATCTGGTTTTTTCGTAAAGAAGAAACAGATAGACGGAGGAGTTAACGGATCATTCATCTGAGATTTTCAGACAAACAAGGAGTAGAAGAATCAAGGAAAGCAACAACTGAGGGGGAGCCTAAACCAAGAAATCCTCTATGAAGGAGAGAAGATCACACTCGTGAGTGAAGTCAATATCTGCTCGATTTTTGAATCAGTGACTTAAAGCGAAAGTGGAACCTTTGGTGAGTGACATTCATAAGCAAGCAAGAACGCCACCCACAAAGGAAATCTGCGATGTAAAGAAGCCATCCTTCCAGAGATTCAAGCAAACCAAAGCATTATGAACGATGAGATCAAAAGCTACAAAATCATCGTTATCAATCCTTGAGAAAGTTTGAAACTCAATCTCAAGGAAATGAAGGAAAAGGAAAGTAGAAGAACTCGAGAAGAAGAAAGTTCAATCCAAGAGGTCACCAAGGTTAAAGAAAATGAGTGCAAGAAAAGAAGAAAATCCAACAACAGAGGCAAAGGCTAAGAAGACAAGGCTAGAAGAAACTGTTGTTGACATTTCAAAAAAATCATTGCACGTGTCGTTAGTCTTTGTTGATTCTGAAGTTAATATGGAAGCTGCTACTAAAGCGATTGTGGAAGCTGTTAAGGGTAATATTAAGGATTCTCACAAAATTTTAATAATCCAATTTTGAAGAAATAGTTCCTACTACTTTTCAGTCCACACTTGTCCATAAACAAGTTGCTATACATGTTTTGGAACAGAAGGCTACTTCAAAAGTTGTAAGTGTGATGACTAATATTCCATCCAAGTATTTAACTTCTCAAAGAGAAAGATGGGAACATAGATTGGTTGTAAGAAAGGAGAAGAAGACCAAGTCGGTCATCATCGAGACAAACCCAAGAGATTTGTCAAAGCATTCTTCAAATCTGTAGAATATGATAATGGCATTTCATCCGTTGGATAGGGGTTACAAAATTTCTATGATCAATCAAGAGAGTTGAGAGAATCATATCCACCGTAACCATTTGGAGAGCGATCACTTATTATCCTATAATCGAAAAGATAATAATCAAGGTGGTACCGATCTTCAACCACCAAATTTTGTTGAACTCAATTATGAGAAGCTAAAGTCGAAAGTTCAACCCGAGCCAAGATTGGATGACATGTCTGCCGATCGATCAAGAGGCAAGAAATTGATTGATGAAGCATGTAAGGAGAAAAGGAGTGGTAAGTCCATCTGCGGTATCAAGATCCGAGGATCAAGTCTAACTAAGGCCACAAAGAAATGATCCATGTGGAGGCAATATCGAATGGGTCAAGATTGTTACGCTCGATTGGCAACTCGTAATGTTGTTTTACTATAATACGTAACATTCGCTAAATCGACCTCGTGGGAGATCACTTCAATTGCGAAGCCATGCCATGGTTTGACGCACTTTTCAACGAATAAGAGATTCCTATGATCTTGATATCAATGAACAAGTCAGATTTGTTCCTCATCCTCTTCGCAAATCATTGAACCAAATGTCTTTAACAAGGAAGCTTATACAACAACGGTGGCTATCGTTGAAAAGCAAGTTGTTAAGACAAGACTTCGATCGCAGATGAATCATCAACTCTAAAGAAGCATGTTCGTAAGCTTGATAAAGATATGAAGAAGATTAAGAAGATGCTGAAAAGTTGGTGAAGCAGATTGGAAAATAATTTTTGATCAATAACAAATAGGGGAGAAGGAGAAGGAAGAGAGAAGGAGAAGGAAGAAATCATTTGGAAGGATGAAGATAATTTTTATCTCAATACTTCAGATAATTCATAAGTATATGATACTTTTCATATTTCTCTAAATTCACAAGTATTTGTTATTATCAAAAGGGGAGAATGTTAAGTCAAACCAGACTTCACGATTAAATAATTTTGATAATAAACAAAGAGAAATATCTGAAAAGAAAAGCAGACGATACAAAAAGCGATTTAAGAAAAGCGAGGCGATACAAAAGCAAACGAAAGAAAATGGACTAAGGAAAGGGCGATACAAAAGGCATTTAAAGAAAATGTACGGAAGGAAAAGGCATTTATACAAAAGGCATTTAAAGAAAAAATGATTAAGGAAAAAGCATTTATACAAAAGGCATTTAAGAAAATGTATTTAAAGAAAAATGAGCGGAAGGAAAAGCGTATTTATACAAAAATGTAGGCGGAAGAAAAGCGGGCGATACAAAAGCGATTTTAAGCTTTACGAAGACAAAAAGCGATTTATCTGAAAATAAGATGGAAGAAAGAAACATCGCTTAAGCGGTACATGAGCTAAACCGAATAACCGCTTTCTTTAAAGATTCAAGAAGAGATAGTCAAGAAACAGTTGAAGTTCCGACTATAAATAAGAGTCGAGATTGAAGAAGAAATAACTTTTGGAAAAGTGAATGAAACTCGTATTCAATATCATCTATCGAGAGAAAATTGCGAACTATTTTCGAGTGTATATTGTGAAGAGCAACTCTTTGTAAAAGCTCTTTATCGCTTTTCATTTTGAAAAAGTGCTACTGATAACTCAAGAGGCTAAGAGTAAAAGAATACTTCTTTGTTAAGAGACCAAGAGGCTCGATCTAAAAATACTTGTAATCAGTTTGAGAGAGTGAAAATCTCGGAAGAATATCTCGAGGATCGGACGTAGCCCACGGTTTGGGGTGAACCAGGATAAAATTGTTGTGTTTCTCTCTCTAGCTCTTACTTTTCTTAAATCGTAGTTTTCATTATTAACAAAGTTTTTCAAACTAGTTAAGAATTGATTTACGATAAGTTTTCTGAAAGAACAAGCAATTGTTATTGAAGGGATTAAAGAAAAGTTTATCACAATTCAACCCCCCCTTCTTGTGTATCTTGGTCATATTATTACTCAATATATTAACGTGTGATTTAATTCATCGGAGGCTGGGGACACTCTCTAGTAATGTGCCCCTTCTCCCCACAGTTAAAGCAAGCTCCTGTCAATCTGTAGCACTCTCCTCTATGGGGTCTCCCGCAATGCTCACACTTCGGAATGAATTGCCTATCTCCATCTCCCCTTCTATTGTCACCCACCGTTGAAGCTTGGTGAGAAACAGTAGAAGTCCTCATAGGCCTAGGTCGACTCGCAACACTGCTCCTCTCCTCTGACTGAACAGGGAAGCTCCTGGCACTCCTGTCTGGCATAGGAGTACTAGTACTACCTCCCATCTTGAACTGTTCTCTTCCCTTTCTCTTCTTGTTCACTGCACTCTTGATGTTCTCAATATTCTCAACCCTCAGAGCTGCCTCAACCAGCTGCTGAAAATCACAGAAGTTCTGCACTATCACTTTCTCTCTGATGGCTAAGTGCAGGCCCGACTCAAACCGGCGACATCTAGCAGCCTCACTCAGCATCAGAACTGAAGCATATCTCGCCAACTGAGTGAACCGACACTCATACTCACTGACTGTCATCTCCCTCTGAGTAAGACTGAAGAACTCCCTCTGCTTCTGCTGGATGTATACCTCAGACAGATATTTCTTCTTGAAAGCAGCAAGGAAGTCCTGCCATGCCAACCCTACTGGCCTCATCTGACTCCCTGGCACCGTCTCCCACCAATGTAAAGCATCTCCCTGAAGCAAACTCGCAGCATACATAACTCTCTCATCATCCTCACACTCCATCTGATCTAGCACCCTCTCGGTCTTTCTTAGCCATGTCTCAGTTTCCTCGGGATCAGTGGTCCCGTAGAAGTCCACTGCTCCATACTTCCTCAATCTGTCAAATCGTCTGCCCTTCTTAGCTGGGGCTGAAGTAGAAGGCTGTGGCATCTGACCCATAGCCTGAACAAATGCCTGGTGAATGCCTGAAACAACCTCGGATCTAGCGGAGGCACTTGTTCCTGCATAACTGGCGACTCCTGAGTCTGCGATGGCATGGGTTCACTACCTAGCCCTACAAAAGCCTTAGCATTTCCTGGGGCTACTGACTCATCAGTCCTCTCCTCTCCCGTCAGAGAGTCAGGTCCAACAGATCCTTGCATAACTCCTCGTGTCCTTTTACGAGGTGGCATCATACTCCTTCAAAGGTAAACACTAAGGATTAGCTACATGGCAATCTGAATTCCTACATGTATGCATGATATGCATGTTACTTAATGCAATCAATCAATGCAACACATAATCATATAACAAACAATTCATCCTACTATGCATTCTAAGCCGAGGACACTAAACCTAGGTGCTCTGATACCAAACATGTTAGGCCCGGGTCCCGATACCCCATTCCCAAGGTGGCCCCTCGGGCTGCGCTGGCGACGGGCGCCCCATAACTTCGGACCCGATCCCAACATCCATACAATATCCGATTCACACAACATACATATACATATTCTACACATGCATTCCATATATGAAGTAAACACCCCATAAACTAAGGGGCTTCATGCCATAACAACTCGAAGGATAATAAACGTGTATTCTCAAAATAGCATAATACAAAGCAAAATTTAAATCGAAAATACATGAGTATGCTCCATGATGATATGCTGGCTGGCTAACCAAAATACTAACTTAATACAAAGCTCCTAACTAGTTTGAAGTTTCTGATGCCTTGCAAGATCAGCGATTGCCTCGTTCTGCACCTGAGGAGGGGAGATAATGGGGTGAGCTGCGAAGCTCAGTGGCATATATATTTATAGTCATTGGCAACGAGCCACACATTCAGACATATATATGTACAAGTATAGCAAGTCAAGATTTATCAAGTGATTCACATTCATATAAACATATGTCATGCAATTTTTGCTTCTCAACATAACAATTATTATGCATCATTTCTATCAAATCAATCATGAATGCACAAAAATGGTTCGAGAGTTTCGTAAAATGATCCGAATAAACCGAAGTTTATTCCGTAAGCTATCCGAGTTCGATTTATCAAGGATCTTGTTGCCTCAAGCAGACAACCGGGAAAAGGCTATACGTCGACGTGCACATGACTCCATCCGTTACTCTCTCACCCAAACAAAGCACATAACGATTCGTTTCATGCTCAAAGCATTTTTCAAAACTTTCATAATTTTCATTCTTTTCATTCTTGCCAAATGCGATAAGGCCTATCAAGGCCATGCATAATCATAATCACAATGCATGTTCAATATTTCTCATATAATTCAACATAAGCAATGTCACATAATGCAAGCAAGTATACATAAGACAATTTGCCCATACACACAATAACCATAAATGTATTACCCACCTAATATCGCTCGATTATCCGACTCACTGTTGTCCTTCCTCTTGCGATTGGGTCAGGTCGGCTTGGTTTCCTATAATAAACCAAGTTTTCATTCAATTAATATTCAAAGAAAATACTCAAAAGCTTGAAAATCTAAAAGGAAAAGTACTAAAAGTCTCCACTCGACTTCCACCTAAAATTCCGAACCCTTAGAGGCTAATTCCGAACTTCCCTTCTTCATAACCTTGTAGCCCTTTATTTCTAGTTCACAACGAGTCCAAAATTACCTCAATTGGACATCTACATCAATAGATATGCCCAAAAACATCTCTCTCGGAAAAACTGGAGGTTCGCCGCGGCGAAGGTATGCTCGTCGTGGTAAACGACTCGAGCTCGCCGCAACATGCCAATCCTTCTCGCACGTCGCGATGTACCTCCTTCGCACGTCGCGACATCCCCCCTCTAGCACGTCGCAGCGAATTTAATTATTACACGTCGAGACGAACTCACACGTCGCGGCATGTTCATACTCACGTCGCGACGTGCGTGTCTAGAGAACGACTCCGAAACCCAATTTTCAGCATTTTCTCACTTCAATCCTTTCCCTTTTCCAAATACAACACATCTAAACCTTAGATCCAGTCCTACACTACATTTCTAACCCATCAGCAACACAAAATCAGTCATAAACACATCAACCCACGAAATCTAACCATTTTTGCCCTAAAACCCTAAAACCACCGATTCTACTACATTCATCTCGAATCCAAGGTTAAATCTTACTGAAACACGATTACAAGAAGCTAACTTACTTGGAAATTGCTTCAAATTGTCGGAAATCACGGGAATCACAAAACTCTCTTTTCCTTCTCCTTCTTCCTCACCCACGATACTCCTCTTCTTCTCTTCTTCTTTTTTTTTTCTTTTCCTTCTAAGTCTATTTCTCTTAAGTCTAAATGGGATGGTCAATGACCATTTTACCCCTCCAGCAAAGCTTAAACCACTCCAACCTAAGTAAACTTCCCAAAATGCCCTCATATCTTTTTATCCCTTAATTCTTATTTAAAACCACATTAAGCTCAAATAAACCACAATTATCCACTAATACTCCCAAATAAATCAAACTAAGGCATAAACACATACTTAACACAATTCATGCTTAATCACATCATTTAAAAAAATTCGGGGTCCAACATACATTAAGACGAAATTCTTCAATTTGCTCTAGTTGAAGAAGACGTTGTTCACCGGCTAGAGATGGGTCAAAATTCAATTACTTTGTGGCCCAAAATGCTTTATGTTCCAGCTCTACCGAGAGATGGCAAGCCTTTCCGAATACTAATTGATAAGGCGAACACCCTATCGGAGTTTTGTATGCCGTTCAGAAAGCCCATAAGCTATCATCTAGCTTATTTGACCACGTCTTTGGTGAGGCATCAACGGTTTTCTCGATAATTTGCTTCAATTGCCTATTTGAAACCTCGGCTTAGCCATTTGCTTGTGGATGATAAGCAAGTGTCACCTTGTGTTGGACTCCATACTTTGCAATGAGATTAGCAAATTGTTTGTTGCAAAAGTGTGTCCCTCGATCACTGATGATGGCTCTTGGAGTTCCGAACCTTATGAAAATGTTTTTCTTGAGAAATCTCGTAACAACACCTGCATCATTAGTCGGAGAAGCAATTGCTTCTACCCCCTTTGAAACATAGTCAATTGCCACAAGAATATAAATATTTCTATTTGAAGCTGGAAAAGGACCCATAAAATCAATTTCCCATACATCAAATAATTCAACCTCAAGAACATTAGTCAAAGATAACTCATCTTTCTTAGTGATCTTGCCGACTCGTTGGCATGCATCACGACTTCTTACATAGTTATGAGCATCTGCAAAAAGTGTTGGCCAAAAGAATCCGGATTGGAGGATTTTGGCTACTGTCCGCTCACCGTTGAAGTGACCACCATATGGAGAAGAATGACAATGATAAATAATTTTTTGTTGTTCCTCGAAAGGAACACATCTTCTCAATACGTTGTCCTTACCCAACTTGTAGAGATATGGTTCGTCCCAAAAATATGCTCTAACATCATGCATGAATTTTTTCTTTTGTTGATATGTAAAATCAAGAGGTAATTGTTTACATACCAAATAATTAATGAAATCAGCATAGCAAGGGATTTGTTTGTCATTCACCATGAAGAGTCTTTCATCAAGAAATGACTCGTTGATTTGCACGGCTTTTGGTGAAGAGCTTTCCGCGTTCTCCATTCTGGATAAGTGATAGGCCACTTGATTCTCGGTTCCCTTCCTATCTACTATCTCTAGGTCAAACTCTTGGAGGAGTAAGACCCATCGAATAAGTCTCGGTTTAGCATCCTTTTTTTCAATCAAGTATTTGATGGCTAAATGATCTGTAAAAACTTTCACTTTCGTGCCAACAAGGTAAGATCGAAATTTCTCAAATGCATAAACAACAGCTAATAACTCTTTTTCAGTTGTGGTATAATTCAATTGAGCATCATTAAGAGTTTTACTAGCATAATAGATAGAGTGAAAAAATTTGTTGTATCGTTGTCTTAAAACGGCACCCACTGCATAATCGCTTGCATCGTACATAAGCTCGAAAGGGCGGCTCCAATCAGGTGCAACAATAATTGGTGAAGACACCAACTTCTCCTTTAGTACCTGAAAAGCAAGCATGCAATTTTCATCAAACTTAAATGGGACATCCTTTTCAAGCAAATTGCACAAGGGTTTTGAGATTTTAGAAAAATCTTTTACAAAACGCTTATAAAACCCAGCATGTCCGAGGAAGCTTCGGATTCCTTTTACTGAGGTGGGTGGTGGTAGCTTCTCAATTGTCTCAATTTTTGCTCGGTCGACCTCCATCCCTTTACTAGAAACCTTGTGTCCAAGAACAATACCTTCTTGTACCATGAAATGACATTTATCCCAATTGAGCACAAGGTTGGTCTCTTCACATCTTTTTAAAACTTTGGTTAAACTTTCTAAGCACATATCGAATGAATCTCCATGGACTGAAAAATCATCCATAAACACTTCTAACCCGTTCTCAACCATGTCTGAAAAGATGGCCATCATACATCTTTGAAATGTGGCTGGTGCGTTACATAGTCCAAATGGCATTCGTCGGAAAGCGAAAGTGCCATAAGGGCAGGTAAATGTGGTTTTCTCTTAATCTTCCACCGCAATTGGGACTTGATTATAACCTGCATAGCCATCCAAAAAGCAATAATATACCTTACCAACCAATCGATCAAGCATTTGATCAATGAAGGGTAGTGGAAAGTGATCTTTCTTTGTTGCTTTGTTCAGCTTTCGGTAGTCCATGCAAATCCTTCATCCAGTAATGGTTCTCGTTGGGATGAGTTCGTTCTTCTCGTTTGTTACCACCGTCATTCCTCCCTTTTTGGGTACACATTGCACCGGACTTACCCAAGAACTATCCGATATAGGGTAAATAATACCAGCATCAAGCCACTTCACGATTTCCTTCTTCACCACTTCCTTCATGTTCAGGTTCAATCGCCATTGTGGTTGCACACTAGGCTTGAACTCTTCTTCTAGTATGATCTTGTGTTGAAAGAAAAGTGGGCTTATTCCCTTGATATCGGCTATGGTCCAACCGATTGCTCTTTTGTGTCCTTTCAAAACACGAAGTAGCTTCTCTTCCTGCACATTAGTTAGTTCTGTGGAAACAATAACAGGGAGGGTGGAGTTCTCACCTAAGTAAGCATACTTCAAGTGATGAGGAAGTTGCTTAAGTTCTAACTTTGGAGGTACTTCGATTGAAGGTTTTGCTACTTCATCCTTGGAATTGTTCAATGGCTCTATAACTTGTCTAAATGGTCTTAGAGATGAACCTGCATCTAACAAGTTAATGTATTCGAGAATTTCTTCTTCATCAAACTCATTAAGAGTTGTTAAAGCAGCTGTCAAAGGATCATCAGTTAGAGCATTCATAGTTGAGTCATTTAAAATTGCCCTGGTTGAAGAAATTGCATAACATTTTTCATTTGGAAATTTCATAGAAGAAAAATGCTAAAGGTTACCTCTTCACCATTTACTCTCATGGTAAGTTCTCCTTTTTCAACATCGATGAGAACTCTACATGTGGCTAGGAACGGTCGTCCCAAAATGATAGGTACCGCTACATCTTCTTCAATGTCACAGATCTGCTGGAAAAATGAACTTATCCACCTTGACTAGCACATCTTCAAGAATTCCCCATGGATGGATAATGGAACGATCAGCCAATTGTAGTCTCACCGAAGTTGGTTTAATTACATCTCCCATGCCTAATTTCCTGAAAACAGAGATGGGCATTAAATTAATGGAAGCACCAAGATCACAAAGAGCCTTACCGAAAATTTGTGTGCCAATTACACATGGAATTGTAAAACTTCCAGGATCCTTAAGTTTTGGTGGGAGCTTCTTTTGTAGTATCGCACTACATTCTTCCGTCAAGGCCACCGTTTCATGATCTCCAAGCTTTCTCTTTTATGATAGAACATCCTTCATAAATTTGGCATAACTTGGCATATTTTCTAAAACTTCAGCAAAGGGAATGTTAATTGTTAGTTTCTTAAAAACATCCATAAATTTTTCAAACCCTTTTTCATGTTTTTGCTTTGCTAACCTTTGAGGAAACGGTGGTGGAGGATATGGTCTTTCCCTTGGCTGTTTTTCCTTGTCTTCCCTTGGCTTTTCTTCCTCCTCTTTTTCCATGGATCTATCAACATCAATAACAACATCATCCCGCAAAATTTTAGAATTTTCAAAATTTATACATACCTCTTTCCCTTTGGGAGTTGATGTTGTATCCACCTCTTTGCCATTCCTAAGAATGATAGCATGAAGCTGTTCCTTCCGAGGATTCACGGTGTCACTTGGCAATGTTCCTTGAGGACGATTTTTTAAAGCTTCAATCACTTGTCCCATTTGAGTTTGCAAGTTTCGTGTTGATTCTTCAAGTTTGACCATTCTCTGACCACTTTGCTCCATGAATTTCCCCAATATATTCTCCAATGATGCTTGGTTGGATGTATTTCGAGGTTGTCCTTGTGGTTCGTTTTGATATTGCCAATTTTGTTGTTATGGTTGGAATCCCGGTAGGTGATTTTGCCTTGGAGGGTAATTTCTTGCTCCCGAATTGTAGTTGTTTGCATTTTGATTATACGGAGCTCTTTGATTCCCGATGTAACGCCCCCTCACCGTAGGGGTACATATCGAAAAACCTGAAGGTCGCTCCGACACGTATCCCACAATAAGGGTGCACTACCAGAACATTAACCAATAATATCCACCTGGCATCGCAATAAGAAAAACTATAAAATATCACAATCGCAGAAATCAGCAAATTTGAATCCAAAATAATAATCATCTGGTGCAGTCATCCAATGTCAGAATAGACAAGCCTATCAGTCTCCTAACAAAACCAAAAAGGAAACTGATACAAGCATCTATCCTAAGTCATCCTCAAAAGCTAACCCAGCTGACCGACCTGTGTGCCATCGCGCCTCTCGCCAAAGAAATCGGCGGCAGAGAAGAAGATCTTCGGAGCTAGGAGTCTACTCTAACAATCCTGAAAAATAGGTTGCAATTTTGGGTGAGTTTGCGAACTTAGTGAGAAACCATCATCGATGGTTCACTCAAATCATGCATTACGCAAATTATGACAAAGACGACACAAGAATATCAATTAACAAAGATTATATAACAATTATACGTAGTCTATATCGATTATGACGTCGAATAATATTATTAAGAGCTTAATACAGTTCACGAGATTACATCACAATATACAATAAATCATGGCATCACACGATTCAAGAATCGTCACACAATTTAACAATTCAATCACCATGTATATAATGCATATGAGACTCTTTCCGCTTATTCAAGATTGTGCCCAAGTGCTCGATCGGTGTTGATGAGGGACGCGTCGTGATTTTCTCCCTGCTAAGCCCTTGACAAGACAAAGATGTTCGAGCTCGAGGCTCTTTTCAAATGATAATAGCAACTTGGAACACGCCCATTATCGATCATGCATTTATGCATGCGATGTAATGTTTGAGAATTCAAGATTGATGATTCAAGATGTGGCTATAAAAGCCCAAGATTGTATTTCTCAAGAATATCTGATAATTCAGTCCAAAGATGGTAATCCAATCCGAAGACAAGAGAAAGTGATCATGCAATTTTACGTCTAATACAAGAGAGGCATACCATCCAATCATGTATATTTCAGTAATCATACAGTGATCTAGTTCAGTACAGTAAAGCATGCAATTCAATCCAATCAATTTCGGTAATCAGGTAATAGTCTAGTCCAATTCAGTAGTAGCATGCATTTCGATCCTAATCACGCCAGTAATCATACAGTTCACCTTTGCAAGTAATTCATACAGAGCATATAAACAATCAGGAATTTGAGAAACCAACTAGGTTACTCACCTGTAACTTCCGAGCTACTGCCTGGAAGTCCCAGCAATATCCGTGGAACGACGGTCCAACGGTGCCTCTATAACAGTAAAATATAAACCATTACTAATTGCCCAATTAAACAGTTCAGTAATGCATATGTCTCAGTGAAATGATGTACGATGCATGTTCACGATTTTTCGGTGCTAAATCCCAATTTCGGTACTTTAAGCTCAATCCTATCTCTTTGTTCAATGGGTCGACAATTATTTGATCCATTCTTAAAATCCAGTCAATTTATCGGGTCGAAACTTCTATTGCAAATTCCAATTAAAACTCCAATAGTCTCAATTTGACATTTAGGTCATACTATGCACCATAATCGACCCAATTCCTTATAATTCAATTCCATTTATATCAATTTGAACTCCTATAATTATCCTCAATTGTAGACCTCTTTCCCTAGTTCATAACAAATCTGGAATCGCCTCAATCGGAGGTCTACACCAAAAGTTATGCCCAATACATCAATTTTAATCCAATGGAACAGTCCCTCTCGCCATGTGACATTCGTCTCTCATCATGCAGAAAAGCTCGCTTCGTAACGACGCGTCCTTGGCGCGCCGCGAGACGGAGAAACACGTAGCGGCGTCATACATATATAACGCTTCGCCCGCGGTGTCCCCATAAGTTCGCCATGCAACGAATATAAATTAAATCGCCGTCGGGGTTCAGCGTCTTGTCGCGGCGTCATGACGATCCTCTTCATCTTCTCCGATCGTTTTCCTCTTTAAATCCTCCATTAAAACACTCCAACCACTCAAATCTACCATAATAAATGCCATAAATGCAGTAGAGTCCATTAATAACAACATAAATGCCATAAAACTTACCAAATCACAGATCAATCCACAAATCTCCCAAAACCACCGTAACCCTAAAAATCCTTCAAAACCCACGATCAACCAATAGCAAAGCTTCTAACCTTCATCAATCACCATAGACAAGTTAGACTAACACAATAAGGAAGAAGCCATAAGAAGAAATCGAAGGATCTCACCGTTGGGAGAAAATTGAAATCACCGTCAAGGGGGGGGAGAGGAACTCGCATATGCCTTAGTCAAAATCCCCCAATTTCATTCAACCCTAATATTTATAGACCTAAGTCTCCATATCAGTCCAAATTTCAGTCTCTAAATTTCAATAACTCATCATATTTATTTCTTAACAGTATAACTCTAAATTTTTCCATTGCCATCGGACCATTCTTTCAATACTATACAGTCAATCGGTCAGTCTCTCAAATATTTTCAGTCCGGGCATTTTCTCCTAAATTTCCCAGAAATTTCCTATAATCCACTATCAAATACCAGTCACTCATAACCAATATTAAATCAATCATTTGAACCTAAAAACTCAAATTTCTCAATTAATCATATTCCAGTCAGTTCACAAATCAGTCACTTCAGTCAATTTCAATTCATAATTAAATACCGGAAAATCATGAATGCATGTACCTATGAATATATGCATATGCAGCAAACCAATTCCTCTATAATTAGAGGCCAGTAGCATACTCAGTCAGTAAATACAGTAAAATCGATCAGCCAGTCCCAATATTACCATAATACCCTTGCTAATAGTAACGGGATGTTATACCCGAAGTAATTTACCGTCTTAGTCGGTGGCTCGACGTTTGGACACTGTTCATAATGATGACTTTCACCACAATAATCACAAGTAAATGTAACGGCTTTTACCTGTTGTGTTATGGGTTTAAGTTGCTCCAAAACAGTGTCTGTGATTTTTTTGCACATATTCGAGATCTTGGCATCCATCAATTCTGAGGGATTGATTTCATACGGACTTTGGGCTTTCCGCGTAGGTTGAGATCCTCCTCTTTCATGAGCCCTACAGTTGTTAGCAGTAACCTTTTCTACTAACGATATAGCATCATCGGGATTGAGTTCTAAGAACGTACCTCCAGCAATTGTATCTAATTGACTTGCCATAACGAGAGTCAACCCATGATATAAATGAGAGACTAGAGATGATGGAGGAATCCCGTGATGTGGGCACTTCCTTTGGAGTTCTTTGAATCTTTCAAATGCTTCAGCTAATGACTCCATCTCGGATTGTTTGAAGTTGATAATCTCCATTTTGAGCTTGTGAGTCTTTGCTGGTGAGAAGTACTTTCTCATGAATTTGTCCTTTAATTCACCCCACGTTTTCAATGAACCCTTTGGGTTTGCATCCCACATCCATTCTTTGGCTGCACCTACAAGAGAAAATGGAAAGAGCCTTAGTCGCATTTGCTCATTTGACACATTTGCTACTTGGTAGCTATCGGCAATTTCAAAAAAAAAATTGAGGTGCGTGATGGGACAATCAGATGCCACTCCGGTGAAAGGTTTGTCCCTCAAGTAATTCATGACCGCTCCGTCGATTTTGAAAGTTTGAGTGGCTGGAATCCGAGTGTGAGCTATACTCGTTCACTCATCAAAAGTAGGTGTATAGAAATCTAAGCAACTTCGTGCTCGTTCCAATTCTCTTTGCTCGGCTTCCATCTCCTCTCGAACTTGTCTCCATATTTCTTCATTTCGGATTCGTTCGACCGTTTGTTCGGGTGTCTCGTTATTGTTGGCCATTTTGGCTGTAGCTGCTCTTTGTTCTCGAACTCTTCTCTGATTGACTTTACATGTTCTCTCTATTTCAGGATCACGGATAGGTTGGATCGGTTTAGAGCGGGTGAGCATGCAGATCACCTAGCCAATAAGAACAAAATGAAACACGTAAGTAAACTTAAATCAAAAATCAAAACAAGTATCAATATTAAAACTAAAAATTGGTCCCCAGCAACGGCGCCAAAAACTTGTCGGTGATAAACGCAAGTGCACGTTTCTATCGTCAAGTAGTAAAAATATCGTTCCCACGGAGACCAAATTAGTTAAAAAGTAATACTCGTAATAACTTCTAATTTAAGCTAATAACATAAAAATTAAAGAAAATATTGATTGATTATGGTTTGAAAAATGAAATAAAAACGAGAATTAACGCAAGATAAAAATATAAGAAATATCAATAAAATGAAAATCTAGGATTTTAACTTCCCCCTTTGATTTTACCTCGGTGTCAAAATTTTCTTGATTTAATTCATATACCGGGTTTGATAACCTAAGATTCAGAATTAAATACTAAGCCCTCCCGGATCATTAGTAATCCTAATCATCGAACCAATTTCCTATATTTCTATGATAAATTGTGATAATTCGACGACAGCTTTATCAAATCAATCTTAATGTGGTTACTTAGGGTGGATAGGTATCTCCCAATCCTAGACACAAATCACTACGAAAGTGATCCTAAGCTATTACAATCTTTTTCCAAATCTATTGCTCCCTGTTACTTTACATAAAGATTAAGAAAATCAATTTCATAGGTGATCAAATTATGAAAAGCATTAAGAACAAATTGCAATAATCAAGCCTTTAAGTAAAAACGGGCATAAGAGATTAAACGAAGAAAATACCAATTAACCGAGCTTATATCAAGGGTTCGGTTAAAATCCTAGAATGAAAAGATTAGTTACTCATAATAATAGTAGCAACAATGAAAATAATAAAAGCAAACATTATGAATATGAACTGAGTTGAAAGAATGGAAGGAAAAATGGTGATTGCTTGGTCTTGGAGTCCTCCTCTCTAAATGTGCGTGAGTGGAGATTAAATGAAGAGTGTCACGTTAATGCTTGGCTGTTGAGTGAGTCCTCCTTTCCCTTGTGTGTATCCTTGAAGCTTGTAGAGTGAATAGAGAGTGAGTCTTCAATGTAGAGTAAATGGAACCCCCCTTTGTTATCTAACGTTATACCCCACTATTGGTGTTGATAGCAAAGTGAGTCAAAAAAAATGGAGAGTGACGTTAATGAATTGGTTGGTGGCTCTTAAAAAATGAGTGGAGTCTTAAAATATAGAGTGAATGAGGCCCTCTCTCCTTGTCCCACGTGAATGCCCTCTTCTCCCATTAAATGGAGAGTTGTTGTTGGTCTTGTAGAGAGTGAGTGGAGAAGTCCAAATATGAGTGAGTGCTGGTGGGGTAACATCTAGTGGTCCCTCCTTGGTGGAAAGTTCAAAATGTAGAGTAGAGAGTCCTCTTCCATATGCGTTGAAGAGCTCTCTCCATGTAAAGTGAGTGGAGCCTTGGTTTAATGGAGAGTGGTCCCTTCCAATCATTTTCGTTTTCTTTCTGGTGGGCCTCCTTAAGTTGTAATGTTATTTCCTTTTGTTGGATGTCCACGCCACCCTCTACTCTCAGTGGTGGATCACGCTTCTGTTCCTTTTTGTTGATTTTATCTTTGTTGTCTTCTTACCCCTTTGGTGTATGCGTTGTGGTCAAAAACCCAACAACTCCCTTACAACCAAATCAACTTTATCTCCCTCTGTTCATGCCTAGCCAGATGTTGTTTTCTTTTAAACCATTATCTGTCTTCAGCGTCCTCCAACAGCATGATTTCTGTCTTCTCTTGGAGCTGTCCTCCTCTTGCATGCGTGGTGGTCCTTTCGGCGTGATGCGTGTATTCTCTGATGGAGCTGCTCCTCATTCACGCCTGCTGCTCACGTTCTCTCTTAAAACGCTAGCCCTCACATGATTTCAATTGCCGTCCTGATTTTTGGGATTTGCTCTCTTGATTTTTTTCTCCAGCGTGCTGTGCGACTAGTTTCATTCCTTCTTGCCTTGTGTCCATATGCCTCTTTAATTTTGCTCTTCACTTGTCCCATGTTTGCGTGATTTCTTCAATTTCCAACACTGTCGCTGCCTTTCTTGATTTGGTTCTTATTTTTTTTCGCGCCTCCCCCAAACCCTCCGTTGATTTTGTTACGCCGCCTAACTCTTCTCCACTGTGTGTTTTCTCTACTGCCGCGTGTCATGTCCCAAACTTCTTCTTTGATTGTATCCTCTTCAATTCATGCTTCTCACGCTGCTGTGCGTGGGTCCCTTGATAAGACAATTATTTTTTGCTCTTAATCCCTTGTGCGTTTAATTTGCTAACTCTCTCCAGCTGTCTACAACTTCCATCGCCACTTCTCTAGCTGCCTCTTATGTTATTCTACTCATTCACACCCAGATGTTGTGTGCTCATTCCTCCGAAACGTTTTCTTTCTCTTGTGATTAAATAAGCTCCAGCTGCCCTTCTTTTGATTAGTCCACCTATTGAAGCTACCTTGGTCCTCTCCTTGTAGCTGATTCACGCCCTTTATTGCTGTTGAATTCACGCCCATTTAATTGTTGCCTTTAATTTGGTCTGCCCAACTCTGGTCCTCTCTTTTCACAAATTTACTGCTCTCAATTGACAGCTTCAAAAATTCTAAAACTTGGTGGAAACATTCTTCAATGAGTCAAGATTATGCCTGCCAAATCTTAGAATTTTCTAATAACCCAATCCCAAGATAAAAATATCCAAAGATCCAAAGGTCAAATCTGCCAGAAATTGAAAAACAGTGTTAATTTCAACCTATTAAGGATTTTTTTGTATTTTATGTGTCTAAAACTCTAATAATTATAAAACATGATGAAAAAGGCCATAAATATCCATAAAACACATGCAAGATGCTAAATATAAAGTCTAAAAATATATAAAATATGATTGTATCAGTATCCATGTGTCAACATTTTGTGATAAATTAACGTTATCAGTTTTATTCTGAAAAGTCAATTTAGCATAAAATTCGTTATGCTTAATTAAATTCTTTTGGTAATCAAATCTCATAAATTCTTAGGGGTGGAAGGAACTAATCAAAAATTGAATGGAACTTTACTATACAAATTGTAACAACAAAAAGAAAAGGTTATCCCTTTTTGGCGATGTTAAAAACAACCTTCTCCTCAACAACTTGTTATTTATTATGATAAAACAAAACATAGCTCAAGTACAATATTAGATTTGAACCAATTCTCTTGTTCAAGATATCTTGATTTGATCGTAAATACTTAGGAAAAGCTTTTGTACATTAATCATTTAATATAAGAGCTTAAGTTACATATATAATAACAAAATTGTGGAAAAGATAAGAGAAGAAGACAAACTTGGAGAATATTGAGAGAGAGAGAGAGAATAGGAAGCTAAGAGAAGAGAACTGAGTAAATGTTGAAAACAGAATGAAGGATGTTCTTCCAAAAGTTAAATACTCTCACAGATCTTTCATCAAATAGTTACCAAGCTTTCCTCAAAGAAGCATTAAATGTAATAGTCAGTTTCCAAAACTACCGAGAGTTAGAGTGTTAGATTACTTATTCATATGAAGTATATCATATTAGAATGAATTTGATACATTTAGGATATGATTTTATGATTTCATTCACATGCATAATATAAGCATATGCACATGAACTTTGATTTAGAAAAATTACACTCAATTGACATGTTCTGGGGTATGAAAGTTTCAAAATGATTATGATATGATTGTGATTTCTAATGTCTTGTATTTTGATTAACCAATAAAAAGAATTGATGGACTATAATTAGGAATTTAGAGTTTATTTATCACAATTGGAAGATTGATGGATTAAAATATACATTTATACTAGGAAAAATTTCAAGCAGCAAGACAAGTTGACATGTGAAAATTTAGGATGACTAAACCTATAAAATGAGTGACATATGGCAGTAGATCTGAGTGAAAAATGGCTTAGAGAATTGAGTAACAAATGGTAGAAGAACTAAGTGACATTTGGCAGTCTAAAGAGTGGACATATAGCTGGCTTAGACGCTTGACAAGTGTCCTTAAACTCATCTTAAACTTACACCTACATCATACAACATAGACATTTCCAAATCATCTTTATTATATTCTACTATAACTCTCTCCTTTTTCTCCCTCTCTCTTATGAAACTCACTCCTCCTTCACATCTAAAGTTTCTGTTCTAAATTATATCTATTACCACCTTAAAACCTTTGTCAGCTTCTTCAGAAACTATATTATGTTATCTTCTTTTTGTCTCTGCTGAACCTCATCCTACTCCCTCATCGTTCCAGAGATGATCTTGCATACATGTGAGGCAAAATAAGCTTGATACATTAAGGTGGCATTTAAGCTAAATAAGTAACTGAAGTACTGATCTATTATGGCATGTGATAGTAGAAATTATGATGATTGATTATGGATAAATTGAATGTGGTTTTGGTGTTGAAATTGTGCTAGAAAAATGATGAATGAAAGGGGTGCCTTCTGTTCCATTTTTTGATGCATGACAATAGTAGTTTATGGGTTGTAAATACATTACTTAAGTTGGGATTTGAAGTATAATTGATGATGAATTCATGCTAAAGACAGGTGTTGTTAAAGTGTTTTCAAATCTGGAAAAGTTAGGATTGCATGTATAATGGTATAAAGTGAATGGTAATGAAACAAATGAGTATATTTTTGTAAGTTTTAATGTAACCAATATGGAAGCTAGACTAGCATAAAATGAATTAGCTTTAAAGGACATGAATTCTGGAAAAATTCAAGTGGTAGTGAAGTCTCTAAGTATGTGAAATTCATGCAAAATTGAAGGAAGAAAGATAGTGCACGATAGTGGCCTTTAGTGCACAATCGTGGCCTATTACATGAGCTTCTGTCATGATCGTGGGCCTAGTTCTAGAATGTTAATTTCAACCTTGTGTACATATTGAACTAGCTAAGGAAAAATAACTCTAAATTTGTGTATTTGGACTTGATTAAGGCTTTGAATGAACCTAGATTGTTGCTTGATTAACTGGTTAAGAGTTGATAAGTTTAGGTTGTTAATTGATGTCATAACTTAAAGAATGTACTGTTTTGATTTCAATGTATCCAAATCTGGAAAATATGATGTGATAAAGGAATAAATGTGTTCATATGAATGCAAACATGATCTTAAGGATATGAGTAATGTGTATTAGGCATGAATGAATGAGCAATGAAGAACATGAGGTAATTATGAATGAGAATTGGGTAATTGTATAAATATATATTGCTAGAAAAATTTGGTAAATGTATGATTGATGAATTTGGAGTAAATCAAGCTTACATAAGGTATAAACCTGATTGCAAACTAGTTGTATACAAACTATAATGTTTGAATGGTCAAGATATTTATATAAGAATACATAGCCAGAAAGTCAATTGAGCATGCATTGAAACATAACACATATACATGTGCATGATTGTATATTCATTTGAATAAACAAATTAGTGATTTGTGAACTATGTGTGTATTGCATGATGATAAACGTGCAAGGTGATCATCAACATCTAGACATTGCTAGAAAATCGAGGCAATAGCTTTTCTAGAGCATACTGTGAGTTAACTTAGATGTGTAAACTCATTTATATGTGCTCCTGTATGAATTGTATGTTTAATATGGAACGTGTGTACAATTGATTGATAAATCCCAGACTTAGATCCGAGGAGTTTGATATATGTGGCATGAGTAAACAGAAATGAAAGGAAATGAAAACATAGCATATGAAATGATGCTTCTCATCATATTGAAATGCATGATCAGTTAAAGGAGTTGTAACCAGAGTGACCGATGTGGAGAAAAGAGCTTTGAGCTCAAGATTATGAAAAAGAGCCTCAAGCTTAAATAATATGGACTCGATATCCATAATGGATACGAGTCAAAAATGATCTCGGCATCTACAATAGATACGAGACAGAAAAAGGGGTTGATAGGAACTTGGTCACAACAAAACAAAATGAAAATGGAAATATATGTGCATTTGCATATACATCCTACATGTATCAAATGATTGAATTGAAAGGAAATAGTGAATTACAATTGAAGTTAATGGAGGATGTGTTGTGATATGCAATGCTAGCTTACTTGATATGCTTGTGGAAGTATGACAAACTTTGATATACTTGTTTTTATGATCTAACTTGAGTGAATACATTGATGATGGTTCACTCACTAAGTTAGCAAACTTATCAAAATTGCAACATTATTTTTTAGGTTCAAGGGAGTTCTAGCTACTAAGGTGATATAGTAGAAGTCTAGCACTTGTATTTTAGGGACAGGAATGGCTCAAAGGTCTAATTAGCTGAATCTGAGGAGTCTAGTTAGAGTCTTGTGTATTAGCATCCCATTTCATGTTATATATTTGGTACTGAGATTAAACTTTAAAAAAATGTTGCATAATGTATATATGGATTCTAAATTGTAATGCCACATGTTACTTTTATCTTTGTGAATGAAATAGGAAGAAATGAACAATTAGAATGCTTATGATATGTTTGAAGTACATGATATGTTTGATGCCTTTAATGAGTTAGTTTGATTGTCCTATTATACCACTTTTATAATGTATGTTCTCGAATATCCTATGATATGTTTCGGCTTATGCTCTATAGGAGTGGTATGTTATAGTTTTACTATTAGAGCATAGTTTAACATCCTTAGGGACATATAAGACCAGTTCAACATGGCATATAGAAAGAGACCTATATAGTGATCATTATTATTGTTTATTATAGGTCATCTTCCATAGGAGACCATATCACATAATCAATTGATTTTGAATCAATAGGAGCCAATATAGTCTCTTATACCCCAATCTAAACAAATGTCTCGCAGAGTTCTTGAGAGTAGAGAAAGGAGGTATGATAAAATTAGGAAGTTGGGGGTTTTAGACTTCTATACAAGTACAGACCCTATCGAGGCAAAGGATTGGCTGGAGAGAAAATAGAGAGTATTTGATCAAATGGACTGTGAGCCTGATGAGAGGTTAAATTATGTAATCTGTTTACTTTAAGGTCCGGCCTATCAGTGGTGGAAGATAGTTCCAGGTAGTTCCACCCAATCTTGTAGAATGACATTGGGGGACTTCCTGAAGGTCTTTAAGGATAATTACATGCCAAAAATCTATTTGGACAAGAAGATGAAGGAATTCCTCGATTTAAAATAGGGAAATATCTCAGTAGCTGAGTATGAGGTACGGTTCAATGAACTATTAGGGTATGCTTCTGCTCTGCTCCTGAATAAGGAAGATAAATGTAGGCATTTTAAGGATGGATTGAATATGGAGATCAGGACAAGGTTGGCTATTACAAATCTAAAAAATTTTATTGAGTTGTGAGCTACTTCAATTCAGATTGAGCAGTTACTAAAAAATAAACAAGGAGAGTATAAACAGGAGTTTAGGATTAAGAGGCATGATGAGTTTCAAGTTGACTCTAACAGTAAATTTAGTCAACGCCAGAATATATCATTATGATAAAAATCGAGATCAAGGCAATTAGGGTTTAGACCGAGAGGCAGTTTTATTCATTTTGATGGTAGTAAAGGTCAAGCATCTAGAGTACAAACTTATGGTTGATAAACACAACAGATTCCCAGTTGTGAATAATGTGGAAGAAGACATGGTAGAGTATGTTGGAAGGTATTGGGAGCTTATTTGCATCTTGACTCCATAAAGTATCAGATTAGAGACTATCTAGCAACTTTAGGAGCACGGTCTGAAGAGAGAGGAAGATCAATGACGGAGATGACATTCCGACAAAGCAGAGCTAGTGGAGCAAGACAGAGAGGCAGAGGTAGGGGTAAAGCTAATTCAGTAGGTCCCAGTGTTAAGATTGAGGTACGGAGTAACCGGCCATAGTCTCAGGCTGCGATCTTTGCTATTATAAGACAGGAGACTCATAATTCCCCAAATATCGTTACAGGTGTGTTATATGTCTTTAATTTTGAGGCATTTATATTGTTATATCCTGAATCTACACATTCATTTATTACCCCATATCTAACAGCTAAATTGCATTATGAGAGAGAAATGTTGAAATTTGGCATAGAGGTGAGAACTCCAATAGGTAGTACTACAGTGATTAGAGAAGTATGTATAGGGTGTATTATTCGGGTAGACTAGGCTGAGTTAAAAGTTGATTTGATAGTGCTACAGTTGGAAGAGATAAACCTTATTTTAGGTATGTATTAGCTTACTGTTCATAGGGCTATGATCAATTGTTACACTAAAGAAGTTATTCTTGAATCTCCTACTCAACTAAGGGTGATATTTCGAGGTGTTAGTCAAGCAATACTCACCAGATTGATTTCACTAATGAACACTTTTAGACTAATTTGAAGTAGATGTGAGGCCTATTTAGCCTACGTGACTGATACCCGAGTTAAGCAGACATTACAGGATATTCCTATTATTAGGAATTTTCTAGATGTTTTTCCCACTAAATTACCGAGATTACCACCAGATAAGGAAACAGAGTTTACTATTGACCTTGTCTTAGGTACTACTCCTATAGTTATTCCTCCTTATAGGATGGCACTTGTGGAACTTAAAGAACTTAAAACTTATTGGTAGGAGTTATTAGAAAAAGGTTTTATTAGACTTAGTGTGTCACCTTGAGGAGCTCTAATTTTGTTTGTGAAGAAGAAGGATGAGACTTTAAGATTATGCATTGATTATAGGACATTAAATCAGGTGAAATTAAAGAATAAATATCCCTTACTAAGAATAGATGATATACTCGATTAGTTACAGAGAGCTAAGGTATTTACTTAACTGGATTTGAGTTCAGGATGTTATCAATTGAAAATAGCATAAGTTGATGTACCAAATAGTGCATTCAAAACTAGATATAGACACTTCGAGTTTTTGGTAATACCTTTTGAATTGACGAATGCTCCAGCTATTTTTATGGCATTGATGAATAAAGTATTCCGACCTTACTTAGATCACTTTTGTTATTATATTCATAGATGATATCTTAGGGTATTCGAGGAGTAGAAAGGGAAATTTTGAACATTTGAGGTTAATTTTACAGATAATGAAAGAGAAGCAATTGTACGCCAAATTCAATAAGTGTGAATTCTAGCTTGATCAGATGGTGTTATTGGTTTATATAGTGTCTAGATAGGGTATACAGGTAGAACCAAAGAAATTTGAGATCGTGATGAAATAGGAAGTACCTAGAAATATGTCAAAGATTTAGAGTTTTTTTGGGCTAGCAAGTTATTACAGGAGGTTTGTTGAGGGGTTCTCATTGATCTCAGCTATTTTAATAAAGATTTTGAGGAAGAACATGCCTTTTCAATGGATTGATGAATGTCAAAGGAGCTTTGATGATTTAAAATATCGAGAAATTATGGCACCGATGTTGCCTATTCCATATGGATTTGGAGGATATATTATATACGATGATGCTTCACACTAGCGGTTAGCGTGTTTTTTGATACAGTATGATAGCGTGATTGCTTATGCTTCAAGACAATTAAGGCCTTATAAGTTCAATTATCCAGTTTATGATTTAGAGCCTGCTGCAATAGTGTTTGCTTTGAAAATTTGGTGACATTATTTATATGGAAAAAAATTTCATATTTTTACAGATCATCAAAGTTTGAGATATTTATTGAGTCAAAGGAACTTAATATGAGATCAAGGAGGTGGATTGAGTTGCTTAATGATTATGATTGCAAGATAGAGTATCATCTAGGTAAGGCTAATGTTGTAGCTGAGGCACTAAGCAGGAAATCTAATAGTAGTGTGCCACAAATTCAAGATCGAGGTTACCAAATCTAGCTTAACTAAGAGCACTAAATGTTAAGCTAAGTTTAGGACAGAATGAATCATTGTTAGCTACGTTGAAGCTTAAATTGATATTACATAAAAGGAGCATAATAGCTCAAAACAAAGACCCAAAAGTAGTGAAGATTGTATAGAAGTTAAAAAAGAATTTGAATTCTGAGTTTAATTTGAGAAATAATACATTGTGGTTGAATCAGAGATGATATGTACCAAATGTTGATGGTTTGAGAAAGGAAATTTTGAAGGAAGCATACATAGCAGCCTATGTTATGCATCCTGGTACTACCAAGATTTACAATACTCTAAAAAACATTTTTGGTGGCTAGGGATTAAGAAACAAATGGCTGAGTATGTTGCTATGTGTTTGACATGCCAACAAGTTAAGGCAGAGCATCAAGCCCTAGTTGGGGAATTGAAGTCATTACTTATTCCAAAGTGAAAATGGGAGAGGATTACAATGGATTTTATTATGGGTTTACCAAGAACTTCGAGGCAACATGATTCCATATGGTCATTGTTGTCAAATTAACAAAATCAGCTGATTTCTTACCTATTAGAGATAATAACACACTAGATCAGTTATCTCGAAGACATGTAAATGAGATAGTGATGTTACATAGGGTCTCAGATCGAGATCCCACATTTACTTTTAGATTTTGGGGTAGCCTACAGACAGCATTGAATACAAAGTTAAATTTTAGCACAATGTTTCATCCTCAAATAGATGGAAAAAGTGAGAGAACTATTTAAACTATTGAGGATATGCTTAAGGTTTGTGTTTTTTAATTTCAAGGAGCATGGGATGAGTATGTAGCTCTTATTGAATTTGTATGCAATAATTATTATCATAGTAGTAATGGTATGGCTCCATATGAGGTGTTATACGGCAGAAGGTGTCGAACACCTTTGTACTAAGATGAAGAAGGCCTAAGGATTGTTGAAGGCCCAGATTTGATTCAAGATACTGTTGATAAGGTAAAATTGATCCGCAGTAGGATTAAAGCGCTCAAGACAGGCAAAAGAGTTATGTAGATTATCACCGGAGAGATATGGAGCATCAAGTAGGCGACATGGTATTTTTTAGAGTGTCGCCCAGGCGAGGAGTGCTAAGATTCAATAAAAAGTGAAAGTTAAGCCTTAGATATATCGATCCTTATGAGATTACTGAGATAGTTGGACCATTGGCTTATAAATTAGCATTACCACTACAAATGTCTCAGATTCATAATCTATTTCATGTTAGTATACTCAGGAAATATCGGTTAGATCCAACACATATATTACCAACACAGGAGTTTAAGATTAGAACTAATTTGAGTTATTTAGAGGAACCAATTAAAATAGTTGGTTATAATATTAAGCAATTAAGAAACCAAGTAATTCCTTTGGTTAAAGTCCCATGGAGGAATTTCGAGAGAGGAAGCTATGTGGGAGACTAAGGAGAACATGAGGAAACAGTACCCCCATTTCTTTGATCAATTACGTAACAATTTTGAGGAAAAATTTTCTTAAGGAGCGGAGAATTGTAATATTCAGTTTCTAGAAATATTGAGAGTTAGAATGTTAGATTACTTATTTACATGAATTACATCATATTAGAATGAATTTGGTGCATTTAGGATATGATTTTATGATTTCATTCACATGCATAATATGAGCATACACACATGAATTTTGATTTAGAAAAATTGCACTCAATTGACATATTCTGGGGTATGAAAGTTTCAAAATGATTATGATATGATTGTGAATTTTCTAATGTCTTGTATTTTGATTTATCAATAAAAAGAAATGATGGATTATAATTAGGAATTCAAAGTTTATTTGTCACAATTGAAAGATTGATGGATTAAAATGTACATTTAGACTAGGAAAAATTTCAACTTACAAGACAAGTTGACATATGGAAATTTAAGATAACTAAGCCTATAAAATGAGTGACATATGGCAGTAGACTTGAGTGAGAAATGGCTTAGAGAATTGAGTGACAAATGGTAGAAGAACTAAGTGACATTTGGTAGCCTAAAGAGTGGACATGTAGCTGGCTTAGACATTTGATAGATGTCTTTAAACTTATCTTACACCTATACCATACGACGTAGACATTTCCATAATAATCTTCATTATATTACATTATAAGTCTCTCCTTCTCCCTCTCACTACCAAAACTCACTCCTCCCTCACATCTTGAGTTTCTACTCAAATTTCTATCTATTACCACCTTAAAACCTTTGTCAATTTCTTTAGAAAGAAAACTATATTTTTCTATCTTCTTTTTTTCTCTACTAGAACTTATCACTCCTCCCTCACATCTTGAGTTTCTACTCAAATTTCTATCTATTACCACCTCAAAACCTTTGTCAATTTCTTTAGAAAGAAAACTATATTTTTCTATCTTCTTTTTTTCTCTACTAAAACTTATCCTCCTCCCTCATCATTCCTAAGATGATCTTGTATGCCTGTGAGGCAAAGCAGGCTTGATACAATGAGGTGTAATTTGAGTTGAATAAGTAAATGAAGTACTGATCTATTGTGGCATATGTTAGCAGAAATTATGATGATTGATTATGGATAGATTGAATGTGGTTTTGGTGTTGAAATTGTGCTAGAAAAATGATGAATGAAAGGGGTGCCTTCTGTTCCATTTTTTTAATGCATGACAATAGTAGTTTATAGGCTATAAATGGATGATTTAAGTTGGAATTTAAAGTATAATTGATGATGAATTCATGTTAAAGATAGGTGGTGTTGAAGCGTTTTCAAATATGGAAAAGTTATGACTGCATGTGTGATGGTATAAAGTGAAAAGTAATAAAAAAATTAGTATATTTTTTTAGATTTAATGTAACCAATATGGAAGCTAGACTAGCATGAAATGAAGTAGCTTTAATTTCAGCCTAGTTCCCCACAATCGTAGTCCTAGTTCTGAAATGTTAATTTCAACCTTGTGTATATGTTGAACCAACTGAAAAAAAAATCGCTCTAAATTAGTGTATTTGGACTTAATTAAGGCTTGGAACAAACCTAGATTGTTGTTTAATTAATTGGTTAAGAGTTGATAAGTTTAGGTTATTAATTGATGTCATAACTTAAAGAATGTACTATTTTGATTTCAATGTGTCCAAATCTGGAAATTATGATGTGATAAAGGAATAAATGTGTTCATAGGAATGCAAAGATGATCTTAAGGATATAAGTAATGTGTATTAGGCATAAATGAATGAGCATTAAATAACATGAGGTAATTATGATGAGAATTGAGTAATTGTATGAATGTATATTGCCACAAAAGTTTGGTAAATGTATGATTGATGAATTTGGACTAAATCAAGCTTACTTAAGGCATAAGCCTGATTACAAACTAGTTGTATATAAGCTATAATGTTTCAATAGTCAAGATGTTTGTATAAGAATGCATACCCGAAAAGTCAATTGAGCAGGCATTGAAAAATAACACACATACATGTGCATGATTGTATATTCATATGATTAAAGAAATTAGTGATTTGTGAACTATGTGTAAAGTGATCGTCAACGTCCAGACATTGCCAATACCTAGAGGTAACAACATTTCTAGAGCATACTGTGAGTTAACTTAGATGTGTAAACTCACTTATATATGCTTCTATATGAATTGTATGTTTAATATGGAACATGTGTACAACTGATTGATAAATATCGAACTTAGATCCTAGGAGTTTGATATACGTGGCATAAGTAAATAGAAATGAAAGGAAATGGAAACGTAGCATATAAAATGATGCATCTCATCACTTTGAAATGCATGATTAGATAAAGGAGTTATGACCAGAGTGACCAATGTGGAGAAAAGAGCTTTGAGCTCAAGATTATGAAAAAGAGCCTCAGGCTCATATAACATGGACTTAGTATCCAAAATGGATACGGGCCAGTAATGATCTCAATATCCACAACAAATACAGGATAATAAATTAGGTTGATAGGCACTTGGTTATAATAAAACAAAATGAGAATGGAAACATATGTGCATTTGCATATACATCCCTACATGTATCAAATGAATGAATTGTTTTGAAATCATGTATCAAATGAATGAATTGTTTTGAAATAGTGAATTACAGTTGATGTTAATGGAGGATGTGTTGTGATATGCAATGCTAGGTTACATGTTGTGGACAAAAATGGCTCAAAGATCTGATCAGCTAAATCTGAGGAGCCTAGTTAGAGTCTTGTGTATTAGCATCTTATTTCAAGTTATATATTTGGTACTGAGATTGAACTAAAAAAAAGTTGTGTCATGTATACATGGATTCTGAATTATAATGGCACATGTGACCTTTATGTCTATGAATGAAATGGGAAGAAATGAACATTTAGGATGCTTATGATATATTTGATGTACATGATATGTTTGATGCCTTTAATGAGTTAGTTTGATTGTCGTAATGTACCATTTTCATAGAGTTTGTTCTCGAATATCCTTTGATATGTTCGGGCTTAGCTTTATGGGAGTGTTAAGTTACATTAAAGGTGGGAAAAAATGTCAATCCATATATAACCAACACAAAAACACAATATAACATCTTCCATATATAAACACAAACAAAAACCCATACATCATAAAAAGAACACTAAACCCATGTAAACTAAAAAAATGTACCATAAAAACAAAGCACAATAGAAGGAGGGTTCTTGAAAACAGAAAAAGAAGAACAGTACCAACATAAGACACGATGCTCGTTCGACGATGACGGCTACAACATAGGAGACAATGACTATAGAGGAGATGACGCTTCTTTGAAAATGCGATGGCTAACAAGAAAATGAAAAGAGCTTCGTTTTCACATTAATAACCTAGAAGAAAACGACATTGCTTGTTGTTAAGAAAAAAGATGTCATCTTTAATTAATTCGAAAGAAATATACCAAATAATGGCCCATTACCATTTGGCTTGACCTTTGGCGACGAAATTATATAGACTATATAATTTTTTATAACAATACTAAATTTATATATAATAAATACAAATTTTTATTAAATAAACTAATAGATTACTTAAGTAAGATATGGTAAAATTTATCTTATATATGCATTCATAAATCATTATACTAGTTACAATTATTATCTATACATTATAACATTATATTAATTACCATATATAATTATATTTATTGCAATAAAATTAAAAATAATTGCAATATAGTAAAATGGAAATAATATTATTTATTAATATCATATTCTTAAAAATCAAATTTAATATTATGGACAATGATTGTAAGTTTAAACATAAATTTACTTAACAACAATGTCATTTCTTCTCATTTATAAAACTAAAAATATAAAATTAATTTATATTAAATTAATTTATACTTTTATTAATCTCTTTTAAAATATATGATTTGGCGATTTTATTTGTTGTCACAAAACTCTATTTATTATATATAAATCATATATTATTTTATATAAATGATATATTGAAAAAAATTGTTATATTAAAAATTATTATAAATATGAAAAGAATTGGCAACGATATTATAAAATCATCGCCAAATATATTCATTTAACGACAATTACATGAGATCGTTGCTAAAGGGTGTCTACGTTGGCAACTTTTACCATAAATCGTCGCCAATTGGTAAACCTTTGGTAGCATTTTATTAAATCGTCACTAATTGTGAACAACAAATGACATCGTTGTTGTCTTCGGGTGCAATATTAAAAATTAGTAGAAAACAATGCCATTTGTTTTTAGCTTCAGCTTTGACATTTTAAATCAAACAAAAAAATGACATTTTTTGTTTTAACAATAAACGATGTCTTTTCTTAGAACTTAAACCTTACAGTCGAAGCCCCCTCCCGTACTCATTTCATGTTCTTCGTCATTTTGTATTTTGTAGTTATAACCAAATAACTTTGAGACCCATTTTTTATGCTATAGAGTGATAATTCTCTATTCCAGCAAATGTTTGAGGCTTTGTTGATCATTATGAATTTAGAACTTTCATCCCAATAAGTATGGTCTCCACATTTTGATGGCATAAATAATTACCAACATTTCATTAACATAAGTCGACCAAGATAGCTTGTTGCTGCCCAAGGCTTGACACGTTAATGCTATAGGCTTCCCTTGTTGTGATAAGATCACTCTTATACCTTTGTTTAGAGCATCAGTTTCAACAATGAAGGGCTCATCAAAATTAGGCATGACTAGTGTTGGTGTAGTGGTTTTGGCACGCTTTAGTTGCTGGAAGGTTGTGGCTACTTCATGCATCCAAAAGAATTTCCCTTTCTTTAATAGGCTATTACACCATAATTTCACACAAAAGTTTGATAACAGCGAGTGAGGCCCAAAAAACCATGTAATTGAGTAATATTAGTTAGTGAAGGTCAGTTAAGCACAACTTTGATTTTTGATTGATCAACTTTAATACCATTTGGAGTAATAACATGTCTTGTGTACTCTAATTCTTTCTTTTTGAATATACACTTTGAGAGTTTGATGAAGATCGAATTGATGCTACTTCTGCCTACCAAATATGATCTATGTGCTTAGTTTGACTAGAAGTATAAATCAAAATGTTGTTAAAAAATACGGGCACAAATTTACAAAGGGAAGGCCCAAAGATGGAGTTCATAATTGCCTGAAAGATAGAGGGAGGATTATAAAGACCGAAGGGCATGATCAAATATTCATAATGGTCGTTGTGAGTTTGGAATGCCTTTTTGTGGATATCTAAAGGATGAACTAGAACTTAATAATATCCTACTCAGTAAATCAATTTTAGTAAGATAGTAAGTGTTATAAAGCTCGTTAAACAAGTCATCTGTTATTAGAATTGGAAATTAGTTTTTGATAGTTACGACATTCAAAGTTCGATAATCAGTATAAAAATACCATGTCTCATCGTTTTTAACTAGCAATATTAGAGAACAGAAGGGACTTTTGCTTCTCCTAATGAACCCCAAGTTCAACAAGTCATTAATTTTCTTTTCAATCTCTACCTTTTGAAAGTGAGCATAACAATACGTTGTTATATTGACTAGTTTGCCCCCATCTTTGAGGTTAACGTGATGGTTAATTTCCCTTATAGGAGACAGTTGTTGAGGCTCTTAAAAGAGGTCCTCAAATTGATTCAGTAAGTATTGTATTTTTGGGCTTTCATCCTATGTGTCACCATTATTTGATGTTTAAAAGCAAAGTGCAGCAAGCAAAATACTTTGTGGCATTTGTTTGGAAATAGACATCAGCGAGGCTTTCTGATTTTGTTATGATTTGATGCCTTGTAATATTTTGACTTGATGATTTCATACAAATTCCATACACAATTACTTCCAATTACACATAATCATGCCAAGTTTCTCCAATCATTCAACTCCTAAGACCACATCCAATCCCCTTAGTAGTAAAGCATATAGAATAAGAAAGAAAATATTACCTTATATCTCTACCAGAACATGTTCAAACTTTCCCTAGCACATAAGGGTTCCACCATTATCAATTTTCACAAAAAATGGCTCAGTTGGGATTACTAGTGATTGTATTATATTGACCAGTCTTTTAGCTATGAAATTAAGGGTGGAGTCTCTATCAATAAAGGCAATCATTTCTTTATCTTGAATTTTATTGTGAATTTGCATGGTTTGATTTGCTACCACTCCTGTCAATACATATAAAAATATTTCTAGTTGAGCTTCGTCCTTAATAGTGTCTTCCAAATTACCCTCCATTATCAATAGCTGTGGTCCTTGATATCGACAGTCTGGAGTGAATTTTTCATCAAAATTGAAACAAAGTCTTTGCATCCCATCCCAGGTGAGGCATTTCATTAGTGACATAGTCTTTACTACCACTAATGAAGTGACATTTATGGCATGACGATTGGAAATTCGGATGATTTTGTGTTGTTTGGCCATCTTATCATCTCTCATTCACTCTAGGTTAACAAGCTCCTTCAAAGTTTTGGGTCTGGACATCCGAATGCCATCCCCACGAAAGTCCTTACCAAAACTTTCAATGTCCAACCTTACCTAATTGGACAATCTTTCAAATTCTATTAGGTACTAAAGCAAAGTCCCTGTTGGAATTATGCCCATAACCCAATCGTTATGTAATAGATTGAACACCTTAGTTTTGTGATCATTAATTTTGATTAATAATATGACAAATGATTTTATTATCATATTACGTTTATTGTTTTTTATTATAATATGATAAGTCCTTGATTAAATTTATACATTTGTCATTATAATGAAGATTACAATAATGACAGTCAAGTCTTATGGGGTTAATCTAAAAGTGTTATTAATCATAGGATCATCAAATAAGGACTTTAATTATTCGGTTATATCAATATGTATATAATAGTATCTATTGGATGGATGTTAGTAGATCTCATCTACTAAGTTACATATATAGATGATGCATATAAAGATATGATCATTGAAATGACCAAATTGAGAATTCTCAATGGTTAATATTACCTATGAATTATAAAGTGAGATATTCTCATAAGGATTTAAATGTATATTTTTCCTTTAGCCTGAGATCATCATAGTAATCAATAGGTCACTTATTATGTTTTGATGTCGGACACCTAATGTGTAAAAATGCTAGTTGAATGATCATTGGATATAATTAAGTACCTGTCTGAATAGTGGTGAGTCAAGATAGGATCCATCAACTCTAGGTAATGAGTTTGAGCTCTATGTTGTCAATGATCTTAATAGTTGTTTCAAGACCTTAGGTAAGGTGATTGAATGAGTGAGAAAGAGAGTTTTCTAAGTCATTCACCAATCAATAATGATCAATATATAACATAGTTGGTTATCTAATAAGATTTGACAGTTAAATAATACCTTAGGATAATCCAAACTTGTAATAATGGAAGGTAATAATACATTATCCTTAACTAGGTTCCCACTTTATAAGGTTGTTACTTCACACTATCTAGTCATTGAGGAGTGTTGTTAAATACCAACCTTGATTAGTAATTAATTAAATTAATTACTACTGGCTTAGTGATGAACTTATGTGGTCATACACATACGAGTATAATATTTCTTGTTTATAATTATTTAATTTATTATGAGATAATGTATTAAATAGTTTATATGGCATATTATTATTTTTTGCTAATACAGAAAATATAATATTGGAAATTTTCTTGTACAAAATAAATGAATAAAATAAAATTGTTTATTTATTTCATTTCATTTTATAAATAATAATAATTATTTTAAAAACAAAACAAAAAGGCATCAGATGATTTTGGCATGGATGGTTTTGTTTTCGTTTTAGAAGAAAAAAAACCAAAAAAAAAGGATGCATTGGTTCATTCAATGAACAATAAACGTTAAAAACTTATGATGTGTGAGGGTGTGCGTAAAGTGTAAAAAGAAAAACTTACGCGGAGAAGAAAAACTCTCTGATATTCTTTCTGTTTTTTTCGTAAAGTGTACATGAATAAAACAACGTAGAGAAGACTGAGAAATCAAAAACTCTTTCATTTTTTTTCTTTTTCTATACATGAAAATAAACAAGAGAAAAAGATAAATTTGTTTTTTCCATTCTTGAAAAAGGGGTTCTTCAAATTTAACCAAAGTCATATCAAGTGTTAAAAGCAGGATGTATTTTTTGGTATAGACTACATAGAGACTTCACATTTTCAAAATTTATTACCAATAAGTCTTCACAAATTTCAGGTATTTATTGTTACCTGTTCTTATTATTAGTATGTTTATTAAACGCAATAAATAAATATAGGATTGTAATTTTTATTTCCACCACGTATATGATACTTCGATTGGTATCAAAGCCAATTTTGCATTTACATCATACTTGACAAAGACCAATAATTTGCATATTTTTTTGTATTTTTTGTTTTAACACTTTGAAAGTTGCTTATTTAATATGCATGATAATGTTGAAATTGTGTTTTCACATAAATGAAAATATTATTTCATGTTCTTTAAGCATTCGACAAATGTTGTCTATAAAAGTTGTGTACAATAAATTCATTAAATGCATTTAATAGATGTTGTACGAATAGTTAATGCAAAGGTTGTTTTAAAAGGTTTTGGTTTTAAGGTGTTACAAAAGTTGTTTTTTCTATATGGAAAACTCATTCTGGAAAATTTCAAGTACGCATGGAAACTTTTAAATGTGTACAGTAAATTGATTAAAGCTTTTGGTGAAAAGTTTTTGACAAATTTTAACTTTTTTATAATTATTATTATAAATTATTTATAAAAATGAAAATGAAAAAAGGAGTACATTGGATGGTGAAGGGTCACCTTGTTTTGTTTGTTTTGTATTATATGTTTAAAACCAAAATGAAGAGGTACATATAATAAGCCTCTTTCATTTTTCCGTACGTGTAGGAAATAAATACAAGTTTCTTATATGAATGTTGTTTGAATATGTGATATGATCGTTAACATTATTAAAATTGTTTTAATAACATAAAATCTTAACCCTTTACAATGATTGAGCTAATTTTGATATAATTTATGATATTTTATCAAAAGAATTTTCCACCTAAGAAGATAATAATATTTATTTTTGTTTATAAAGAATGGCCTAATAACTAGGTAACTTGTAGTTCATGGATAAATAATATTTTCTATTGCATATGATACATGTGTGAGTAAAATTACTTAATTTTATATTTTGCCTAGGCGCCTAGGAGTATAATAATAATTAATTCTCTATCACTTGGATGGATAAATTAAATTATACTAATAACAATGACCTGACAACTAGGAGACTATATAGTATTGAGCCTATGATAAATTTTATATGATAAAATAGAAAATTTATCACTCTTTAATTATGCATGAGTAACGACTTGACAACCAAGGGGCTCATTCATGTTTTAAAGATTTTATATCATTTAAATAAAAGTTCATGTCTTAAAGATACAAGATTGTGTTGTTATTTTGGTATTTTCTTTTTTATTAGATTTCTCAAGATGTCTACTATATTAATGTGAAACATTCTTGATGCTAACAAGTTAGAGGGTAGCAATTTTGATGATTGGTACCGCAATCTGAGAATTGTTCTCATGCATGAAAAACTTATCGATGTGATCGATAAACCTATGAAGGAAGCGCCTCTTAAGAGAATTAATGATGCTAATGCATTGGATGCATATTTTAAGTATAATGAATAAAGTGCTAATGCCAAGTGTACTGTTTTGGCATCAATGAGTTCTGAACTCTAAAGGCAGCATGAAAGTATGAATCCTCCACAGTGTAGGAAAATCCCGGGGTGTCCATCACATGGACACAGTGCGGAAAACAAAACTTTTTTGTTCCGGGAAGTTCCCGAAAGCCAGGATCCAAGTGTATGTATAAATAGTCAAACCATAACGACCAAAGGAGACCGTCTCTAACGGTATCCACGCAGAGGTCGGAAAACTAACCGGGACAAACTCTTTGACCCGGAAATAGCTAAAATAATTAAAGACTGTTAGATCTTACCTTATTCTAGGAGAGCTTAGGATTCAACCTTGAAGAGGGGATGAAACTTGGAGAAGAGCTTGAAGGATGATGATGGAAAGCTTGAAAGATGAAACACTTTTCTCTTCCTTCTTGCAAACCACGATGAAGCCCTTTCAAAATTTATGAAAGAAACTCATTCTTTCTTTTAAAAGCTACGATCATCTTCAGGAGAAAGAAAAGAACTCTTTCTTTTTCTTACATAACCCATTAGCTACGAAGATCATCCTCTCTTTACTTTTATTTTTTGTCCTTTTGCAATTTAATGCTTAATGACTAAGCATTAAAACTAGTAGGTTCTAAATCCTTCTCTTCTCTTCCACGTTACTACATATATATATATATATATATATATTAATTAATTACTTAATTAATTAATAATATATATATGTATATAAATGCTGAAGTGGTCCAGTCACACTGGGGTCGGACCTATCGGCCTGCCGGGCCCCGGTACCGAAAAATCGGCAGAGACCCTTTTCAGCAATATCGATGTCGCGATCTCATCGGGACATATCTCGATCTCATCGGGATCCATTTAATCCTATTGCTCTCTAGATATTGGATCACTATCCAAAACTATTTTACAGATTTCCGATCCACTCTTATGCGTGTGACCCATTAGGTTCCCGGTTATGTTGGCCACTTAGATTAACACTTAATCTAAGCAAGTCATGAGCGGCGTCTAGCAACACATCATGACCTCCAATTGACCGGAAAGTAATTGGTTTGACTAATGAACCCGAGCTCATCAGGAACCAGATCACGAACCTTTCCATAGACAATTACCGTGCAATTCGTCCTTTCACCATCCTATACCCCACTTGGTTATGAGTATGGTCAAAGTGTCAACTCTCACTAGACTGAGTCTAGCCCAAGTGATATCGGGTCTCGTCCGGACTCATTACTTTATGTGTCCATGAAGACCCTCTTCATGACACGGGTGTGCTCCGGCGCCAGAGACTTCCAAGTAATGATCCTGACAAGAAGCTATGGGTATCTCTTCTGCTATTCCAGAAGTGGTGAATCCTTTATTGGCTACTCAATTACCTTCGAATACCTCAAACTATACCCAAGCACCACCCTATGAGCGATCTCTGGAAGGCAACAAGGAATGGAGTCAAAGCACAGAATCAGTATCCAAGATATCCTTGAGTACCTCAAGTCTAAGGATACTTGCACCATTGCTATGATGAGATTATCACTGACATTATAATAGAATACCCATGTGATGATCTCATGGCAGGTCATCCAATGTACTTACTACCACTAGTAAGCATCCACATGTCAAATCTAAATATCTCAATATTTACGTTTCGAGATCCACCGCTGATCCAATCAAGGAATATGACATGTGCTAATCTATCCGGATTAACAATGTCCGGTCTCGTTAATCCTATGACTAGGATAATTTAGATATCGACATAATTGCACATGATAGGAATCTCGATGAGTATGATCACATCATAATTTCCTTCATGCTATGTCATATATCATGGACTTCATTAATTTGATTCAAGATCACAATCAATTCATAATAAAATGAACATCAAATAAATGAAATATGTCTTGCTTTATTTATTCATAAAGTCTGTACATGACTATGAAAAAAATGCGCTAAAGGGGATTGCCTTTAGGGCACTACTCTAATAATCTTAACGTTCTGTACACACATAAGTCGACTTACCAGAACCGTGCAAGCATAAGTCGAGTTACATCAGGATACAAGTCGACTTATACTTACAAATCTCCCACTTGACCTAAAGCCAATCGCCTTGGTATCTAATACCATAAGCGAGTACATGAGAATCAAAATTCTTCTGTGACAATGGCTTTGTCAATAGATCGACAATGTTACGCTCTGGGAATTCTCTATCGGACATCACCCGCGTAATGATCTCCGAATCGATGGTATCGGTGAGTACGTGTTTGGATCGCTGATGAGACCTTGGTTCATTTGCCTGCGCAATAGCTCCATTGTTGTCACAATACAACTATATGGGTCCATCACAGCTAGGAACCACACCAAGTTCAGTAATGAACTTCTTGATCCAAACAACTTCCTTTCTTTGCATCCGATCTTTGCAATGTACTCCGCCTTGTCGTTGAATCGTGAGCGTCTCTTGTTTGGAACTCTTCCAACCGACCGCTCCGCCATTCAAGTGAAAACGTAACTGATTGGGACTTGAGTCGTCCTTATCAGATTGAAAATGGCATCAGATGCTGCCGCTCACTGAGATTTCCATCTCCAAATATCAAGAAAACATCCTTAGTTCTTCACAAGTATTTTAGGATATTCTTGACAGCCACCCAGTGACCTTCACCAGGATCCGATTGGTATCTGCTCGTAACACTTAGAGCATATGATACATCGGGTCTCGTACATAGCATTGCATACATGATAGATCCTACTGCAGATGCATACGGGATCATATTCATGCGCATCCTCTCATCTGTGTCTTAGGACACATAGACTTGAGCGATATCCCATGAGACATGGGAAGATACCTCTCTTGGATTGCTCCATGCTAAACCTCTTTAGCATCTTATCTATGTCGTTGATTGTGAAAGACCAAGCAACCTCTTGATCTATCTCTATAGATCTTTATCCCAAGGATATAAGTTGCTTCTCCAAGGTCTTTCATGGCAAATTGTTTGACAACCAAATTTTACTGGTTGCAAGATTGAGACATCGTTTCCTAGTAACAATATGTCATCTACATATAACACAAGGAATACGATTGCAGTTCCATTAACCTTCTTGTACACACGGTGTTCATCCGGATTTGTGAGAAACCAAACTCTTTGATTGTCTCATCAAAACGAATATTCCAACTCCTGGATGCTTGCTTCAATCCATAAATGGATTTCTGAAGCTTGCATACCTTTTCGCCATCATAGGAGATGAAGCCCTCAGGTTGTGTCATATACACATCCTCAGTTAGATTTCCATTCAGGAAAGCTGTCTTCACATCCATTTGCCATATCTCATAATCATAATGAGCGGCAATGGCTAGGAGTATCCTAATGGATTTAAGCATTGCTACTGGACTGAAGGTCTCGTCATAGTCAACTCCTTGTCTTTGACGAAAGCCTTTAGCCACAAGCCTCGCTTTATAAGTAATCACATTACCATCCATGTCGGTTTTCTTCTTGAAAACCCATTTGCACCCTATAGATTTTATCCCTTCAGGTGCATCAACCAAAGTCCATACCTGGTTTTCATACATGGAATCCATTTCAGATTTCATGGCACGAAGCCATTTTCGGACTCGAACTCTTGTAACCTCTTCATAGGTGGTAGGCTCATCATCCTCTATGAGCAATACGTCATTCTGTTCACTCACGAGAAATCCATATCTCTCGGGAACAGAGCGTATCCTACTTGACCTACGAATTACGTGTGTAGTAGAAGGTTGAACTGTTACCTCATCTGTATGAGTTACAGTTTTAGGTTCAGGCAGTTGATCTGCGTCTGTCCGAGCATCTTGAACTTCTTCAAGCTCAATTTTGCTCCCACTGTCTTCTTGTAAAAGAAACTCTTTCTCTAAAGACAGCATGCATCGAAACAAACACCTTTTGTTCCTCAAAGAAGGTAGAATTGATATCCTCTTGTTTCTTTAGGATATCCCTGACAGAACTGTCGCCGACTTTGCTTCAAGCTTATCTGACTTTGTCCGCTTCACATAAGCAGGACAACCCCAAACTTTCAAATAAGAAAGATAAGGTTTCTTGTTAGTCCACATCTCATATGGAGTAACATCAACTGTCTTTGATGGAACTTTGTTTAACAAGTAAGCAAATTGTCTCGGCGCATACCCCAAAAGGATTTTGGTAATCGCAAAGCCATCATAGATCGAACCATGTCCAGCAAGGTTCGATTTCTCCTTTCTGCCACACCATTGTGCTGTGGTGTGTAAGGTGGAGTCCACTGAGATAAAATCCCATTATCTCTGAGATAATCCAAAAACTATTGGTCTAAGTATTCGCCACCACGATCATATCGTAATGTCTTAATACTTTTCCCAAGTTATTTTTCTACTTCATTTCTGAATTATTTGAACTTTTCAAACGCTTCAGATTTGTATCTCATCAGATACAAGTACCCATATCAAGAATAATCATCGATAAAGGTAATGAAGTAATGATCACCACTTCTGGCATGGATGGACATCGGACCACATACATCTGAATGTATTAGGTCTAATAATCCAGTCGCTCGTTCACCCTTTCCCTTAAAAGGTAACTTAGTCATCTTGCCTAACAAACAAGATTCACATGTGTCATATGATTCATAATCAAATGACCCTAAACTCCCACTCTTATGGAGCTTAGCGATCGTCTCTCATTTATGTGGCCAGGCGACAATGCCATAAGTAAGTTGATTTTAAATTATCTCTTTTATGTCTTTTCTTGTCATTGACATTCAAAATTGGATGTGACATATCTAATATGTAAATTCCATTGCATAATGTACCATACCATAGAGCATTCCATTTAAACTAATAGAACAACCATTGCTCCCAAAAGTTACATGGAAACCAAATCTATTTAAACAAGAAATGATAATATGTTCTTTGTTAAAACCGGTACAAAATAACAATCATCCAAATTGAATACAAGCCCACTGGGAGTGTCAAAACATAAGTCCCTACGGCTAATGCAGCAACTTTGCTCCATTACCAACACGTAGGTCCATATCTCCTTAATGAGTCGCCATCGTCCCTAAGGCCCGCATATTATTATATGTGTGAGCCACAACGGTATCTAATACCCATATGTTGTGATCGAAACAGATTAACCTCAATGACAAACATATCTGAAGAAGTCGAGGCATCGATGCCTTCTTACGCTTGAGGACTCTCAGATAGACTTTTGAGTTTAGCCTCCAGGTGGCGATCTTACCACTGATGGAAGCGGGTTCCTTTTGGGCAAGACCTTTGTTTTCTTTTGGTCGTTTCTTCCTACTTTTCGATCTCTATCGAAACATCAACAAGAAGTGGATCGGGAAGTGGAACATCAAGGACATAGCCCAGTTCCTTAGATCCGAGAACATTTCTCGATTTCTTAGCCAATCAAGAAAATCAGTCCGTGTAATTTGTTCGAGTCCATTAGTGGCGCAAGTTCGACTGGAAGACATCTTCAAACAACCTAACCATAGAGAGAGAAAGATGTTAGAATAGACTTAAATGCAGATTGAAGTTAAATGCATGATCATAAGGACTTAAATGACATGCATACAGCTCCCACTAGTTTCATAGAATCCATAACCCTCATTATGAATCCAAGAAACAAGGTGACAAAATGTCCCAGTGGGTCGATATCCGACATTGCTAAGAATGACCTTGGGTTTGCCCAACAAGCCACTTCTTAGGTCAATCGGTAGGTATCAGTCATACCAATTGCATCATCGATAACCGACATTAAGAATGACCTTGAGGTTAGCTCAACAAGCCACCTTATTTCTCGGGAGGTATCAGACATACCAGTTACATCTTAGACACAACTATCGATCAGTGCTATCAACGGTTGATGTGTGCACAAACATTGGGTTATCAACACTTGATGCGCGTACATCTGATGTACACTACCCAACTTTGCCTCTGTCCACGTTGACCTTGAAGTTAGCTCAACAAATCAACGCTTCTAGGAAAACCGACCCATTAATCCGAAAATCTTATTTTTCATGGTTCGAACATATTCGTATAGAGTGAGCTTGAGGTTAGCTCAACAACTCAACCCTAGAAGAACTCTGGTTCTTACCATATTAATGGAAGGCGTTAGTTTTTATATTACGAGGAGGGATTTCCAATTCAGGTCTCATCCAAGCTATGGGATTATAGTCACCATGAATATATGGAGTAATTTAGGGCATTGCATCAATCACATTGAATTTATACGAAAATCATCCATCATCCCGCTTAAGGCATGATATAAGTCGACTTATCCAATGCAAGTCGACTTATCTTTCTCTTAAGATGTACAAGTCGCCTTGTATCAATATACAAGTCGCTTTATACGACTTCTTGCACATGTAAGTCGCCTTATCCAATGAACAAGTCGCCTTACACAAGGAAAATTGCTATCTAGTCGGCTAATTCTCAATCCAAGCATTCCCAATTCACAACACCAATATAACAAGTATATAAACCTTTATATTAATGTGCTAATGAAACATTTTCATCAAATCATGCATGCCATATAGTCAAACTATATAGTAAAAACTTGAAACCGATTAATCACTATTAATCACTAGATTTCCACATAATTTTAAGAATATCAAATTATCATGCTAAGTATCTCTAGGTAGGCTACACGTTATCAAGATTATTTCGGCACTTGTCACAAAAATTGCGACGGCCAAAATAACCAAGATAACGGAATAATCTAACGAGACGCTAAAGTGACCTATTCGACATCCAAAAATTATTGGAAACCAAATTTCAAGAATATCATTTTGGCATGCATACCAGATCAATATAACACATTTTTAATCACATTAAAAATGATTCAAGGCATTGGAATTCAGAAATACACAACCATTCATTTCAAACAAAACAGCCCCAGCAACTTTCTCAAAACTGCCAAGCTCTGCCTTTTGCTCGAAATAATCATTGAAACAATTTCAATAAATGCTGAGAAAATTACAGAGTTAGTATATGTTCACAACATGCTCCATGAATTTTTGTAGGATTTATTTCCAACAAAAACTCATCAAACCTCAGCAATCTAGCCGAAACAGAATCTGTGTTTTTCAACACAGACAGTCCCAGCAGCATACAATAAATTCGGAAATAAATAGTAAATCACCTTGAAAACATTTTTCCATCCACAGAGACATTCACAAACATCTTAGGGACGTGTCGGTGAAAACCAATCCGAAATGTTTTTTTTTTAGAATTTATTCTCGAATTTACAAGTATACCTGTTTCAGAAATGTTCAACAGGACAGCATCCGAAACTTAGGGAATTAAATTAGCAAAACCATATCAAACGACATTGATAAATTTTTTCCTTTTATAGACACATTCAGCAACATCTCATGAGCAGGTCTATGCAAGAAAATTTCGAAAACCCTAATTCTGGACAGAATTCGAAATATACATAGGCAGCATGCTACACAACTCAATTCACAAAGGAACTCCGACCTAGTTATCATTATAACTGTTTATACAACACAATTTGCTCTGATACCACTGTAGGGAAATCCTGGGGTGTCCATCACATGGACACAGTGCGGAAAACAAAACTTTTTTGTTCCGGGAAGTTCCCGAAAGCCAGGATCCAAGTGTATGTATAAATAGTCAAACCATAACGACCAAAGGAGACCGTCTCTAACGGTATCCACGCAGAGGTCGAAAAACTAACCGGGACAAACTCTTTGACCCGGGAATAGCTAAAATAATTAAAGACTGCTAGATCTTACCTTATTCTAGGAGAGCTTAGGATTCAACCTTGAAGAGGGGATGAAACTTGGAGAAGAGCTTGAAGGATGATGATGGAAAGCTTGAAAGATGAAACACTTTTCTCTTCTTTCTTGCAAACCACGATGAAGCCCTTTCAAAATTTATGAAAGAAACTCTTTCTTTCTTTTAAAAGCTACGATCATCTTCAGGAGAAAGAAAAGAACTCTTTCTTTTTCTTACATAACCCATTAGCTACGAAGATCATCCTCTCTTTACTTTTATTTTTTGTCCTTTTGCAATTTAATGCTTAATGACTAAGCATTAAAACTAGAAGGTTCTAAATCCTTCTCTTCTCTTCCACGTTACTACATATATATATATATATATATATATTAATTACTTAATTAATTAATAATATATATATGTATATAAATGCTGAAGTGGTCCAGTCACACTGGGGTCGGACCTACCGGCCTGCCGAGCCCCGGTACCTAAAAATCGGCGGAGACCCTTTTCAGCAATATCGATGTCGCGATCTCATCGGGACATATCTCGATCTCATCGGGATCCATTTAATCCTATTGCTCTCCAGATATTGGATCACTATCCAAAACTATTTTACAGATTTCCAATCCACTCTTATGCGTGTGACCCATTAGGTTCCCGGTTATGTTGGTCACTTAGATTAACACTTAATCTAAGCAAGTCATGAGCGGCGTCTAGCAACACATCATGACCCCCAATTGACCGGAAAGTAATTGGTTTGACTAATGAACCCGAGCTCATCAGGAAGAAGATCACGAACCTTTCCATAGACAATTACCGTGCAATTCGTCCTTTCACCATCCTATACCCCACTTGGTTATGAGTATGGTCAAAGTGTCAACTCTCACTAGACTGAGTCTAGCCCAAGTGATATCGGGTCTCGTCCGGACTCATTACTTTATATGTCCATGAAGACCCTCTTCATGACACGAGTGTGCTCCGGCGCCAGAGACTTCCAAGTAATGATCCTGACAAGAAGCTATGGGTATCTCTTCTGCTATTCCAGAAGTGGTGAATCCTTTATTGGCTACTCAATTACCTTGAATACCTCAAACTGCACTCCAAGCACCACCCTATGAGCGACCTCGAAGGCAACAAGGAATTGAGTCAAAGCACGTAATCAAGATTCAAGATATCCTTGAGTACCTCAAGTCTAAGGATACTTGCACCATTGCTATGATGAGATTATCACTGACATTATAATAGAATACCCATGTGATGATCTCATGGCAGGTCATCCAATGTACTTACTACCACTAGTAAGCATCCACATGTCAAATCTAAATATCTCAATATTTACAGTTTCTGAGATCCACTGCTTGATCCAATCAAGGAATATGACATGTGCTAGTCTATCCGGATTAACAATGTTCAGTCTCGTTAATCCTATGACTAGGTATAATTTAGATACTGACATAATTGCACATGATAGGAATCTTAGTAGTATGATCACATCATAATTTCCTTCATGCTATGTCATATATCATGGACTTCATTAATTTGATTCAAGATCACAATCAATTCATAATAAAATGAACATCAAATAAATGAAATATGTCTTGCTTTATTTATTCATAAAGTCTGTATATGACTATGAAAAAAATGCGCTAAAGGGGATTGCCTTTAGGGCACTACTCTAACAATCTTAACGTTCTGTACACACATAAGTCGACTTACCAGAACCGTGCAAGCATAAGTCGAGTTACATCAGGATACAAGTCGACTTATACTTACACACAGATCATTGAGCACTTTAAGAAGATGTATGAGTCACAAAGTATGACTACTAGATACCAGTTATCTAACTCTGTATTCAAGTCTAAACGGAAGCCCAAATTTCCTATGGGATCCCATGTTCTTAAGATGATTGATCTTATAGAACAACTTGAGAAGTTAGGGCGTTCACTAAGGAAAGAGTTGTCACAGGATTTGATCTTACAGTCTTTTATTAATAATTTTTCATTGTTCATCGTTAACTTTAACATGAATAAGACAGACTGTGATCTTCATGAAATGCTCAACTTGTTGATCAATTATGAAAATCAAGTAGCATCGTCTAATAAGGTGAAAGTATCAGGGTCTGCGAACTTGATTGGTAACTCTTCTAAGCGTAAGTGGAAGGACAAAAAGAAGACTAAGAAAAATCATCTTACACCTAAGGGTGTTTGGAATAAATCCAAGGGTAAGGAGAAGAGAGTTGACCAAAAAGTTGTTGAATGTTTCTTCTGTACAAATAAGGGACACTGGAAGAGGAACTACCTAGAGTATCTAGCTACTTTCAAAGGCAAGAAACAAGGTAGGACATTTATAAAAAAATGTTTTCATGATTTCTTTAACTACTATTAATTCTACTAAATGGGTATTAGATACCGATAGTAGCTTTAAGATCTGCAATATATTGCAGGTTCTAATGATCAGTAGGAGATTGAAAAAGGAAGAAGTTAAGCTATAAGTTAGGAATGGAGCAAGTGTTGTTGCCCTAACTATAGGAATTATTTCTCTTGTTATGCCTATGGGAAAGACTTTATTATTAGAAGATTGTTATTATATTCGTAAGTTTATTTTGAACATTATTTCCATTTTGTCATTAGATAAACGTGGATTTCATACAATCTTTAAGAATAACCAATGTAATATATTTCATAGTAATGAATTATATGTAAGTGGTTATTTACAATATGGTCTTTATGTCTTACCTAAAATAATTGTTTATCCAATTATGAATGTTTCTGGTCAAAAAAAAAAGGAAGAGAGATAATCAAGCAAATCAAACTTACCTTTGGCATTGTAAACTTAGTCATATTAGTGAGAAAAGAGTAAACAAGTTGCACAAAGAAGGATGCCTTGGTAAATAAGATTATGAATCATATGAAACTTGTGAATCTTTTCTCAAAGGCAAAATAACCAAATCTCCATTTACTGGAACTGGAGAGAAAGCTAGTGAACTTTTAGGACTCATACATACTGCTATATGTAAGCCTATGAAAGTTCAAGTTAAAGGTGGATATTCTTATTTTATCACCTTCAATAATGATTTATCAAGATATGGATTTGTGTGTCTTATGAAAAACAAGTCCGAATCATTTGAAATGTACAAAAGATTTCATAGTGAAGTTGAAAAACAAACTAGCTAGAGTATAAAGGCACTAAGATCTGACCGTGGCAATGAGTATCTTAGTGATGATTTTGTTGATTATCTAAGGCAAGATGGAATCTTATCTTAGTGGACTTCTCCAAGAACACCACAACACAATGGTGTTTTAGAAAGGAGAAATCGAACCTTATTGGATATGGTGAGATCCATGATGGGGTTCACTGATCTTCCTATCTTCCTATGGAGATATGCTTTAGAAGTTGTTGCCTATTTATTAAACAAAGTTCCTACTAAAGAAGTCATTAAAACTCCATTTAAGATGTGGAAAGGACATAAGCCTAACCTAAAATATTTGAAAGTTTGGGGTTTTCTAGCTTATGCCAAGAGATTGCTGCCAAATACGCTTAAAGCGAGGCCTGACAAGTGTAGATTTGTTGGCTATCCCAAGGAAACTATGGGATACTATTTCTATCATCCTTCTGAACATAAAGTGTTTGTAGCCATAGATGCAGCCTTTTTAGAAATGGAGTTCCTTAATGGAGGAAGTCATGGTGTAGAAATAGATCTTGATGACATTCAAGATTCTAATGAATCATCACAATCTCAAGAGCATCAGATGCATGTTTAGAAACCTTTATTTAATGTCTTAAAATTAACACAAAGGGTACCAACCTTAACTGTTAAGGAGAATGGATCAATTAATGAACTTGTCTAAGCTCCAATGCAATAACAAGATCAAGTAGAGGAAGAACCTATTGAACATGAGCCTTTTAGAAGGTCTACTAGGGATCATCGTAGGCTTTTTAATTTTGTACCGTACCGACTGGTACTGTCTGGAAGGTACCGTACCGACTAATAAACGGTATGAAATGATAAACGTTAGTACCAGCCTCGAATAGCAGTCAGTATAGGCATTTACTGGACGGTATCGGCCGGAACCATCAATTCCAGCTGATACCGTAACTTCCAAAAATTGCAAGGACTAACTTGCAATTTCTAAAAGTTTGAAACCTAAAATCTAATTACCCCCCTTCTCGATTTTTCTTCGGTTCTTCCTTCTTCCACGCCATTGCCTCCTCTCTTCTTCGATCTCTCTCTCGATGTCTCCCCGTCTCTTCATCGTCTCCTCGCCATCAACGTCTCCTCCAATTCTCCAATCCTCTTCCATTGAGTCTTCGACCGCTGGTTTGCGCGGCTGGCGATCTTTTCTTTCTCCCTTCAACAGTTCGACCTCAGCTCGCTCCTCGTCACCTTCTCCTTCATCCTCCTCGCCGTCTCCCTTCCTTCGACGCACCACATGACCACCTCAGCTCAGACGGATCACACGATTCGATGTCGACCTGGATTGGTGAAGATCCGATTGTTTTGGGATGTATGTGTTTTGATTTTTGCTTCATTTTTCATGGAATTTTGAAAATTATTGCTTCTATGATTGTGTTGGTTGTTGGATGATGGTGGATTTGGGGTTAAAAATTGGTGTTGTTATGTTGGATTTAGGTTAAAAAATTAGATGTTGAGTTCAGCTGAGAATGGGAAATGGGAATGGTCTGAAATTCGAATGGATATTGAAGTTGATTGATTTTTGTCATTTGTGAATGTTGAAGTTCAACTGAAATTGGAATTGGATTTTGTCATTTTGGAAGTAGATTGGAAATTTAGAATGGTAATTTACGGTATTGATTATTGAATGGTAGAAATTGGCTTGTGATTACGATATTAATATTGAATTGTTGGATTATTGATTAATGACATTGAATTTGAGTTTGAGCAATTAAATTTGAGATTGAGTTTAATAATTTGAAATGTTTAATTGTACATGTATTTTATTTAATTATAATTTGGTGCTTATGGTTAACCTTATGTTTTAAATTTAAACTTTAAAGTTAAATTGTTGATGTTGGTTAATTGTGTAACATCCAGATACCTATGTTAAGGCTAGAATAGTAATTTATGAGAAAGTAAAACACATCATGCATAAGTTAATTGTGACATACACATTTATTTTGCACATTCATATGATTGTATATGCATTCATTGGCATTTTCGAGTAAATTGGTTTATAAATTGTGGATTTAATTGGAGTGTATGAAATGTAATTTGGCAATTTTTGTATATTTCGGGTATTTTGCAATTTTTGGTGAATTATTTCGAGCTGAAATTTTTTTGGTGATAATAGTTATTATTTCAGAATTTTTGGTGAATTATGGATTAATTATCTTGAAAATTTAAATTTGGTGTGTAATAGATATTTTGGAAATTTATCAAAAAAAATTGAGCTATTTTAGACTAGGAAAAATATTGAAATAAGGGATAAATAGAAGTGTTACAATTGGAGTATAAATTAATTGACAAATTGATAAATTATGGAGTGACAAATGGATAAAATCACATGTGACATGTGGACCTACAGCTATGAGACAAATGGTAGCTTATCTAGTGGATAAGTGGAAGACATGCTTTGGAGACATGTTTTAAAGCACTAATAAAACACCTAGCCAAAAAAAAAAAAAGTTTTACAGCCATTTTTGTTTAGTTTCACCGAAACCATCCACTCCCATTTTCCCTCCTATTTGTTTTTCCCCTTTTCTGGAATTTTGCTGAAGTATAAACAAGTTACATTGATGTTTTAATGTTTTAATAGATGCATGTATGAATGGTGTATGTTTTCATGGTTGTAAATAAATGCTTGCATGAGTTGTTATAAGAGGAAGCATTTCGGTGAAGAGAGCATGGAGGTTGAAGTTTGAATTTTGAATCTTGGATTCTTGGTTTGTTGTAAGTTGTTGAGTTGAAAAGAGGATAAGAAAGTTGGTTTATGCAATGGATGCAGTAGTTAGAAGGTGAAAAGGTGGGAAAAAAATCTGGGTTTACGGTGAAGAAGATGAAGTTTTGCGTGGTAGATAGAGAAAAAGGTTGTGGTTGCATGTATGGGTTAAAAACTAGGGTTTTTCATTGAACAACATTCAGTATTTTGCCTATAACTTTTTCATCCGAACTCCAAATGACTTGAAAATTGGATCAATGGATTCCTAAGACATTTTTATTTCTATCCATAAAAATTTAGAGTTATCTGAACTGTTTTGAAATTGATTTATAGGATGAAAGTGTGGAGGTTTGCTGGAATATTATGAACTGGAAATTTTCATGATCATGTTTCAGTTTTCTAATTATAACTTGAGCTGTAGATTTCAGAATGAGTTAGTTTTAGATTCATATTAAACTAGAGACATATTTATACAATTTTTGTGAAGAGGTCGAATTTTAATTCTGTCTCTTTAATTTTCAAAATTGGCAAGGAATTGAGTTTTAGCTTAGGCTATAGCACTACCAGGGATAGAAAACATGTCCTATGATTATTGAATAAAATGGATTTATTTTGGGCTGAATTGTCTTCACCAAAGTTGTATCTTATTCTCTTAGCTTTAAATTGGTATAAAGTTTGAAATTTTTGGATGTCTGAGCTGAAAGATATGAGTCGTACAATTAGAGGGTATGATCATGTACTAGCCAAAAGTTCAAATGTGCACAGTCTACGGTATTTTGTGCATAACTCATTGAATACTAAATCGAATTGGATGATCTTGGAGTCGTTACAAACTTAAGACAATGTGGAACAACTTTATAGAAGGAAGTGTAGCCTAGTTTTTTCATTTACCCTACCAGATTAATTATGTAAAGTTGACCCGAAATCATATGGGTAGAAAAGCTGAAGTGATTACTTAGGTTATGAAATTGATTTCACAATGTTTTATTTTAGTCCAAACTGTAAGTACCAAATGGTATTAATGAGGGCTTTGATTTCTAATCGATTTGATGATGAAAGTTACAATAAGATACCCGGAATTGTCATTGAACATGCATTGTGCATACTTTCTATATATTGATGTGCATAAAAGAAATACTTGTATATTTAAGCAAAAATGTGATATTTGTGAATGTGTTGTATATGTTTTAGAGGAGTAAAGTGGACGCCAGACAGACATTGCTGGACCATCTAGGCAATAGCATATTGGAGCATTATGTGAGTCAACCTAGATGATTTCCTAGGATTGATTTGATTTGAATTTAATTTAATTTATTACATTTCCAATATTATTGAACTGTTTGTGAGTTGATTCTGGATTCCAGACCTAAGGTCCGAGGAGTTTGATAGTTGGGCATATATTGGGAGTGTTTTGACTTGATATAAATTTTTGATATTTGATTCTTCATGAAAGTTGAATGTCGGACTTAGGTTCGATGACTGTGAATTTGTATGAGATTGTGATATATGAGATTTTCTGAAATTGTTGCATTTCATATAATGCATGCTCAGATAAAGGCATTGTGACTTGAGTTGCCAGTGTGAAGTGCTTCCACGTAGAGTTTTGCTCCATGATTTTCTAATTTTGTCCATAAAGCTATGCTCCGTGATTCTGTTTGACTGAGCCCTATGGGCTGGTATTTGAATAAGTTTATGATAGGCACTCGGTCACAACAATAAGAAAAAATGTAAGTCTCATGCATATAATATTTAATGATTTGCAAAGCTGAAACGAATGATAAATTGTTATGATCTTTTTGTTGTACTTGGCTATGTGGATTGTGAGATTATATGATACATCATGTTGTGCGAATATTTGGCGTGTATACATGATCTGAATGAATATATGTGAGATATGTGGTATGTGTTTGTAATCCGGTGAAATCATCAATGATGGTTCACTCATTGAGTTCGCAAAACTCATAAAAATTGCAACGTGATTTTTCAGGTACGAGACAGGAGACTTAGTTCTTAGGCAGGACTAAAGGACCCTTTGGATTTTGTTATGGATCAGAGGTCTGTCAGCTGACTCCAGAAGTATTGTGTCTTGTATTTTGTTATTTTTGTTAGAACCTGTATGAGGTTATGTAAATATTTGTCTAAAGGAAATAGTGTAAATTTGTTTGGATTAATGCAATGAATGGTTTTAAAATTTTAGTGACTTTCGATTATGCTAGATGATGCCATGTATAATTTGGTTTTGCTTTTGCTCTAACATGCCATTATCATAGGATATGTACTTGAATATGCTTAAATGTTTGGGTATGTATCTTGTGGTGGTGGGATGTTGCAAATTGGTTGTTAAAACTTAAAATTGAAAGTTGATAATCAAAATCAAATCAACATTTAAACCTAATTGAAAAATTGATAATCAAATGTGAAATTAATAATTAAATGTAAAATTGTAAAATTGATAATCAAAATTGTAAAATTGAAAAAACTTAAATCATTAATTGACACATTCTTAATATTTGTTAAATGGTAATTTATTTTTATATTTGGGTATTGAATTTTGGTAAATAATTAGTTAAGTATAAAATTATGGAATTAGAAATTAATAATAATTTGATTATAGTTAATGATAGTATTTGCCTATTTGAGTATTAGTTTTAGCTAGGTAAATAATTAATTGACTATAAAAGTTAAAAGATGTTAAACTTTAATGGAATGGTAATATATAGGAATCATAAATATTTAAAATTGGTAATGTTATCAAATTGTGATTTGTGAATATGTTGTATACTTGTAGATTCCAATTTATACTTATAGTTATTAATGTCAATTAAAATTATAAAAGCAACATATATATTTAAGAACGAAATATAAAATGGTGTATATAATATTATGGATTGTTAGAAATCAAATACTGAATGTTTTGTGATAATTAGGATTGGAAATTGTTGGAAATGGAATGGAATTATGAATATTTTGTAATTGTTAGGATTGGAAATTGTTGTAAATGGAATGAAATAGAAATAGAATTATGATTGTTTTGTAATTGCTAGGATTAGAAATTGTTGTAAATAGAATGAAATGGAAATGGAATTATGATTTTTTGTAATTATTAGGATTAGAAATTGTTGTAAATGGAATGAAATGAAAATAAAATTATGATTGTTTTGTAATTGTTAGGATTGAAAATTGTTGAAAATTGAATGGAATTATGATTGTTTTGTAATTGTTATGATTAGAAATTCTTGGAAATTGAATGGAATTATGATTGTTTTGTAATTGTTATCATTGGAAATTGTTGGAAATGGAATGGAATGGAAATGAAATTATCATTGTTTGTAATTGTTATGATTGAAAATTGTTGTAAATAGAATGGAATGGAAATGAAATTATGATTGTTTTGTAATTGTTAGGATTGGAAATTGTTGAAAATGGAGTGGAATGGAAATGGAATTATCACTGTTTTGTAATTGTTAGGATTGGAAATTGTTAGAAATGGAATGGAATGGAAATAGAATTATGATTGTTTTGTAATTGTTAGGATTGGAAATTGTTAGAAATTGAACGAAATTATGATTGTTTTGTAATTGTTATGATTGAAAATTGTTGTAAATGGAATTATGATATTTTGTGATTGTTAGAATTGGAAATTATTAGGAATGAAAAAACAATAATGAATGTTTTATGATTGTTAGAATTGGAAATTGTTGGAAACGGAAGGAAGTGGAAATGATATTATGATTGTTTTGTAATTGTTGAAATATGTTTTGTGTTACTTATTATATATGTTGAATTGTTAGCTTTGTGATTATTACAGAATGAGTTATATTATATAAGATGAATATGCATATTGTCATTGTGTACTAAAGTTATGTGTTATTTATTTTTGTTTACAGATAAATGGAAGGAAGTTCAAATACTCCCGATCAACCTAGTTCAGGAAGATACAGTGATCTAGCTTAGGCTCATGCTAGTGCGATTCCCGGTCAAAAAAATCATACCATTTGCTTGTTTTATAACAAGCATTTAAAAGGTGGAGGAATCACCTGATTGAAAAGGCATTTATATGGGGTTAAAGGAGATATGGAAGCATGTAAAAAAGTAAGTCATGATATGAAGTAGCAAATGAAAACATTGCTTGATGAACATCAATTTGAGAAAGATAGAAGGGGAAGATTGGATTTTGAAATTGGTAGTGGAAGTTCATTTTTTGGTTTTCGTGGTGATTATGGAAATGTTGAAGGTGGAAGTGGTAGTGGTACTGGTACTGGTAGTGTTCCATCTCAGCCTCAGGATCCTGAATAATTTGATGTGAGGAAGAGAAGAAAGGAGGTGAGTAGTTTTTATGCACCACGAACAACTCCTGGAGCTCAACCTTCAATTCGTAATGCAATGCAATCAAGAGATGTGACTCATAATGTCGATATGGCAGTAGTTAGATGGTGGTATGATACAAGTTCATCATCCAATGCTTCTCAGTCTTATTATTGTCAGCCTATGATGGATGCAATAGCCTCTTATGGTCCAGGATACAAAGGGCCATCAATTGATGACTTAATAGGTAAACTTTTGAGTTGTGTTGTTTCTGAAATTAAAACTTATTTGGCTGACAGAAGAGTGAGTTGGGCTACTTATGGTTGTTCAATTATGTGTGATGGTTGGACAAATAGGAGACAAGAGCCTATTATAAATTTTTTGGTTTATTCTTTAAATAACTCTATGTTTTTGAAGTCTATTGATGCATCTGGCCTTATTAGAAATGCTGAGACTTTGTTTGGGATATTTGATGAAGTTGTGAATGAAGTAGGGCCAAAAATCATTGCTCATTTTATTACCAAAATTGATTCTGCTTATAAAGCGGTAGGGACTCCTTGTGTTGCACATTGCATTGACTTAATGTTGGAGAATATAGAAGATCCTAGGTATTTTCCTATTATTGATGAGACTATGCAAAAGGCTAAAAAGGTAACAAAATTCATTTATAATCATGCATGGGTTTTGAATTTGATGAAAAGGGAATTTACCAATGGTAGGAATTTGTGTCGCCCTGCTGTAACAAGATTTGCAACAAATTTCTTATCACTTCAATCTTTTGTTTTGATGAAGAAAGAGTTAAGGCAAATGTTTACAAGTGATAAGTGGGTTGTATCTCAGCATGCTAGGTCTAATGATGGAATGGAGATTTGTAGTATTATATTGGAAAATAGAGAATTTTGATTGCAATGTCAATTTGTTATCCGAGTTTGTGAGCCTTTGGTGAGGGTGTTTCGGTTAGCTAATAGTGAAGAAAAGCCAACAGTGGGTTACATTTATGATACTATAGAGAGAGCGACGGAAGCAATCAAGACCAATCTAAAAAATAGGCCTTTTTTATACACACCTTATCTCTCAATCTTTAATGAGAGAAGGGAAAGACAACTTTCTTCTCTATTGTTTGCAGTTGGGGCATTTTTGAATCCTAGTGTGTATTTTAAACTAGATCTTCCAAAGCAAGTTGAAGTTAGTAGAGGAATGCTTTTCACAATTACTACAACTTTTTCTCATGACGCAATGCAAGATCTTTTAAGCTCACAAATAGAGCTTTATAAATTGTCTTATGGGAATTTTGAAATGCCAATTGTTATTCAACAAAGAGGAAAACTTTCTCCAGGTATTACTTATTTCCTATTTCTTATTTGTTGAAATTTAATTATCACTTTATTTTGTTTATAACACTACTTTTTTTATAACTTGCAGTTTCTTGGTGGGATCAATTCGAAAATTGTGTTCCAGAATTGAAAAGATTTGCGATTAAGATTTTAAGTCAATGTGTTATTACAACTGGGTGTGAACGAAATTGGAGCACATTTGAATTTATCCACTTAAAGAAAAGGAATAGATTGGAGCATAAGAGGTTGAATGACTTGGTTTATATTCATTACAATTTAAAACTTCAGAAAAGGTATGTTATTTTCATTATTATGATATTATCATTATTAATTTCGATATAATTTCTTATAATTTTCTAATAATTAAATGTAATTGTTTACTAGGAGTCTAAATAACACAAGTAGTTCAAATGATCCAATTTCCATTGATAATATTGATGTTATGGCAGATTGGGCTTCTGAAGAACTCAATTTGGTTGATGTGAATGATTTGGATTTGGAAGATAATCTTGGATGGGAAAGCATTGACATGTCATTTGGTGCATTAAATTTGAATGATAATGATGATGAAGCTCCTCTCAATAATGAGGATTTTGTACCAAATGATCAATGAGGTCAGTGCATTTCTAGCGGGTATCCTCCCATTGACGATTGAATTTTAAGTTTTTATTTTTCCTCTTCTTTTAATTTTACTTGTATTTGATGTTTACATTAAATTGTATATATGTAATGTAACTGTAATATTTTTGTTTCAGGTTTAAGTTCTACTTGATTGCTTCTTCGTCATCAACTCTTTTATAATATTTATTGTTATTTTTAAAGGATGTTTTGAATCTTTTGATGTAATATTATTTATTAAAATGATGAAATTGTATTATTGTAATATTTTAAATACTTTGTATTATTCTTAATTTGATGTATGTATGATGATGATTGTATTTGTTTATATTAATTGTGGTTATTATTTATATGTAAAATATTTAAAAATGTTGTTATTGACTTATTTCATATTAATTGTCATTATTATTTATTATTAAGATTTTGAAAGCATTGTTAATGTAAGCGATAAACTAGTAAAGTATACAGTACAACTATACAATATACCAATATGGATTATTGTGTAATTTTTAAAAATTTTAGAGACTATTTCATAAATTTAAAAAATTACTCGAAACGGTACCCGGTACCGGTCCGTTCCAGAACCTAATTCGACATCAAGCCCGGTACAATATTCATAACTTTGGATCATCGTTCACCAATTAGATTAAACTTAATGGTGCAAGGTGACGAGGATAATTATATTGATGATGACCCTAAGACTTACAAAGAGGCTATGGCAAGTCTAGATCGTGAGAAGTGGTTCAAGGCCATGGAATCTGAGTTAGAATCCATGAGAATCAACAAAGCATGGACTTTAGTTGATCCCTTAAAGGATATAAAAGCCATAGGATGTAAATGGGTATTTAAGAAAAAAAATAAAGTAGATGGGAAGGTTGAAACCTATAAAGCCCATCTTGTTGACAAGGAATATAATCAAAAGGAAGGTATTGATTATGATGAAACTTTTTCTCCTGTGGCAATGCTTAAATCTATTCAGATTCTACTTACTATAGTTGCATATTATGATTATAAGCTATGGCAAATGGATGTGAAAACAACATTTCTTAATATAGAGCTCAAGGAAGATGTCTATATGACTCAATTAGAAGGTTTCACATTGTCATCTGCTCCTAGTAAAATATGTAAGCTATAAAGATCTATTTATGGATTGAAACAAGCTTCACATAGTTGGAATATTCGCTTCAATATAAAAATCACAAAGTTTGATTTTGTTAAATGCGAAGAAGAGCCATGTGTGTACAAGAAGGTTAGTGGGAGCATAGTTATTTTCCTAGTGCTGTATGTATATGACATATTGCTAATAGGAAATGATATACTAGCCATGCAAAAGACAAAGATTTAGCTATCTGAACAGTTCTCCATGAAGGTTTGGGATAAGCAGCTTACATTCTTAGAATCAAGATCTATAGAGATAGATCAAGGAAGCTGCTAAGACTTTCCTAATCCATATACAATGATACTATCTTAAAAAGGTATCACATGAAAAATTCCAAAAAAGGTTATTTACCGATGGGCACTGGAATTTCTCTTAGTAGGGAGGATTGTCTTAAAACCCTAGAAGAAAGAGATCACATTAGTAAGGTCCTATATGCCAGCGCAGTGGGAGCTATCATGTATACCATAACGTGTACAAGACCTAATATGACCTATGTGCTAGGAATAGTGAGCAGGTATTAAAGTAACCTAAGTGAAGAACGTTGGAAAGTGGTTAAAATCATCCTTAAGTACTTGAGAAGAACTAAAGACCAATTCATCATATACAAAGATTATGAATTAAAGCTAATAGGCTACACTGATGCTAGCTTTGCATCAAATAAGGATAATAGCAAATCTACCTCTGCTTATATTTTCACCTTGAATGGAGGAGCAGTGAGTTGGAAAAGTTCTAAGTAAGCTACTGTAGCTGATTCTTACTGAAGCAGAATACATAGCTACAAGCAATGCAGCTAAGGAAGCTTTTTGGATAAAAAAGTTCTTAACTAAACTTAGTGTGGCTCCTTCAATAAAAGAAGTTGTTTCTTTATTGTGTAACAATACCAGTACTATTGCACAAGCTAAGGAACCAAGGTCACACCAAAGATCCAAACATGTTCTGCGGAAGTTTCATCTGATTCGAGAAATTGTTGAGCGTGAGGACGCTCAAATTCAAAAGGTTGAAAGAAAGGAGAATGTTGCAGATCCCTTCACTAAGGTGCTTGGATCAAAGGAGTTTGATAAACACAAGTGGAAGATAGGATTGAAGTTCATGACTGACTAGATCTATGGAGATATGATCATTGAACTTATCAAACTAAGAATTTTCAATGGTTAATATTACCTATAAACTGTCAAGTAGGATATTCTCATAAGGATTTAAATGTATATTTTTCCTTTGACCTGAGATCATCTTAGTAATCAATAGGTCACTTATTATGTTTTGATTTCGGACACCTAATATGTAAAAATGCTAGTTGAATGATCATTGAATATAATTAAGTACCTATCTGATTAGTGGTAAGTCAAGATGGGATCCATCGACTCTAGGTAATGAATTTGAGCTCTATGTTGTCAATGATCTTAATAGTTTTTTCAAGACCTTGGCCAGGATGACTGAATGAGTGAGGAAAAGGAGTTTTTTAAGTCATTCACTAATCATTAATGATCAACATCTAATATACTTAGTTATCTAATAGGGTTTGATAATTAAACCATACTTTAGGATAATCTGGAGTTGTAATGATGGAAGGTAATAATACATTATCCTTAACTACGTTCCATCTTTGTAAGGTTGTTACTTCATACTATTCGGTCATTGAGGAGTGTTGTTAGATGTCAATCTTGATTAGTAATTAATTGGATCAATTACTACCGGCTTAGTGATGAATCTATGCAATCACACACTTACGAGTATAATATTTCCTGCTTATGATTATTTTATTTATTATGAGATAATTTAGTAAATAATCTATATGACATAATATTATATTTTTTGCAAGCATAGAAAATATAATTAATATTGGAATTCTCTTGTACAAAAATATATGAATAAAATAAAAATAGTTTTATTTTATTCATTTTATAAATAATTATTATTATTTCAAAATAAAAACAAAAAAAGGCGTCAAATGATTTTGGCGTGGATGGTTTTTGTTTTGGTTTTATGTGTTGGTTCATTCAAGTTTTGAATGAACAATAAACGTTAAAAAAACTTATGATGTGTGAGGGTGTGCTTAAAGTGTAAAAAGAAACACTTACGTAGAGAAGAGAAACTCTATGATATTCTTTCAATCTTTTTGTAAAGTGTACATGAGTAAAACAACGTAGAGAAGAGTGAGAGATCAGAAACTCTTTCATTTTTCTTCATTTTCTGTAAGTGAAAATAAACAAGAGAAAAAGAGAAAATTGTCTTCTCCATTCTTGAAGAAAGGGTTCTTCAAATTTAACCATAGTCATATCAAGTGTTGAAAGCATGACGTATTTCTCAGTGTGGAGTACATATAGACTTTGAATTTTTGAATTTCATTACTGATAAATCTCACAAATTTGAGGTATTTATTTTTGCTTGTTCCTACTATTAGTATGTTTGTTAAACATAATAGATAAATATAGGATTGCAGTTTTTATTTCCGCTACGTATACGATCCTTCAGTCTCGATTTGTTTGACCCTTGATAAAGCCTTATTAAAATCCTTGCAATCAATTGGCCCGAAGCGAGACAAAATTTCTTCTACAAAGATGGACTAAGTAATTTCCTTCCCTTCCTCCTTATAAGCTTGTCGCAACCATTACCACCATTGATTGGCTTCACCTTCAAGGTGGAACGAAGCTAACGAAACTTTTTATGTTTCCAACATTTCTTGATAATCAAAGAATTATTCCACATAATTAAACCATACTATGGGGTTGTCACCAGCATATTTAGGAAAATCTAGTTTAGCTAACTTTAAAGAAAACATTGGTTGTGCTCCTTCATTCCCTTCTTATTTTTGATAACATGTTCGTCCTATAGTGGAATAGCCATGGCTAGAAGCAACCTTAGTTTTTGATACTAAGGCTTTCGATATCTTGCTAAAAGTTGCCTCAAGCTACTGAAATTTATCAGCTACTCCAAGTTCCAAATGACTAACTACATCATGAAGTCCTCCAAGTTCAGCTTCCAGATTCTCGATGCACTTTTTATTAGTATTTATGACAACTCTGATACCAATTAATAGCAACTTGGGCTAGCAAGTTAGCAATGGTGAATTTAATTCTACTTTGAGCAAGAATTGAACCACAAGTGATGTTCAAATGTTTCTTTCTATCTATCTTATTACTTTTCAAGGAATTAAATACAAGAAAATAATAACTAATTTCTTAAATAAAAGTACAGGCAATAGCTAATAGTAAGAAATCAACTGCAACATCCCATTACCATAGAGTATATACCTGAATATTCAAGGACATTCAAGTATATATCCTATGATAATTGTATATGAGAGCGAACACATATCCAACCTAACACATAGCATCATATGTATAATTAAAAGACACCAATTTTTAAAACATTCCTTGCATTCATTGACAAGAGTTTACAATCCTTATACATGTTCTATAGGACAATGAACTATAAAAATACAAAATACATCTCTTCTAATGTCAACTGACAGTCCTCTAAGTCATAACTAGTCCAAAAAGTTCCTTTAGTTCGGTCTTAAAACTAAGTCTCCTATCTCGTACCTGAAAAGTCACATTGCAATTTACATGAGTTTTGCGAACTCAATGAGCGAACCATCATCTATGATTTCACCCTAGGCAAATACACAAATCATATATCTCACATATATTTATGCATATCATGAATAATTCAATACTCACATTATCATGGCATATCATATTATCATTGCAAATTCAAAACAGATATTTACAAATACAAATGCATATGAGACTCCAAATTCATTATTATTGTTATGACCGAGTACCTTTCACACATATATATAGAAACTGGCCCATTAGGCTCAGTCAGGTCAGAAATCATGGAGAAAAGCTCTATGTATAGAAACAGAAAATCATGAAGCAAATCTCTACGTGTAAGCACTTTTATATTGGCTACTCCGATCACAACTCTTTTATCTGATCATGCATTTTATGAAATGCATCAAATACATAATATGCCATGCATAACAATCACATATGTTCCATAATCAGAATCTCATAATCATCAAACCTAAGTCTGGCATTCAACTTTCATTGAGAATACAAATATCATTCAAAATTTCACAGCAATTAGTACACTTCCGATACATTCCCAAATATTAAATCCTCAAACTTTAAGTCTAAAATTCATAAACAAATCACAAACAGTTAATAATTGGAAGTCAAACAAATTCAATCAATCCTAGGAAAAATCATCTAGGTTGACTCACTATACACTCCGATATGCTATAGCTTGGATGGTCCGACAATGTCTAGCTGATGTCCAATGTGCTCCTATGTATCATAGAAAACACATTTACAAATATCACATTTTTGCATAAATGTATAAGCATGCCTTTATGCATATCTATGTATATAAAAAATGCACAATGCATGTTCAATGACAATCCTAGGTATCTTATCAAATTCTTATCACCATATCATTCAAATATCAAAACCCTCATAAATATAATTAGTACTTAGGGTTTGGACCACAATAAAGTAGTGTAAGGTTAATTTCATAACTCAGTTGATCATTTTAGACTTTTTTAACAATATACTTTCGTGTCAACTTTGCATATTCATTCTGATAAGGTAAAAGACACAATTAGGTAACACTTCCTTCTAGAAAATTGTTTCCCAATGTCTTAACTTTCTAATGACACAAAAATAATTCAATTTGGTTTAGTATTTTGAAAGTTATACTCCAATCATTTTCAGATTGTTCTCATTCTATAACAATATACTATACTCAACTTCCATCTAGAAATTCAAAGTCTTAGAGACTGAATCAAAATTCAATTTCTTTAAATAATTTGTATCTCTATGTCTCCAGTTTACTTTAAATCAAAAATCATTCCATTTGGATAACTAAAGAACAAGATATTTTCAAAATAATGAAGCATGTTCAATGAAATCTTTCTAGTTATCACATTCCAGCACAGTCAATATTTTCAACTTAAATCCAATAACCCCACTAAATAAATTAAGTCACAACGTTACAACGTAAACTCATGACTGTGCAAGAGTCATGGGCGTGCCAAAAAAACTCACGCTCATGCACACCAATGAAATTAAATCATGGCTATGAGACTTCAATGCACGACCATGAGACTTCAACGCACGATCATGCACATCAAATCAGACCCGTCGCATATTTTTCACTCAATCTCTCTCAAATGATTTCATATAGATATGATTTTTGGTGGAGATGTATATTAGTGTATTACGAGTCCAATGATTCAAATCCCATATCATTTGGAGGTCAAATGAAGAAGTTATAACAAAAAGATTGAAGGATGTTCAGAACAAAGTCTTCCAGAAAAATAGTTGAAAGTCGCGATCGTCAATAGAGATGTCGCAATCTTCTTTCTTCTCTTTTTCACCGAATATTTCTCCTTTTTCTCCTTCCATTTTTTTTAGATTTCTCATTCCTATCTCATTTAATCTGTGACTCCATTATTTTCTCATCTTTTTGACTCCCATTACAGTTCAAAATCATCTACAATAGATCAAAATTCAAGATTTATATCCAATCCAAAAATCGATAAATTCATGCATGTTTCCATTTTTATGCACTTTTTTATCTTTTATCTCTTTCCATTTTCAACTTTCTCTCACTACTGTATTTTTTTTCCAACAATAATGATCCACAAACCAAAACAGAACCTATAGTCATATGGTTCTTCATCACATTCCTCTGTCATTGTTTCTGTTAAACTCAATAACTCAAGACAATTAAATTAAAATCCTTGATTAATAACAACCATAAAAAACATATCACTATTCATGTAACTCCATTTCAGTTCAAATTTTCTGCATTTTTCCATTCTCACTACCAAATTTATTTCTTCCCATATTACTCATACATGTATTCATTTTAATAGTAAAATATCATTAAAAATCAGTTACTTGTTTCAACAAGGATTTTAGTAGTGAAAGTGAATCAATGATACAAAATCAACAACTTATTGTTCGGTGATGAGTAAACATGAAAAGAGTTTTGAAGGCTATAGTGTCAGTGAAGAAAAATATAGTGAGATAGGACTGTATCGATTCTTCCACATAAAAACATGTATTAGTGTCCTTGTGCATGTATTACATTTGTGATTTATTAAGCAGTCCACGTGTCGCTATATAATTGGTCCATTATTTGAATATTTTTCTTAGTCTAAAATACCCCAAAATTTTAAAAAAAAATTCCTAAAGTTTATCGAAAATTTTGAAATAATCTTAATATCCTTCAAATAAATTTTCACCACAAATAATCCACAATTTATATTTTAATCACATTAATAACTCAACTATACCCGAAAAATGTCAATGAATATATGCACAATCATATTCGTGTGCAAAAATTAATATTTTCATGTACATGTGTATGCCATATTTAACTTATGCATGATATGCATTTCTTAATGTCTCAGTAATTTTCTCATTTACACGATTATAGCCTTAACATGAATAATGAGATGTTACGCCAGCAACATAGATTTAATTTATTAACAACTATTTGACTTATTCTAGGCAAGTTGTAGACCAAGTCATCTACTGCAAAGTTTCCACGCCTCAAGACACTTGCTACCAATACTCCACGTGCTTAGCCCACTTACTTGTGATTTTTGAAGTATGTCCTTTTAGAATTTCTAATTGTATCAAAAGGCTAGTATATGGACTCGATTTCCTTGTTTCTTCTTCTTTACCTATGGTAGAAACTTACATCTCTTGCCATAGTTTGCTCTTCATCAGTAATCCCTGCTATTACTAACTCTAAGTGGCATTTTGTACAGGAGCAATTGGAATTTATTATTAGGCTATGGTTCTTCGTGTAATGGACTTAGTAGTACTAGCGTTAGTATTAGTGTCTCAGTTGAACCTCAGTTTTTGGCAATCAACTTTTGCACTAGATTGCAATGCCTATTTCTGAAGACGGAGAAGGAAAATAAAAGGAGGCCTTTAACATTAAGGTTTACTTATTTTTAAAATTATCAAACAAGAAAATAATTAAGTGGAAAAAATAAAACATGTGGCAAAAACTTTAATATGATATGGGTCGCCATTTCAGATATGCTAAAAAGACTTTAACATTAGGCTATTTTTATAATAAATTTAAAGTTGGAGCATTTTAGTGTCACTTTTTAAAGTTCAAGCTAATATTACAAAATTGAGTAAAGTTTGAAATTTTTTATGATTAGCCCTTAATTAAGTACTTTCTTCAATATCTATTAACACAAAGTCAGTGTGACATACCTAAAATAAAATATGAGATTATTTAGAATATTTAGATGAGAGAAATTATAACACATACTAAATCAAATAGGTTTAACATAAATTTTGTAAAAAAAGGTTTAGTTACTTAAAAGTTAAGCTAAAAGTTTAAAATTAAATTGCGATGAATATATGAAGAAAGTGGTTATTGTAAGAGTTTAAGAGTAAATTAAAATAAGTTTTCAACTGTTATAAATGACTTTGAGTGGAGAAACTAAAATATAATATTAATAAGATGAATCTTTCAAATAGTTAAACTAACCAATTAAGTAATATAAGTGATTGTGTAAAGAAAATAAAACAAGGAGCGTATCCTAAGAAACCAGCCAAGTTAAAAGTCACTGAGGACCTAAACCAGTCAAACAATTTTGGTTATTGATTGGTCTAGCCAATCGATTAGAGAAGTTGTCCATTTAACTCTTTAATGTCTACACAAGGTTCCACTAATAATGAATTCTTAGTTAGCTCTTATACGTAGAATTGAAGATTATTATAATGATTTGATAATAACCCATGGAAAGAGATATGATAATGAATTAAACTCTCAAGTATATATAGAACAGTGGACATAAGTCTAAAATAATCAAACCACTAAAATTTGAGACTTTCCTTCTATCCTCTTTTATTTTAATTTATTTATTCATAAATTATTTGTTTTAGTATATTTGTTCTTTTGTAACACCTTTTCCTTAGCATTAACTTGAATTAACCCTCAATTTTCATAAGCATAAACTAATAATGCTCTTAACTTTTGACACCACTGTCAACATTAAAATTTTCTAATAAGTAATACATTATTCACAATATTAACAAAATGTAGCTTAAGTTAAGTATTGAAATGTTATAATGATTCTTGGAAAAGGAAAAATAATGAAACTTTTTTGAAACATAATGAAGTTGAAAATGAAAAATAATTAAACTTGCCTTCATTAAGTTTTCAACTTCTATACACACTTATTTTACAAGAATCCTCATATTCATTTATATTACCTATATTCTATCCATATCCATCTCCTAATTTAAGTCTCAAGTTATTCAAAATCAACAAGAACTTTCTATAACCTAACAAAACTCACAATGACTAGAGGATTCTTGTAACCAATAACTCATTGCTCCAATTTGCCAATTTCTATAACCTAACAAAAATCACAATGACCTAAGTACACGAATTCAACAACACAATTTCTCACCAAATAACTAAAAAATATAATAAATTATGTTTCGTTCACTTGAATCTCCATAGGAGCTTTCTATATTATCCTAAAACATAATAAGCAATGAAAAAATATTTTCAAAAATTAGGGTTTTGTATTTTAAATTTTAAAACGCATTATTTAAGCTCCTTTCATTTTAAATTTTTAAACGTATCTAAATAGGCCTAACAAAACTGACATGTCTACCCTATTTTATTTTGAATATGTCACGTTAATTAATTTTTATTAATAAATATTAATGAAATTACTTAATTGAATGAAGACATTGAGATAAAGAAATGTACAATAAGAATCTTTTATGTTAGAAGAATTAAAATTAATCAGAGTACTACAAATATACATCATACATTATAAAATCTTGCTTTCTAGTTGAACAAGCAATATTTATTCAAATTTGTCGTGAATTCTTAAAGAAGTAATCATTGAATTAGTAATTTATGTTAGCCATCACCTTTCAAGATAGGCCATGTAACATTTGTTATAATATGATATGATTCACACTTTATCATAATATGCATATTCGATTACTAACAAATTGTTTGATAACCGATTTCTTGAATTTTGATAGCTTGGTCCACAAAACTCAACCTACTTTTAGAGAAATTTTCACGAGTTGGCGTGACAAATGCGAAAGAGATTGATAAAAAGTCAAAGAAGAAAGATAAGTAAATTCTGAATTTTGATTGATTGTCTCTAACTTTATATAATAACCAATTGTACAAGTAAATGCAATCTCCAAAAGACATCATTCATGTCAATTGTGAGATCGTGCTTCATGTTGTAGTTTTGTGAGTTAATGAATTTATTACTTCACGATATCAACTTCCTCTCAGACGTTTTCCTCTCATTTTTCAAAGCCCACGTCCGCTTTTCACCTTCTTCTTTTATTCTTGTCGGCATGGAATCAAGATCTTCTGTCTAATATTATTCTGTCTTATTCTATTTCATAGAATCTCAATTATTTATTTTGTGGAATTCACGCAGGGTCCATGCAAGACCTACATAAGACTCACATAAATAAATAGTTGAAATTTATTAGACACAATAAGACATCATAATATTAGACAAAAAATCTGAACTCGTTGATATGTGTCTGAAAGCTCTAAACCAAGGCCCATCTGTTGGTTACTTTTCTTCCGCATTAGTTTCGGGTTTCCTAGACTGATAACCATATGTAATAATTTGGTTAACCTTCCAACGTCTCAATCATGCTCTAATACTTCTGAAATTTTATTATTAATTTAGGTAGGGTTTTTTTTTTCTTCTTCGTCTACCTTAATTAATGGTTCGATCTTAGGAGGATAACATTCCAAATTGTGACAAAATCAATAAGTAAAATAAGTTGGAATAGAAATTATTAATCCTAGAATTCTTTAAAAGCCAAAGCAATCCCTTTATTTTCGATTCTAGTGCAATATTCTTTGTTTCCTTTATCCCTTGTAATCAAAGCACCTGTAGTCGTAGCTATAGATTTTTTTTTTAAGAGATCATGTCCCAAATAAAGTTTCCATGTTGAACTCCCACATGCGCTGATGGGAGTTTAGGTCTGCCTATTTGGGTCTAAAAAGGGTAAAGTAAAGAAGATTTAAAAAAAAAAGCAAATTAGAAGGCAAAAAGTCAAACTTTTTTTGCTTGAAGTGAGCGAGAAAATGATTGGGCGATAATTATGGCAGTTATGATTTTTTGATTTGTGAATCATAAATTTTGTTTTTTATCTTAATATTGGTATAAGAATTTATATCAGATTCTAATATTTAATTTCATGATTCACTCTCTTTCTTCTCTAACACTCTCCACCATCCCTCTAAAGTCGCATGTTGTCCCTGAAACAAGAAATTGTCAGGTAAAGCAATTTAGTAAGTAATTCATTGTTTCTTTGTCTCCATTCAATGTCTGCTTTGGTCCCTCTTTAGTTAATCATTCATTATTGTCTAGTGAATAAGGGATTATGCTCTCTAGTTGATTTGTGAGTTGCATAGAAAAGAGATGACCATATCCTCGATTTCGGTTAACTAGTTCTTACCGTATTCTATTAAATCTCATATATATATTTATGTAAGATCTACATAAATGTGCGGACAAGATTAAATGACACAAAGTTGGAATACTATAATGCTTATGGCACTAGGCATAATTGTAAAGCATCCTTTTGACTCTTTCCTGGGTTGGAAGAGTTAGAAGGATGCTTTATAAGTATGTCTAGTGCCATAAACATTAATTATTAAGTCCGATAAAATTAGGAGCAAAGTTGGTTCAAATTTAGTACATGTAAGAAACTTAATATGTGTATGCTAGACTTAGTGTGAAAGAGAAAATAAAGGATACTAACCTCCAACTATTAACAAAACACTACAAGAAAAATGTAAATTAGCGACGGAAACTTAGCAACGAAAAAATTTATGTTGGCAATTAGCAACGGAAATATGCTTTCCATCGCTAATATTGAGTGATTTAGCGATGGTACTAATATTCATCACTAAATTTGAAGAAAATTTGTCGCGGCAAAATTAGCGACGGAACAATATAGCCATCGATAATTTATTACCGATGAAAAATATACCGTTAGAAATTAGCAACGGAAAGCATATTTTCGTCACTAAAATTGAGTAATTTAGCAACGGTACTAATACTCGTCACTAAATTTGGAGGAAATTCGTGACGACAAAATTAGCGACGGAATTTAGCGATGGTATACGTTTCGTCGTTAAAAATGGAGAAAATTTTTGACGGAATAAAAAATTTTGAGTTTACCTACGAAAAATTCCGTAGGTAAATTCCGTTGGTAAATTAATTTACCGACGGAAATTTTTTTCCGTCAGTAAAAAGGAGAGAAGTATTGGCGGTATAAATTTTTTTTAAATTTACCAACGGAAATTTTCGTCGATAAATTCTTTTTAAATATAAACTCACCCGATATCTCCCTCCAACTTCTATCTTCTTTTTCCTTTCTTCTTCTTCCTTCTTCCTACATCTTCTCTTTGATTTTCTTGAAGCCCGTTTATCTGTTGTGGACTCCTTTTCTGCTCGACGATGTTGTCTTCTCCGGCTATTGTCATCATGTCCTTCGGTAGAGGTATTTTTGTAACTACTGTCATGTGTTTTTTCATATATTAGATGAAAGTTAATTTAGGTATTTATTATTTTCGTTTATTTGTGTATTTTATTATTGGAAAACAACTTTAAGGTATAAATGTTAGTGATAGAAGGGACAAGACGTGATTTTAGTTGTGATGTTAAGATAAATTTCTGATGCATGTAAAGTGTTTGATTAAATGTTTGTTATTTGAAAAAATAATTTCAGTTTTTTATTTTCAGTTCTATTTTAGTATGAATTTTAATATTTTAATTCTTTTACTTGAAATAATGAAATTCTCTCCATGGTGGCTTCCAAAGAAACTAAACACTTTGCAGGTAAATTTTAAAAAATAGTTTTCAGCAAATTTACCGACAAAAAAAATTCCGTTGGTAAATATATTGGATTTTACCGAAGGAAAATTCCGTCGCTAATTACCTACTGAATTACAAAATCCGTTGGTAATTTTTTGACAGAAAAATTTACTGACTGAACAAAATAACCGTCGACAAATTTACCGACGAAAATTTTTACCATCAGTAATTCCGTCGGTAAATTTACCAACGAAAATATTCGTCATTAAATTTAGTAACAGCCATATATCTTACGTCTTTTTTCGTGAATAAATTCCGTCGCTAAATAAGCTTACGGACGAAATATGTACAAATTCTGTCGGTAAATTCCGTCGCTAAACTTTATTTTTCTTGTAGTGAAATGCAATAAGAGAGTTGTATTTTGTAGAGATACTAAAAAATTGACTTTAGATGTTGTAAAATTAAGCTTAATGATTAGATTCTTTTAATTCATAGCTATCTAACTTGATGGTGCATTATCCTTATAAGTCCTAATAGAGACCCAAAACCATTAGAAACTTTAGTTAGAACAGTGACCCAAAACTATTAAAAACTTTACTTAGATCAGTGTTCTTACATTAAAAAAAGCCCCTACATTAAAAAAAAACCCCCTTTTAAATGGCATTTATTAAGGGAGTTTATTTTGAAAAATTATTGGACCATGTATTAAAAAACAGTAGCAAGTGATGATTTAACCATATTTTTAGTATCATATTTAATGCATTTTTACTTGTTCATTTGAGTGTTTAGATTGATTATAGTGCTTAAGTTATTTATATTTTGTTTTAGGTCTATTTCACTAGCTTAGAGCAAAAGGAACAAATTCAGGCATTTTTGGATTAATTTAGAATTATTATGAATGAGTTTACAGAGTGCATTAAAGTGTACATAGTTGTGTCAGAGAATTTGGAGGCGTGTTGAGTATTTTCTATGAAACATGCCTATGTTGGCTTAAAACATGTGCATGTTAAATAGTGAGAAGGTCATATTGGCAGTACACACTTGTGTTTGTGTATTTATTAGCTCCAAAAAGTGTTATGCGTCTATTTGAATAACATAACCATTAATACACCCGTGTTGATACTCGTGTTTCTCTCAAAATTTAAATTTCAAATTTTAAAAGCTAGTATTGAATGGTGAAAGGACTAAGAGAATCAAAAAACATAAGGAAAAAACCATAGCTTGAGAAACAACCAAAGAAACCCCTTTAGAGCAAATTTTCATCCAATTAGAATGAAGTTTTTAGAGATTTTAGGGATTTCACTCGTGTCATCTTTGATTTTCAACTTTTTCTTTAGTTTTGATGTTTTGTTTCTGAGTATGAGCTAAATTCTTCTTAGTATCTATATTAGAAGAACATCAAGATAGATTTTGTAGTGACGTTATTTTAATTTAACTTATTCTTTCATTTCATTGAGATTAAATTATATGTTCTTATTTATTCCTAAATTATATCGGCAATGTCGATTCACATAAGATTTCATGCAATTAAGATTGAGAAATCCAATGTATGAAAGCAAGTGAAAAATTGGCTAAATCAAAAAGTTACAAAGAGTTACGTATCCATCAATATGCCCATGTTAATGGTCAAGTTGAGCTACATGCTCATATTAATAATAAATATAGTCATCTTTCACCTAGAGAAGAGGTGCCAAAATGTTGCAATAAAATACATGAACATCAACACGCCGGCGATGGTGACCATATTAATAATATCTCGTTACCTATGTTAAGGCTAGAATAAAATATAAGAGAGATTATCAAGAAATTAGAAAATGCATGACATGCTTATATATAATAAGGCATACACATATACATGAATATTGAATTTTTGTGCACATTAAAATAATTGTACATGCATTCATTGACATATTTTGGGTATAATTGTTTATAAATGTGATTATATTGAGAATTGTGGTTTTTATATATTGAAAACTGATTTGGAGAGTGTATTTAGTGATTTAGAACTTTTGGTGAATTTTAGGCAAATTTATGAAATTTTGGGTGTTTACGGATTAGGAAAAATGCCAAGTGACAAGTTAAGTGATAAATGATAGTAGAAATAAAATTCAAATCATATTGAAGAATTTTATAGATGACTTTAGAATTTATGAAAAAATGATGTTGAAAATTTAGAGACAATTGGAGTAAAGATTTGGAGATAAATGGACTAGTTTTTAATAAAAGTCCAAATAAGACCATAGGAAGGAGACAAGTGGCAGTGACAACCACTCCTCTCTCACACAATTCTTTCACTTAAAAGACCAAGTCAACTATTTTGTCTTTCATTTTTACTCCTGTCCTCATCTTTTTCGTGGCTTTCTCTTCTTCTTCATAAATTTTGATTCACTAAACCTTCATCAATGTTACACCTTTCTTCCATCTATCAATTTCTACTTCCATGTTGTTGTTTCTTCCATTTGTCACATCCCTACAACCTTTAGAAGATGAAGATTGTAGGATGCTCGGGAGCTAGGGTTAAGTGATTTTTTTAAGATTTGAAGCTAAACCAAGTAAGTTATGCTTTAATTATCATAAATATGGTTAAATGAAGCTAGAATGATAAGTAAATTAAGATTTGATGACTTGATTATGCAATGTTTACATATGTGTCATGGGTGATGAAAATTTTATGTAAATGTCTTGCTCTTGTATATATATGATGTTAGAGTAGTGCCCTAAAGGCAATCGCCTTTAGCGCGTTTTGTACTGTTGGATCCCGATCTTTTGATGGAAATTATAATTATTAAAATGGAATTTAATGAGTGTGTTTGTATAGGTATTGTGTTGTAGATGTTATTGTATTTAAAGGAGATTGATGAGAAATGAAGTGATTGGTTTTGATGACTTTGAAATTTGAGTAGAGTTGTATGAGTTATGAAAGTTAAAATGAATTAGTTGATTGAAATGGGAGTTGAAAAGCAAGAAATGATTGGTGAAAGTGTTATGTTTTGAAGAAAATTTGAAAAGTTTGACTTTTTGGAGTAAAGAGTTGACTTTTGATTTAGGCAGATTTTGAGAAAATGATCTACATGAAATTTGTAGATTATGTTGAGAGCTTTTCGTAGCCATAAAGTATGTTATTTTTCGATATCGGGATTGAAAGTTATGATCTTTGAAAGTTAAGTGTATTTTACTTGATTTGAAAAATGTTATTAAGAGTAAGATTGTGTATGACTTTTGTGAAAGAGAAATGTATATGCGCATATCCTTTGGTGTTGAGTTTGATATGGGGAAATGAATTTGGAATAGTTTATTGGAGAGTTGAATTGTGTTTGAGATGAATTAGTTGAAGAGTTTGCGGTAGTGGGTGAATATGTGAAGTTGATGTGTTGATATGAGACGTTTGTGTTGGAATGGTGTTTAAAGACTTCTATGGCAAATCTGTATTGATTTAGATGGATTTAGCCAAAGTGGTCTTAATGAAAGTGGTAGATTATGTTTTTATCTTTCCATTGATATAAAGCATGAAAATATTGGACAAGAGAGTAGAAAGTTATGATTTTTAGAAGTTCTGATGTTGTTTAGTGTGAAGCTGACCGACCAGTCAGTTTTGTGTGGAATTTTTGACCCATTTAGAGTTCGATCTGATTATTAAGGCCTTCATAAACGTTGTAGAGGGTTCTTTTACCTTTCCATAGACACCAAGTTTGTCAAATTTGGAGTTCTGGATCAAAAGTTATGATGTTTGCAAGTTTTTGTATTGTTGAGAAATTATCGATCAGTCATCTTTGTGTAAACTTTTGATCCCTTTAGAGTCCGATTTTGCTTGTGAGTCCTTGAAAATTGTAGATCTGTCTTTTATCTTTCCAACGAAACAAACCGTGTCTAATTTGAAGCTCGGAGTCAAACGTTATGAGGGTTTGAAGTTTGAAGGTCGGATTGGGTGCCGACCGACCTCTGTTGGCCGACCGACCTCTGATGGCCGAGCCGACCTCTGTTGGTCGACCGACCTCTGTTGGCCGAGCCGACCTCTGTTGGCCGACCGACCTCTATTGGCCGAGCCGACCTCTGTTGGCCGACCGACCTCTATTGGCCGAGCCGACCTCTGTTGGCCGAGCCGATCTCTGTTGGCCGACCGACCTCTGATGGCCGACCGATCTTCGTTCTGGCCGAGCTTTGATTTTTCTGACCGAGCTCTGACCTCCCTTCACTCTTTTGAGCATAACTTCTTCGTCCGACATCCGATCAATATGATTCTTGTTGGAAATTAAACTAGAGAGATGAGGCTACAAATGTTATGAAGGAGCCGAGCTATAATGTAGCCTCTAAGACTTCCAAATATAGGTCGGAAGTTCAGAATAGTGTTCAGTCCCGGTGTTGTAATGGCTGAACAGTGTTCAGTGTTATAGGTCGCTAGAGCTCGCTAGAGCTCAGATTGAGTTGATTCTTTCTGGTAATGAAAATAGAGACATGGGGCTACAAATGTTATGAAGGAGCCGAGCTATAATGTAGCCTCTAAGACTTCCAAATATAGGTCGGAAGTTCAGTATAGTGTTCAGTCCCGGTGTTGTAATGGTTGAACAGTGTTCAGTGTTATAGGTCGCTAGAGCTCGGATTGAGTTGATTCTTGTTGGTAATGAAAATAGAGACATGAGGCTACAAAAGTTATGAAGGAGCCGATCGACAATGGAGCCTCTAAGACTTCCAAATATGGGTCGGAAGTTAGGTGTAGTGTTCAGCCTCGGGTCTGAAGAACAAACTTCAGTATTTTGGAGATATCTTGAGCTATAGAGCTCCGATCGATCCGATTCTTGAAGCGATGGATTCGTAAGACATAGAGGAACATTTCTTTAGAAGAAAGTTTTATCAAATGACTTCATTTACCTGATCGAAATAATCAGACAAGATGTCAGTTTTAAAGACCAATGAAGGGGCAATTTTGAAAGTTTACTTAAAGGGTTAAGTTTATAGCTTAAATGGAGGGCTTATGGGTCATTCCTTATTCATTAATTGACCTGGCACTATAAAAGCAAGGGGCTGTAGTTGGTTGGAGGAGAATCACGATTATTTCCCAAAAGACTTAAAAGAAATAAGAGGAGAGAGAGAGAAAGCTTGTTTGGTGGAGAAGAACCAAGAGAAGAAGAAGAGAGCTTCAAAGGTTCAGTTTTCTCCAAGTTTCTTGAGGGTTTTGGTGCTTTTCAAAGGAAAGGTGAAGAAGAAGATGAAAGCTTCTTATGGAGCCCAAAATCTGAAAATGGTGTGAGAGAAGGTAAGATGAAATTTTGAGATCTGTGAATTTTGATGAATTTCTGGTTTAGAAATATGGAAAATGTGTTAAGTCAAACCAGACTTCACGTATTAAATAATTTTGATAATAAACAAAGAGAAATATACAAATGAAAAGTAGATGGATGCATAAAAGGAAAAGGAGCGGAAGAATAATGACGGAAGAAAAGCAGTACGGAAGAATAATGACGGAAGAAAAGCAGAAGGAAGAAAAGCGAATGAAAAGCGACGGAAGAATAATGACGGAAGAATAACAGACGGAAGAATAACTGAAGGAAGAAAAAGCGAAGGAAAAGCATGTAAGAATAACAGACGGAAGAAAAATGAAGGAAGAAAAGCGAAGGAAAAAGCGGCGGAAGAATATCGACGGAACAAAAATCGGCGGAAGCTTTACTAAGAGAAAAGCGATATAAAAATCAGACGGAAGCTTTATAAAAGAAAAGCATTTATACAAAATCAGACGGAAGCTTTACGAAGAGAAAAGCGAGCGATACAAGAATCGATGTAAGAAAGAAACATCGATTTAAGGCGATTCTGAGTTAAACCTGAATAACGTTTCTTTAAAGATTCAAGAAGCAGATATTCAAGAAACAGTTGAAGACCGATTATAAATAAGAGTCGAGATTGAAGTAAAAACGACTTTTGAGAAAAGTGAATGAAACTCTGAGTATTCAAACATCTGACTATCTGAGAAAAATTGTGAACTATTTTTCGAGTGTACATTGTTAAGAGCAACTCTTTTGTAAAAAGCTCTTTATTAGTTTTTCATTTTGAAAAGTGTTACAGGTAGCCTGAAGAGGCTAAGAGTAAAAGAATACTTGTTGTTAAGAGACCTGAAGAGGCTCAGTCCAAAGAATACTTGTAAACAGTTCGGAGATAGTGAAATCTCAGAAGGATATCTGAGGACTGGACGTAGCCCACGGTTTGGGGTGAACCAGGATAAATTGCTGTGTTTCTCTCTCTAACTCTTACTTTACTTAAATCGTAGTTCTCATTATTATCAAAGGTTTTCAAACTAGTCAAGAATTGATTTAAGATAAGTTTTCTGAAAGAACAAGCAATTGTTATTGAAGGGATTAACGAAAAGTTTATCACAATTCAACCCCCCCTTCTTGTGTATCTTGATCATATTATTACTCAATATATTAACGTGTGATTTACTTCAATTGGTATCAGAGCAAGGTGTTCAAGAATCACTCTAATAAAGTGTGAACTAAAGAAAATGGTGGAATCACACACGTATATTGCCGAAGGAGCCTCACCACCGGACCTCCAAAGATTCAATGGTGAAGACTACCACTATTGGAAGGATCGGATGAGATTGTTTATCGAGTCTACTCACATTGACCTTTGGGACATCATCGAGAATGGACCATACACACCTGAAGATGATGATAAAAATCCAATTCCACGAGAAAGATGGACGGTGAAAGCGAAAGCAAGATTTCAACTAAACTCCAAAGCGAAATTTTTCTTGAGTTGTGCATTGAAAGCGAAGCGAGTATGACAAAGTTCATGGATGTGATCTCGCCAAAGAAATGTGGGATACATTATCAATTGCACATGAAGGAACAAATCAAGTTAAGGAGTCCAAGATAAGTATTTTGGTGCATCAGTACGAGTTATTCAAGATGAAAGAAGAAGAGACCATTGATCAAATGTTTGGAAGATTCCAAACAATTGTTAATGGACTAAAAGCTCTTGGAAGAACGTACAACAGTCAAGACCATGTTTGAAAGATTTTGAGGAGTCTGCCCAAAAGATGGGGACCCAAAGTAACTGTTGTACAAGAAGTCAAAGACTTAAGCGTACTGAAGCTTGATGAATTGCTTGGATCGTTGAAGATACACGAAGTAGAGCTTGATGCGGAAGATAAGCCCAAGAAAGAGAAGTCCATAGCGCTCAAAGCAAGTCAAAAGAATCACAAAATCCAGAAGAAGAAAACAAAGAGGAACACATCAAAGGCTTTAAAGATTGAAGAAGCAAAGGATGATGATTCCAGTAAGTCAGAATCAGATACAAGTTCAGAAGCGTCAGAACATGCTAACATATGTCTGGTAGCTGAAGAAGAAAGTGATGAGGAGGTAACTTCTAGCTATAATGATATACAAGATGCATACTCGAATTATTAGAGGATTCTCATGCTATTACAAAGCAAGACAAGTCGTTGAAGAAGAAATATGTAGAAAACCTCAAACATACTCATGAGATAGAGAGTGAGAATATAAGTTTGAGAAAGCAAGTTGAGGAATTGAATAACAACAAAGTTGTAGATAGATCCGAAGAGATTAATCAATTGAAACTGAGAATTAATAATCTCTCAATTGATCTAGCTAAATTTACAGATAGTACAAAAAAGATGAATGAAATGATAGGAAAATACAGACATCCGAGGGATAAAACTGGATTAGGGTTTACTAAAAATAAGCCCCAGAATTACGTAAAATCAATTGCTCAAAAAGATAAGAAAAGATATCAATCAGGTTTTCAGAAAGGTCATCAACGTTTTCATTCTACATCTTATTATCATTCATTACATCATACTAACCCTAAAGGACCCAAGAGAATCTGGGTACCTAAAAATAAGATAATATCTCCTACAGAAATCCTTCTTTGGAAGAACCAGCAAGCACCATTGGTATTTGGACAGTGGATGCTCGCGTCACATGACGGGAAACAAGTCTATGTTCCTAGATCTTCAGTACAAGAAAGGAGGATCAGTAACTTTTGGAGACAACCAGCAGGGAAAGATAATCAGTTTGGTAAGATTGGTAAGAATTCCATGCATGCATTAACAACGCACTACTAGTTGATGGTTTAAAGCATAACTTGATAAGTATTAGTCAATTATGTGATTACGGTTTTGAAGTTACTTTCAATCAAAATTTTGTGAAGTCGAAACAAAGATGGTTCCATCTTCTTTTTAGCCAAAAGACGAAACAATCCTTACAAAATTGATTTAGACGATTTTCAGTCTCAAAATATTTCATGTTTTTTATCTACTGAAGATGAAAGACTGATCTGGCATTAAAAACTAGGTCATGTCAGTTTTAAACATATTTCAAAACTTTTGAAACATGATTTGGTAAAAGGTTTGCCACAAATTCGTTTTGACAAAGATTTCTTTTGTGAAAGTTGTCGAAAGGAAACAAGTTAAAACCTCTTTCTCTTCAAAACATTTCATAACGTCATCTGACCACTTGAGTTATTACAGATGGACTTATTTGGTCCAACAAGAACAATAAGTCTTGGTGGAAAGAAGTATGGACTTGTGATTGTTGATGATTTTACAAGGTTTTGTTGGATACTTTTCTATCACATAAAGATGAGTCTTTCAAGTGCTTTAGAAACCTTTCCATGAGGTTACAAAATGAAAAGGAATGTCTATAGCCAAGATAAGGAGTGATCATGGTGGAGAATTGAAAATGAGAAGTTTAGAGTATTCTGAAGAAAATAGAATTTTCCACAACTTCTCGCCCCAAGGACTCCATGAGAATGGAGTTGTTGAGAGGAAGAATAGGACGATTCAAGAGATGGCAAGAACAATCTCATGCGAGATGAATCTTCCTAAATACTTCAGGCGGAAGGCATCAATACAAAGATGCTACATTCGAGAATAGAGTGTTCTGCGACCAATGTCAAGAAAACTCCTATGAGTTGTGGAATGGAAGGAGACCAAACATTTCTTATTTCCATCCTTTCTATTTGCAAGTGCACTAGTCCGAACACAAAGAAAGCTCTGGACAAATTTGATGCAAAGACATTTTCAGAATTTTTCTAGGCTATTCTCTCACTTCAAAGGCATTTAGAATCTTCAACCTCACCTCAAAGACCATTGAAGAAACTATTCATGTTAAGTTTGATGATAGCTCTCAACCCAATAAGGAAGAGGAATCGAAGATGATGTTGTTCTGATGCCTTTGACGCAAAGGTAAGGAAGTATCTTCATCGAAACACCTCATGATGAAAAGATGACATTTCTAAGAATTTTGAGTTAAAGAAAGATTGGAGATACAAAAGCTTTCATCCCAAAGAGTCAATTATTGGAGAAACCTCGGAAGGTGTAAGAACAAGGTCCAAGTTCGTAAGAGAAGCCAACATGGCATTTATATCGAAGTAGAACCTAAGAAGATTGATGAAGCTCTAAAAGATGAAGCATGGATATTAGTTATGCAAGAGGAGTTGAATCAATTCAAGAGGAATAAAGTCCGGTCCTTAGTTCCTAAATCGAAAAGAAATCCATTATTGGTACTAGATGGATATTCAAGAATAAGCTAGACGAATCAGGAAAAGTAAGTCAATAAGGCAAGATTAGTAGCACAAGGCTATAATCAGCAGGAAGGAATAGACTACAATGAGACATATGCTCCAAGAGCAAGACTTGAAGCAATAAGGATCTGCTTGCATATCTTGTTTGCCATGACATAAAGCTTTTTCAGATGGATGTAAAAAGTGCATTTCGAACGGTTTTATAGATGAAGAAGTCTATGTCAAGCAACCTCCTGGATTTGAGGATATAAAGTATCCAGATCATGTCTCAGACTTCATAAAGCCTTATATGGACTAAACAGCCCTCAGAGCATGGTATGATCGTCTCGAGCTCATTTCTTATAGGAAATGGATTTACTAGAGGTAAAGTAGACAAAACTCTTTTAGGAAGAACTTGAATAATGATTTTATTATTGTGCAAATCTATGTTGATGATATTATTTTGGAGCAACCTCAAAAGGTTATGCATGAGCTTTGAAAATATGATGAAAATGAATTTGAGATGAGCATGATGGGTGAGTTAAAATTCTTTCTTGGATTGCAAGTAAAGCAAACTAAGGATAAGATTTTATCCATCAACAAAATATGTCAAAGAATTGTTGTCTAAGTTTGATATATGCATGTTAAAAGTATGTCTACACCGATGCATCCTTCAAACTTGTTGTCAAAAGATGAAAGTGGTAAGAAGGTGGATCAAACCCTATTTAGAGGATGATTGGTTCTTTGCTTTATCTTACAGCAAGTAGACCGACATTCTATTCAGTGTATGCTTGTGTGCAAGGTTTCAGCCGATCTAGAGAATCTCATTACATTCTTTGTAAAAACGAATTTTAAGATATCTCGCAGTACTACCGATCTTTGCTTAATGTATGAGAAAGGTAAAGATTTCAGGTTGAATGGATATTGCGATGCGGACTATGCCGTGATAGGATCGAAAGGAAGAGCACGAGTGGTGGTTGTCACTTCCTTGGATCAAACACGTGTCATGGTCAAGCAAGAGACAAAGCTCGATTGCATTATCAACTCGTCAAGTTGAATATATGTCCGCCAAGTTGTTGTTCACAATTGTTGTGGATCAAGTATCAATTGGAGGACTACTCAATACAAGAGGAAGAGATTCCAATATACTGTGACAACACCAGCGCCATCAGCTTGTCAAAGAATCCAATTCAACATTCAAGGGTGAAGCACATAGAAGTCAGACATCATTTCTTGAGAGATTACGTTCAGAAGAAAGTCGTCAGCCTACAATTCGTGGAAACGAAATATCAATGGGCGGATATCTTCACAAAACCACTAAGTGAAGATCGCTTTAAAGAAATCAGACGCAACCTCAATATGGTGATGTTAACAGACCATTCATCTGGTTTTTCGTAAAGAAGAAACAGACAGACGGAGGAGTTAACGGACCATTCATCTGTTTTTTTTTATATAAAGACAAGACAGATAGATGGCAGAGTTAACAAATTGATCATCTGATTTTTCAAAAAGAAAAGACAATGAAACGGTGGAGTTAAACGGTGTTGACGATTTTAGACTTAAAACTTCTTTCACAAGGAAAAGTTTTAGAGGGAAAAAGGCTGTCAGATCATCGAGAAGTACAATCATTCTAGAATTTGCAATAAAATCCCTAAAACTGACTTTTGGGATTCCTACCAAATTCAGAAATTGCTAGTTCTCTGAAATCTCTCTGAAAAATCTTCAAGCAAGTTCCTATTCAATAGAATCAGCAAGATGTATGTCAAGCCTATTTTGCGAGTTGATCCAGGATCAGGATGGGAAAGATTGGTAAACTTCAAGAACTAAGAAAAGAACAGATGGATATAGATAGGAGATAATGGCGGCAGGATGGAGAAACTTCTTTCAAATACGAGATGAAGTCTATCTCCAAGAAATTTATGAGTTCAGAAAATACTAAATCGAGAGATGATACAATCGTGTCATATGTAGACACACACTGTTATTGTAACAAAGGAGTTCTTGGAGAAAGTTCTTGAATGTCCAATGGATGGAGTTCAACCCACTAATATGGTGAAATGGATGACAAAGCTCAAGATGAACGAAGATGAAGTTAGTCGTCAACTCTATGGACACAATAACCTAATCGAAAGGAGAGCCTCTTGGTTAGTACCAAAGGCAAGGGTATTGTTCACGATTCTATGTGATGTATTCACCGAGAATAGGTTCAAGACATCAGTCACTACCGGATGAACAATGCATCTTTCATCTTCTAAATCATCACCCAATAGATTTACCATATTTGATTTTTCAAGACATGGTAAAATCTATAAAGGATACAAACACCGCCTTATGGATCTTTGTTGACAAGAGTGTTCAAAGAATCTGCATCGATTGGAAAGGGAATCGATGAAGATAGTGTCAAAAGCTATATAGATTCAACAACAACTGCTAAAATGGGTCCGAGATTTCCACGTAAAAGGAGCGAAGCACCAAGGAAAGCAACAACCGAGGGGAGCCTATACCAAGAAATCCTCTATGATGGAGAGAAGATCACACTCTCAGAATCAAAGTCAAGAAGTGTTCGATTTTTTGAATCAGGAGACTTGAAGCGTAAAGGGAAACCTCTGGTGAGTGACATTCCTAAGCAAGCAAGAAGGTCACCCAGAACAGAAACTGTGCCACAGAAAGAAGTCAGTCCATCCAAAGATTCAAGCCAATCAAAACATTATGAACGACAGAGATCAAAAGCTACAAAATCACTATCATCAATCCTTGAGAAAGATTCAGAAACTCAGTCTCAAGGAAATGGAGGAAAAAGGAAAGAAGAAGAACCTGAAAAGAAGAAAGCACAATCCAAGAGGTCACCAAGGTTAAAGAAAAGGAGTGGAAATTCTATCTGCGTATATCAAGATCCAGGACCAAGCCTAACTAAGGCTACAACAGAGGATCCACAGGGAGGGACTATCAGAAAGGGTCAGTATTGTTCTGTTCTGATTGGCAACTCAGAATGTTGTTATACTATTTTACAAAATATTCTGCGAAATCGACCTCTGTGGGAGATCACCTCAATTGCAGAAGCTATGCCATAGTTCGGAAGCACTTATCAACGTATACATGATTCTTATGATCTTGATATTCATGAACAAGCTGTATTTGTTCCTCCACCTCTCCTACAAATCATTGAAACAAATGTCTTTAACAAGGAAGCTTATACAACAACAGTGGCTATCGTTGAAAAGCAAGTTGTTGAGACAGAATCATCGACTGCAGATGAATCATCAGCTTTAAAGAAGCATGTTCAAAAACTTGATAAGGATATGAAGAAGATTAAGAAGATGCTGAAAAAGTTGGTGAAGCAGATTGGGAAATAATTTTTTTTTGATCAATAACAAATAGGGGGAGAAGGGAGAAGGAAGAAATCAGCTGGAAGGATAAAGCAGAAGTTATTTTTTTATCTCAATACTTCTGTATAATTGATACTTTTCATATTTCTCTAATTCACAAGTATTTGTTATCATCAAAAAGGGGGAGAATGTTAAGTCAAACCAGACTTCACGTATTAAATAATTTTGATAATAAACAAAGAGAAATATACAAATGAAAAGTATATGGATGCATAAAAGGAAAAGCGGAAGAATAATGACGGAAGAAAAGCGAGTACGGAAGAATAATGACGGAAGAATAATGAGCGGAAGAATAATAGAAGGAAGAAAAGGAATGAAAAGCAGGCGGAAGAATAATGACGGAAGAAAAGCGAAGGAAGAAAAGGTAGGAAAAGCAGACGGAAGAATAATGACGGAAGAATAATGAAGGAAGAAAAGGTATGAAAAGCGAGGCGGAAGAATAATGACGGAAGAAAAGCGAAGGAAGAAAAGCGAAGAAAAGCAGATGGAAGAATATCGAGCGAAACAAAAATCGGCGGAAGCTTTACTAAGAGAAAAGGACGATACAAAAATCGATGTAAACTTTACGAAGAGAAAAGCGGGCGATACAAAATCGGCGGAAGCTTTACGAAGAGAAAAGCAGACGATACAAGAATCAGACAGAAGAAAGAAACATCAGTTTAAGACAGTTACAGAGTTAAACTGAATAACCGTTTCTTTAAAGATTCAAGAAGCAGATATTCAAGAAACAATTGAAGACCTGATTATAAATAAGAGTCGAGATTGAAGTAAAAACGACTTTTGAGAAAAGTGAATAAAACTCTGAGTATTCAAACATTTGACTATCTGAGAAAAATTGTGAACTATTTTTCGAGTGTACATTGTTAAGAACAACTCTTTTGTAAAAAGCTCTTTATTAGTTTTTCATTTTGAAAAGTGTTACAGGTAGCCTGAAAAGGCTAAGAGTAAAAGAATACTTGTTGTTAAGAGACCTGAAGAGGCTCAGTCCAAAGAATACTTGTAAACAGTTCGGAGATAGTGAAATCTCATAAGGATATCTGAGGACTGGACGTAGCCCACGGTTTGGGGTGAACCAGGATAAATTGCTGTGTTTCTCTCTCTAACTCTTACTTTACTTAAATCGTAGTTCTCATTATTATCAAAGGTTTTCAAACTAGTCAAGAATTGATTTAAGATAAGTTTTCTGAAAGAACAAGCAATTGTTATTGAAGGGATTAACGAAAAGTTTATCACAATTCAACCCCCCCTTCTTGTGTATCTTGATCATATTATTACTCAATATATTAATGTGTGATTTACTTCAAAATGGTATGGGTTTGTGGAGTATGAAGTTAATTTTGTTGATTGCTTAATATTATTGGTTTAGTTTTGGATGGAAATTAATTAGGGTTTATGTCCAAAGTTGGAATTTGGGGCTTTTGAAAATTTGTAATTTAGAAAGCTTGAATATATGAGGGATTTATGTTTTCTAAGTTCAATTTGAGGATTAAGTTATTTATGATGTTGAATTTGGGTGAAATTGCTTTAGGTGAAGTTAAATTGGAAGAAAGAAGGAATCAATGGACAAATTGAAGCGAGGAATAAGTTTCTAGCATCGATTCGAGGTAGGTACCTGTTTATAATAGAATTTATAAGCCACTACTGCCTTCTTTAAACAAAGAGATTTTCTAATTTCAATTGCATCGTAAATGTTGCATCATTGTATGAATGATTTGAAAAATCATTATTGATTCAATACATGAACTTTTGTCGAATTGCAAAAATACATTGTGTTATGCCTTAAAAGATTCCATGGCATTTCGTATATTCGAAAAAGAGCATTCGATAAATGATATTGAGCTTGAATATGATAAAGGTTTGAAAAGTTAAGAATTTCGATTAGTTTTAAGAGTGTTTATAAAATATGGTTTTATGTAAAGGTTTGAAAACTTGTGATTTCCGCATAAATTCGGAAGGGTATAGAAAATATTGTTTATGGAAATATTTGAAAGTTTTGATTCCTAAAATGCTTTGAAATTGTCTAGAAAATGGTTTATGCAAATGTTTAAAAATTTTACGATTTCGAATACTTTCAAATTATTTAGAAAATGTTGTTTATAAAAGTGGTTGAAAGATTTCGATTTCTAATATCTAATGTTTATAAAAGTATTTGAAAATTTATGATTTCCAACATTGTTTATAAAAGTGTTTGAAAAGGTTACGATTTCGAACTTGTTTATAAAAATGTTTGACAAAGTGTGATTTCAAATGCATTTGAAATTGTTTAGAAAATAAGGTTTATTAAAATGTTGAAAAGTACGATTTTGAATGCGTTTGAAATTGTTTAAAATGTTGGTTATGTAAATGTTTGAAGTCTTTGATCTTCGTATGATTAGATTCCTTACTTTTAAAATGGTTTTAGAAATTGTTTTAAGAAATTATACAAGTTTTAAATGTTTGATAAATTAAGAAAATTTCTAAAGTTTTGAAAATGACACAAAGGTTCAATTCTGGTTTTCAAATGATTTGGCGATTGATTGAAAATTTAGAAAGTATTGAATTTTATTGTTCCGAATATTTTTGGAAAAAGGGTTACGAGTTTTAAAATGAATTGAGAAATGAAGAAAGATTTTGAAATTCATTTCAGTGGTTGGGATTTAAGAAATCACGTAAATTGTTAAATTCGTTATTTTCGATAAATTCGATAAGTTATGAAAATGCTTTCGGAATGTTTCTTTAGAAAATACAAGATTCATGCAAATTATGTTTTTGAATAAATGTACTTTATGAATTTGCATACGTTTGGTTTATGTTTTAAAGAAATAACTTGCATACATTGTTCTGGCTTTGGTCTATACGTGATTAAATTGTTGAATTATTATGATCATTGAAATTGCATTGCAATTGGTGAGTTATGCTCATGTTATGCCATTAAAATATGTTATGGCATTTTGCATGAATGAAAAGATAGAAAAGCTTGAAAGTATGGAAACATTCGATAAATTGATTGAGCACAAATTGTTATGTGCTTTTATGTGGGCAAGAAAGGAACGTTGTGTTAGTCACGTGCACGTCGACGTATGGAAAATTATAGCCTTCTCCCGGCTGCCCGCTTGTGGGCCTACGAGATCCGAAATCGGACTCGTTGTGTTTACGGTATAAACTTCGGTTTATCCGTCGTGTTTACGGAACTCTCGAGCCATGTGTTGTGCATTGCATATGTGATTTGCCATTGCATTTATGAACTGTCAAGTTTATGCATTCATGTTTTGCAATCTATGGGTTTATGGCTGAAAGCCTAAAAATCATACGTTTTGCAATTGTGATTTGACTACAGCAAGAACGGAACTTTTAGAAAATGTGCTTTACAGATTTCAAAGAAATGCTTTCTAAGACCATAAAAGAAAAGGAATTTCAAGGATTTTGCTTATATTTTTGTTATAAACTGTTACCCACGAAGTTATAAGCTCACCCCTTCATTCCCATCCACAGTGATGAGAAGAAGATCGGGTGAAAGAAAGTGAAGGTTTTCGTATATTGTGTATTGTGTATTCGGATTTTATTATCGATGTTGTATTATGGAATATTTGGTAAGACGTATTCATGACGATATACTCTATGAAATTGTCTATGGAATGCTAAAATGAATTGTGATTTGAGTATGGAATTGAGTTATAAGTTCGTGTATGATTATTGGGGGATTGTGTTGATATACTATGTTAAAGGATATGGATATGTAGATATAGGATTGCGTGTGTTGAGTTGGATTTCGGACGGGGAGTCCGATGATTCTAGTTATTGTGTGAGAAATATAGAAGTGTATTTTGAACACTTCTGAGTTAGGTTAGTTAGGATGCATTGTTATGTCGCCGAAAATTTTTGGTAAGATGGGTATGAAAATGAGAATTGAGATTTAAATGAGTGTATAAGAAAATGATTATGAATTGAGAAATTGATTAAGGAAGAAGGAAGAAGAGAAAAAGAAAAAAAAAATTATACCAGATTTTTCAGATCGGATAGTCTAGGTTTCCAACGCGATCATATTCTCTAAGCTATTTGTTCACGGATGTCGGAAATCGGTTTCGATTCTATTTGTATTCGATTCGTTTCTTCCGCATTTTTGTTATTGTTTCGCCTTCGGATTCAATTTATCCAATTTGAATTCGCTTTGTTTCCTTCGTTTTTCGGTTGGGATCCGGTTTCTGGATGGGGTCTCAACATGTACAAAGTTGTGTACATACTTTATGAATAAATAAAGAAAGGCATATTTCATTAATTTGATGTTCATTATTTGATATTGATCTATAAGCAAATTAATGAAGTCCATGATATATGACATAGCATGAAGGAAATTATGATGTGATCATACTACTGAGATTCCTATCATGTGCAATTATGTCAGTATCTAAATTATCCCTAGTCATAGGATTACTGAAACTGGACATCATTAATCCGGAGAGACTAACACATCTCAAGCTCCTTGATTTGATCAAGCAGTGGATCTCAGAAACTATAAATATGAGATATTTATGGTTGAGATGTGAATGCTTACTAGAGGTAGTAAGTACATTGGATGACCTGCTATGAGATCATCATATGGATGTCCTATTCTAATGTGAATGATAATCTCATCATAGTAATGGTGCAAATATCCTTAGACTTGAGGTACTCAATGATATCTTGGATTCTCATGTACTCGTCTATGGTATTAGATATCAAGGCAATTGGCTTTAGGTCAAGTGGGAGATTTTATTAGAGTAGTGCCCTAAAGGCAATCGCCTTTAACGCATTTTGTACAAAGTTGTGTACATACTTTATGAATAAATAAAGAAAAGCATATTTCATTAATTTGATGTTCATTATTTGATATTGATTTATAAACAAATTAATGAAGTCCATGATATATGACATAGCATGAAGGAAATTATGATGTGATCATACTACTGAGATTCCTATCATGTGCAATTATGTCAAGATTAAATTATCCCTAGTCATAGGATTACCAAATCGACATCATTAATCCGAGAGACTAGACATCTCAAGCTCCTTGATTTGATCAAGAAGTGGATCTCGTAAACCTGTAAATATGAGATATTTAGGGTTGAGATGTGAATGCTTACTAGAGGTAGTAAGTACATTCGATGACTCGCTATGAGATCATCACATGGATGTCCTATTCTAATGTCGTTGATAATCTCATCATAGCAATGGTGCAAATATCCTTAGACTTGAGGTACTCAAGGATATCTTGATCTCGATTACGTGCTTTGACTTCATTCCTTGTTGCTTTACACAGTCACTCATAGGGTGGTGATTGGGTGCACTTGAGGTATTCGAAGGTAATTGAGTAGCCAATAGAGGATTTACCACTTCTGTGATAGTAGAAGATGATACCCATGGCCTCTTGTCAGGGTCATTACTTGGAAATCTCTGGTCGGAGTACTTATGTCATAAAGAATGTCTTCATTGAAATATAAAGTAATGAGTCTCAGGACAAAAACTGATATCACTTGGACTAGATTTGATGTGATCAGTCTAGTAAGAGTTGACACTTTGCCCATACTCATAACCAAGTGGGGTATAGCATGATGAAAGGACGAATTGCATAGTAATTGTCTATGGAAAGGTTCGTGATATGGTTCGTGATGAACATAGGTTCATTCATCAAACCAATTACTTTCCGATCAATTGGGGGTCATCATGTGTTGCTAGATATCGCTCATAACTTGCTTGGATTAAGTGTTAATCTAAGTGACCAACATAACCGGGAACCTAATGGGTCACACGCATAAGAGTGACTCAGAGAATTCGTAAAATAGTTTTGGACAGAGATCCAATATGTGGAGAGCAATAGGACTAAATAGATCCCGATGATATTGGGATATGTCCCGATGAGATCGCGACATCGATATTCTTGAAACAGTCTTGTGTTTTTCCATACTGGGACCTTAGAGACCGACCCAAAGTGTGATGGACCACTTCAAAGATATATATATATATATCTTATTAATTAATTAAGTAATATATATATATATATATATATATATATATATATTGTGTGGTCAACGTGGAAGCCAAATGATAAACCTTATCATCTTAACTTTATATATATATATATATATAAAAGCTAACGTGGAACAAGCCACCACCATTAGCATTTAATGTCTTTAAATTGTAAAAGACAAATGGCTTATGGAGGTAAGAAGGATTGATGATCGTTGGACAAGAGAGAGGACAAGTGAAAAAGTGTTTTTCAAGCTTCCTCTCAAAACCCACGACAATCATCTTCTCCAAGGCTTGATCATCTTCTTCCCCAAGCTTCTTCAAGCTTCTTCTCCAAGCTCTTCAAGAATAAGGTAAGATCTAGCAATCTTCACCTTGTTCTAGCTATTCCCGGGTCAAAGGGTTTGCCCCGGTTAGATTCTCTGATCTCTGCATGGATACCGTTAGAGACGGTCTCCTTTGATCGTTATGGTTTGACATTGTTATATAGGCACATGGATCCTGGCTTTCGGGAAGGTCCCGGAATAAAAATTTTTGTTTTCCGCACCGTGTGCATGTGGTGCACACACCGGGATTTTCCTACATATGATGGGTAATAATTCATATATTATTATAAAGATGTTTTTGAGGTAGAACAATCATCATAATGGTATTAGGATGAGTGCATAAAATTGATAATGAATGGGTACATGTACATGTTCTGTTTTTGGTTAATGATCAAATATAGATCATGAATTGGTTTGTGAATGATATTGAGTTGAAATCGAGTTGAGAATGAAGAGTAAATGAAGTAGAAAAGATGATCTAGATACAAGATGGGTTAGATGTAAAATGATGGAAGTTATAAAATCTGATAAATTGGAAGAGAGCTAGAAAATGTTATTGGTACCTTTTTCGCTGATTAAGTTTCTGAATTTTAGCCATAACTTATTCTATAGTTATCCAAATGAGATCAATGGGTACATGTACATGTTCTGTTTTTGCTTAATATCAAATATATATCATGAATTGATTTGTGAATGATATTGAGTTGAAATGGAGTTGAGAATGAAGAGTAAATGAAGTAGAAAAGATGATCTAGGTACAAGATGGGTTAGATGTAAAATGTTGGAAGTTATAAAATCTAAAAAACTGGAAGGGAGCTAGGAAATGTTAGCAGTAACATTTACATTGATTGAGTTTCTGTATTTTAGCAATAACTTGTTCTATAGTTATCCAAGTGAGATGATTTTAATCTAGATTAAACCAGAGACATATGGATACATTTTTCATGAAGACATCGAATTTAAATTATGTCTTTAAGAGTCTCAAAATTAGGCATGAAGTTAAGAACTGAGTGCAGCAATTTGGTAGATAAATGTATGTGTTTGTGTTCTGTTTTGAGAGTATGAGAATATGTTCTATTTTGAGTGTTTATAATCAAGTAAGGAATATGAATTGTGAATAGATGATGTTGAGTTGAAATTAAGGTATACTTGAAGAAGTGTCAACTTGAAATGATGAATGTTGAATATAAATTATTTGAGACTTAGGAATGAGATATGTTATCGAAAAAGGGTAGGAATTCATGAATGATGAGAATTAGTTGTAAATGATGAATCAAATGAGTAGAGATTAGAGAGTTTAATGAAATCAATATTGGTATTTGAATTGTTATAAAGTGATGTTGCATTAGAGGAAGTGAATTTGGAAAATTTTGAACGGAAAGTGAGGTCAAGATAGATGTAGAAACCAATGGGAATGCCCTTTAGTGAGTTTTGTCTCACTTATGTCCGTTAAACAAATATTAAGTATACTAAACGGACCTTCTCGAGTTTGGAAAAGCTCTAGCCTTGTCCATGTTCGTTAAACGGACTTTAGGTCTGCTAAACAGACCTTCATAGGTCTGAAACATGTCCCGACCCCATCTATGTCCGTTAGGGGGGAGTGTATGTACGCTTAGCAAACATCCATAGGACAATTTCAAAATTTTGTGATTTTGACCATCTAGATGACAAAATCTCTCCTTGGGGTCTTCACAAAAGTTGTAAATCTCGATCGAAAGTGTTCTTGAATGACATTAATCTGACAGCTATAGAAAAATTTATGCCTTTTGTCCCAAGATATGTTTGTTTACAAATGATTGACTTATCAATGTTTTTCCCAAAGATATTTAGGCTTGATTGTGAACTTGAATGTGTTTAGTTTATGTTAGATTGAGCTACTTAAGTAAGGAAAGTGTTTTAGGCGTTAAGGAATGATTCCAAGATCATGTTAATTGGTTATGAGACAAGTATTAAGGTAATGTACCCGAGAATGTCATTGAACATGCATCATATATATTTCATTTACTTAAATGTGCATCAATGAATACTTATAATTGTGCAAAGTTTTGATATGTATAAATGTGTATGTTTTGCATGATATAGAGGAACATATAGAGTGTCATCATCTAGATATTGTCGGGACTTCGAGGCAATAGCTTCTGAAGCAAACTAAGAGTAACCTAGACGGTTTCACTCAATTAATTATTTATGTTAGATCGTGTTTGAATTATCTTATGAATGTGATTTGATTGTGTTGATTCCGGAAAATGAAGGTTCGAGGCTTTTAATGAATCAACGTGATATTAAAGTACTACTTGTATGTGAATATGAAGAAATAAGTGTTACTCAACTATTTTTGTTGAATGTCAGAATAAGGTCCGATGATAAATGCATTCTGAATGTGAATGTGAAAGTATGTGATTGATTGAAAATATGTTAATGTGAAGCATTCCAATACATAAATGCATAAAAGATAAAGGCAGTTATAACCGAAATCGCCAGTATAAAGAGCTTAAAGCTCAGACTATGATCAAAATCTCAGGCTCAGTTGTGAATGTACCCGATATCCACTAAGAGATATGGGACATTATCTGATACAACTTAGTATCCACTAGGCGTATGGGCTAATAAAAAGACACTTGGTCACAACGACAATAATAAATGAAAGTGAGTTTCATGTGCATTGCATTTATAATTGATATGTGTATTTTGTATGAATGAAATGTTCAATATGATTGTTCTGAAAGTGATATGTGATGTTTTATGCCAAAATACAAAGATGTGAAGTATATGTTACGTGTGTTAATGTGTTGCATGAATTGAGTGAACCATTAATGATGGTTACCTCATTGAGTTTACAAAACTCATCAAAATTACAACGTTGATTTTTCAAGACCGAGAGAGGACTTTATCTATTGAGAGACTCTACAAAAAGCAATATTCTTGTATGTTTTGAAAGAAAAAATGATTTAAAGGTCAGTCAGCTGAAATTGGTGGATTAGATATAATTTTTGTATAATTTCTCATATGTAGCATATTTTGTATTTAGTTTTGTCATTGTATATATTCAAATGATACTGTAAAGCTACAATGTACATATTGTTTAAGTAATGAAATGGGGAATTTGGCTTTTAAATATTGTGTCTTTCTTGATGGTGTCTTATAAGAGAATAAAGAATGATGATGCCATATTTAAGTGAATATTGTGAATGCTCTAGCGTGCCATTATTATGAGTTAGGTACTAAAATATCTTCAGGATATTCCGGTATGTACTCTGTGGTAATGAGGCGCTATAGTGTTATCGAAAAATCATCGTAAGTCACCTACTCGCCCATCAACATGCCCATGTTGACAAAATTAGGTAAGTTGTATAAGAAACAATAAGATACGTAGCCACTAATATGCCTATGTCGGAGACTGTGTTTGCATTTTGTTTACATTTTTCATGGTTTAAAAAAATTAGAAACTTACGCACCCACTATCCATGCTAATGATTCGTGTAGATTTTTAAATGTTTTGATTTTAATGTCAACATGACTGTGTTAAGTCCCAACGCACCTAAGCATGTCAATGAGTCGGGTGTAAAAAATGACGTCATTTTTGGCCCGTGCTTTGGTCAACTCGAACTAAAATCAAACCGGACCGAGCTAAAATTGACATCCATAAGTACACTTGTGTAATTTGTCATCTTATTTTTTCTTACACGACCTGGATATATTCTTGTGTTCTAAGCTGTGTTAAACTAGTCATAACTCGTTTGAGTTACACACCTATGTTATAGCCTAACATACCCATGTTATTTAAAAATTAACTTTAATTTTTTCAGGACAGGGCAGCTACACACCGTGTGCTACTGCCCACATTAAGCAAAATCATTTTTAAATTGCACTCTATCACTAAAAATCCTATTTTCCCCTTCTTTCCAATCTTTCAGTTGTGGTAGACGCTTATCCACCTCCCCCTTGTGCGAAAACCATCTTACAACCTATTTCCCTTGGAATTTCATTAATTTAAGGTATGCTTTATGCTTTATTTCAATTGTTCTTGATTTACTAAATAGTTTTAGGGAAATTAGGTATATTTAGGATTACTCATATGATTGAAAGAGTTTTGGGGTTTAATTAATATTCTTGGGCTATTTTACATATTGAAATCACATTTTCTACGGATTTTATAATTGTTTTGGATTTATTCACGTAAATTTCAATACCTTAAGGTTGTTAATTGATTTTTATAAATTCAAATATGCAATTGATCACTTTTACAAATTTTACATTTTGTTAGGCTTTTACACTGTTTAATTATGTAATATTTAGGTAATTTAATTAAGATGTTTAGACAAATTAATTACAATTTTGTAATTACAGTATAGTTTTATCAACTGCGTCAAAATGAACTTTAACACAGTTTTAGCATGATGTAATACAGAACAATTCCTTTTATTTTGTAAGAATTCAAAGAATTTGTCTCTAACTTTTAAGTGTATATTAAAAAGATTACAAATATATATTAATTAATATTTAAAATAAACGATTTGATGAAATTACAAAATTAAGTCAAACAACACGTTAGGATGACCCATAGTTTTAGGATTCGAACTATATGCAACAATTTTCAATAAAATTATTATTCGCATTAGAATTGCAATATTTCAGTCTAATATAGAATTGCAATTTCTGTACCATTAAATGAAGTGATAAATAGTCATCTTATGTATTTAAAATGATTTTCATGTGCACTAAAATCAGACTAGGAACATTTATATTTATCTAACTTTAAATTTTATTTTTAAGAAAATGAATCGATTCACTATATTAGTACTCCTCTTTTATATATATATATATATATATATAGTAAAGACTAGTTTAACTTACTCGAAAGGAAAACATTAAGAGAGCAACATCAATATCACAGATGGAGCACTTTAAGTAGGTCCATATTAAGATTTTTGCTACACAGAAAGAACTGAGTCTATGATACACAAGAGTGGGCAAATTAATCTTCCAAGAAACCCAACTTATTTCCTAGATTAGTTACTCAAACCAAAAGTGTACGACTTTCGTTCTCGATAGCATTTCTTGAGGATGTGGAATAGCTCCAAGGAGCAAATTTCGCGAGTCAGGCATGTGTTTGAATGTCTTGTCATGCCTTCTCTTTCTGAAACAGGAATATGGAGCTCAGGACAAAAGTGGCCGGTTTTTAAGTTTGTGGTTTTTTCAGTTGAGACAAAATGATCCATGGTAAGTTTGGAGAGCTGCTACTAAATCCTTGAAACTGGATGCTATTTGAGTAGAGGAATACTACCAATGCTACTAACAGAATGAGACTGATTAATACAAAATAGCAACTTTATCCAAATCTCACCCCCTACTGCTACTTGTCTTATCCTCTGTTCTGATGAAATCAGGTTAGGAAAATTTGTGTAAAGAAAGTGTTTCAGATCTCTGCAAGTCTCATCCTTTTTTTCAGCTATCTCCAACAATTTTAAAATGTTGAAAGATTTCCTGAACTAATTTATATTAAGTATGGAATTAGTTATAATAAACTTTTTTAGGAATACGCGAAGTTGGTATCTTCTGCTAACAAGTGGATTAGTAGCTAGGTTCCATCCTTGGAAAGAGTTTCCAGTCAACCACAATCCCCGTCCTGTTGCGCTGCGGTAACGAAGTTTGCGCTTATTATAATTTAGAAGAATAAGTAAATTTGATTATGGGAATTATTAATACAGTGACACTCAAATAGTTTTGTTTTTCCTTGATTTTTTTAAAATAAACATAAGTCGAGGAGGAGTGTATTGAATTGGTAAAGATTACAATATAAAATTTAGATGCGAGTTGTTGGCAAGTCTGATGATTAAAAAAGTTACAAAGTCTTGGTTTGATTTTTATGAAAATGAACATATAAATATAATACTGAGGACTCGTAAGTCGTAACCATTGACGTACCAACGGTAACCGGTACCCTTGGCGCTAGATTCTTTTCCGACGTATTTTTATATATTTTTTAGGCGAATATCAAAGATATGAAGTAGCGAGATAATGGCGAGAATTTAGGTTGGGCTATCATTTTCTGACACAAGTGTCGGTGACGGGACTGTGTCGAGGCTCGTAGGTGTTAAAAGTGTAACAAATGCGAGCTTGTGAGTGTGTGTGTTTTATACATAACTCTAATGAGGTAGGTTGTCTGCTCTAACCCAGTCTTTGTTAAACTTTCCACTTCATCTACATTTCTCTGAGTCTATTTATTACCTCGCAAAGCTCTAAGCTTTCAACACTGGCCCCTTCTGTCACGCCTCACTCAAAGATCAAAACTTTGCTTTGCGAAACCGCTATTTCTCTCTCTTCTTTGACGTTTGAGCTGTTTCTCCTTGGTGGGTTCCTAACTTATTTGCTTATATTGATATAGAGAGGAAGCTTGAGGCTGTAAGATAGAAAGCAGGCAAAATGGGTGTGGATTTGAGGCAAGTGGTTGCTGGGATATTAACAGTAACTATGTTCGTGATGCTTGGGGACATGCTCAAGAGAGATTACCTTGAACCCATTGAAGTATGTTCCCTTGTTTGGTATTCTTTTCCATTTTAAGTGCTTAGATCTCGAAAGTCCCTCTTACAATTCAACGTCAGTTTCTGTTATACCTTTTTTTTATCCCCCAATTTAAAACTTCAAAGATTACATTCTTATGTGTTATCTATTGCCTGCATTATTGGTTTCTTACGGATAAGATCCCTAAAGTTGCTTTTATTCAATGGCCGTAGCTTTATTAATTTCTCTTCTTTTGAAAGAGGAAGGTAGTCTTATCTAGTTGTCATAATGTATTTGCTTGTGTGATAGGTTAAGATCTTTAAGTAGAATATATTGTTCTAATCAGTCTCTATATTATATTTGCTGTCTTAGCTGAATGAGACATTAGGATGGCTGGTTCAGTTTGTGGATTGAGCAAGAGCGAAATAAATGAACTCTTTCCAATCGTTTTGGCTGACCTAGTTACTGTTTATTTTTGCACGATAAAACCGGATATAAACTTCATGTTTTGTCCTCATATTTTGCCATCTCCAGTTGGGAAAAGTGTTCTTTGGTTAGTATTAAAGGAACTCATTAAGAAAGTTATTGATTATATTACACTTCCAGTTCTATCATTTCCTTTCCCCCATCTTTTTTTCCCCCTTTATATTCCATTCTTTCCGTTTTATATTTTCGCATTTTTGAATTTATGAAGGAAAAATTTCCAGAAGAAGTAAGGGACCTTGAGTTTCATGGCGGTAAGGTCTCAAAACAAGGGCTTGCTACATTCTCTAAGACAAGTGATGGGCCTTGGGTGGTGGATGGTGAGCAGCTAAAACCATGTTGGACGAGATCGGATTCTGGTTAGTTCATACATCACCAAAATCTTAGTAATTCAACTCCGTTTCTTGCACAAGGATGTACCATTTCGCATTCTCACTAATGCACCAAGGGTTACAGCTTCACTTTATACTTTTCTTCAGTACTTACTGTCATTTTTTCTTTGCCAACAGATGAGGTAGATAAATCAAAAGGGTATGTAACTTTCTCGTTAACTAATGGCCCAGAGTATCATGTGTCACAGGTACTTTTATCTACCATTTAATCCATGGGAACTTTAAGTTGTTTTTATATTGCCTTCCGTGCTAAATAAACAAAGACTTACTCAGAAACAGTATTAACTTTCTGTTGCAATTCTTTTGGTATACCAGTAGTTTATTTTATGTTCTTTTGCTGGCAAAACTTTCTAATGTTGGATAGTGTTTGAGTAATCTTTTCCACTTAGTTGTCTGTGTTTGAATATAAGCTTATTAACCTACGAGCTTCATTCTGGGTCTTGATACAGAAATTATTAGAGGAGGAGTAGTTCCTGTACTGTTTATCTTTCTTTACTTAGTCTAAGTACTCTTTCAACATGAAAAACCACTAGGCAATGCAATGATATTGGACAGTCTGGAGCAACTATTTAGGAGAAGGGAGCAGAAAAGCAACATAAAGAATTACAAAATTAGGCAAAGGAAAAATGAAAGGAAGCAAGAAATTCAAACATATGTTAGTGAATAATAATGTTCTAACATGGAAACTGGATTTATAATAGTTTAGGACCAAAAACCATACAAACATATATAGCTTATGCCTAGGTGTATTCGGCCAAATTTCTTATTAGGTGGTCTTGCATCACGCAACTGGTTGGTTCTTTACTGATTTCTAAAGTTTGTTAATGTTAGATCTGTTCTTTGTGTTCATCTTTAGATGCTCACACGACATTGTACAAGCCTGTCGTTGACTGTATTATGATTATGCCATCATTTATTAAATCTATGTAGTTGCCTTTCCATTTGACCTTTCACTATAAACTTATGATCAGCTTTATAGGTTATGTTATGCTTTAAGTAATTAATATAACTGATCCATACAACTCAAATTCTTCACATGTACAGGGATTGTGTTGGTTTGAGACATATTTGACTTTCTCTCCTTCCCAAGATATCTCCTATATTTCTCCCATTTCATCCATTCTTCACCTGTTCCTCACTTTTTCCTAGTCTCTCTTTTCAATTGCTATGGACTTACCTCATTCCCTTTCGCTCTTGTATTTTACTGCTCTGTTCCTCTACTTCATACTTGTGCTCCATCAACATTTGTAATAATTGTCTTTTCTTTCAACTTTGAATAAAAGAATTGTATTGCATTTGTCTTTCATTGGTAGTCCGTATGTCTAAATTTGTGACCCTTTGATGTATTGACGATAGTGATGAAAAGAGAATAAAGTTTATAAAAGAAATAAAAGAGAGAAAGTCATTCAGATACAAACTTTGATTTGGTGGAATGAAGAGTGAGAATTGAGGTGATAGCAAGGCAACAAGGGTTGAGATTTAGTTCATACTATTTTTCTTATTAGATAGTGAGTAATAATATGTAAAATATATTGTCATAGTTTATTTTGGACTTAGCTTATTTAAGAATAAAGAATCCTTATTAAAGAATGATTTCTATTTTGGATATTTTAGTTAGGAATCCCTTTTGTACTAGATTAAAGGTTTGTATATCAACTTAAAGAAGTGTTCCTTCATGCAACCAAGTGTTGTATTTTTGGGTTTTGTTGTATCCTTCTGTGGAGTAGAGATGGATCTCGAGAGAATTAAGACTATGCTCGATTGGCCTATGTGCATGAGACACAATGTTTTCATGGCCTAGCGACATTCTTAAGGATTCATAATAAATTGGCCAAATTCAATAGGATCCAAGGATAGCGTGTTTTATATTTTTAGTACCATAATGGTACCTATAACTGATTTATGATGAAGCATTGGTTTACTTGGGCAAAGATAACAACTAAAGCCTCTGAAGAAATCAAGAAACGGATGATTGAATCTTCTGTTTTACTTTCAGATTGTTCAAATTACTTGTGATGAGTCCAATTTGGGAACTAGAGATATACTCAACCAAGAAAGACTCCTAACTGCTTACTTCGATGAGAAGTCAAGTGTAGAAACAACGATATTTGACCTATGATAAGGAATTCTACATACTAATACATTCTCTTTAGTATTGGCATCATTATATCTTGTATAAGGAGTCTATTCTATATTTGGATAAGAATCTTTTAAAGACTTCAAGTTCTAAAAGAACTTCAACGCAAGACACGTCTTATAAAGTGAATTTTTGGACCAACTTAACTTTGTTACTAAACATTGGCAATAGTTGAGACAACAAATATGTTGAGTAGAAAGAACCATTCCCTTAATACTTGGCAATAAAAATTGTGGAATTTGATCACCTAAAAAGAAAATATATTTCAAATTGTGATTTTTGGATAATTTATTCAGAAATTGCACTGGACAAAGGGACAACCTCTTCCCTTTTATGATCTATGATGATTAGAGAAAATCAAGTTTGCTTAACCAATATTAGTAGAAGGGAATATGAGATTGGGAATTACATGGAGGGGTAGCAGGTCACTTTGGAAGATATAAAACCATGTCAATAGTTAAAGACTGCTCTTTGTAGGCCCTCTTTCAATAAGGGCATGCCTAAGTTCATGCAACAATATTAAATATGTTGTTAGCTAATGGAAAGAAGCAAGGATTTGTACTATATGCATAATTGTATCGCGTAAACCTTGGTAGGAGGTAAGTATGGATTTTGTCTTAGCATTGCCTAATTTTAAAGAGGTTATGATTTTATTTTGTGGTGGATGATAGGTTTTCTAAGATGAATTATTTCATTCCATGTCTCAAGACTTTTGGTCCACATTGCTACTCTTCTTCAAAGAGTTTGTATGTCTCCATAGATTGCCTTTAACCATTATCTTTGATTGCAACGTGAAAATTATAGTTATTTTTGGAGAACTCAGTGAAAGTCATTGAACACTAAGCTTAAGTTTTCAAGTTCTTTTCATCCACAATCCGATGACCAAATACGAGTAGTGAATAGAAGCTTCAACGAGTTGTTGAGATGTTTGGTGGGGATATTGTGAACAATTGGGACCTAATTCTTCTTACATTTGCATAGAGTAGTTCTATAAATAGGTCAACTTGTAAGAATTCTTTAGAGATAAATTTTGAAGTTCAACTAAGGAAGCCTATTGATTTGATTCCTTTACCACAAACAATAAGAGTTGGTATGGAAGCTAAAGGTTTTGCCCAACATAAGAGAGATATCTTTGATGAGGTATAACAATCAAAGATAACAACCAACAACTTGACTTATAAAGAATGTATTGATCAAGCTTGTTGTTTGGTCTAATGAAATGAAGGGGATATGATGATAGTAAGGATTCGTCTAGAGCATTTTCTAACAGACAAATATAAGAAACTTTATTCAAGAAGTGATGGACCTTAAAAGACCTATAAAAAGATTAGTGTTAATGCTTATGTTTTGGAATTACCAAGTGATATAGGAACTAGCCCTATTTTCAATGTTGTAGACTTAACTATGTATCATAGATGTGATGTTACACATTCTCTGATTGCAGCTGTGAAAATTCCAAGCATTCTCTTCTCCAATAGGAGAAAGAGGATGTTCTTGATGAATAAATATGGCTACAACGGCTAGTGGATATTGACAATTTCTTGTCAATTGGAAAAGAGGATCAATTTTTGATAGCATTTGAGTTTTATAATCTAAATTTACGAAGTTGAATCCAAACTTGATCAGTATTTGTCACATTCTATGTTGAGGAAGGCTTTAAAATATTCAGGGAGAATTGATGCAAAAGTGATTAATAGTTTATAAAATAACTACAAGAGGACAAATCACTCAACCACAGACTTTAATTTGGTGAAATGAAGTGTAGGAGTTGAGGTGATAAGAAGGACTGAAATTTACTTCATGCTAAGTTTTCCTTATTAGATATGGAGTAATTATATGTTAGTAGGGACGGATCCACAATGGGGGCAAGTGGGGGCACTTCCCCCCGCTGCCTCCAAAAGATTTCATATAAAAATTTTATTATTTTAAGTTTTTATCCTAAAAAAAAATAAAAATTTTCTCCTATTAAAATTTTGCCCCCAGTCAAAAAATATTTTGGATCTGTCCCTATGATAGATATATTGTTTTGGCTTAAACTTATTTAAGAATAATTTTTTTTATTAGATTCGATTCTATTTTGGATATTTTAGTTGGGAATCTCTTTTCTATTAAGGGTTCCAAGCACTTTTTTATATTTACGTATAATCAGTCCTTTAATAAAGTAAAATTTCTCTGCAAACTTGAGCTTTCAGTTAGAAAGTGTGATTCTTAGCTTTAGGAGTGATTCTTAATTCCTTGCCTTCTATTGCTTGTTTTACGCACTAAAATTCCAATACTTTTAGCCTGAGTTTCTAGCCATTAAAAGCTTAAAATTTCAGTCATATCAAACTTGAAATTCAAGCAGCCAAATTCTTTAAGTTTTGTGAGTTCTACCTACTAGTTTAACATATGTTCTATTTGTCCTACATTAATTAGCCTTCCTCTCAAGCTATAATGTCTGAACTGACATCATGCGGCTCTTGTTCGTATGTGCTTCAGTAATTGATTGGAAGTTTGCCTTGCTTTTAGAAAAGGTCATAGTTTCTCTATAGCTGTCGCTCGATGAGCGGTCTAAATTGACTCTCTCACTTTAATGGCTATTATTTGTTCTTTGTATTGCATTGAGAGGCTTTTGGTTAATTACTAGTTCATTTTTGATTCATTTCCATGCTTACCTAATTGGAAACTCTTGTTTCTTGTTCGTTGTCTAATCTAGTTTCTGTTGACTGCATTCTGTAGATTGCCGATGCAGTGGTAGTAGCACAACATCTAGGGGCAACTCTCGTGCTCCCGGACATAAGAGGAACCAGGCCAGGTGATGAGAGGTACATGCTCTGCTCTCACTAGCGTTTACTAATTGATCTTTGTTGATACATTTCTGAAGACTAACATCAGTGTCCATGTTCCTTCTCTTGTCTTTTGGATTAGTTGGTTTCTCTATGGTTACAGTACTTGCTTTTCTGCTTCTGCATCAAAGAATCCATCCTCTCTCTTTTATCATACTACTGCTGCAATTTTTATTGCGTCTTTTGCCTCTTCCTTGACTTCATTCCTATCAGACAAAAAAATGTGCGAGTTTGTTGTGACTTTTAACATCTATATCTTTCCATTGGCTTAAAGAAATATATGGAATGATTATTCAACAACTTATTTTTTTGAAATATTTAGATATATTATCATTTTGTGACTGAGGAATACATTTCATTTATTGACGTTTTATTTACTCTCAAAGGCTTGCCAGCAAGATTTAACCATACTTATAGTGCATACCTATATTGGCAGTCCTGAACCAGCCAGCACAAGCACTTTTTAGTAATACTCTTGACAAATAAATGATCGAGGAAACCTAAAATAGTCTAATTCAAGTTTGGATCACCTATTAGTTTGATATGAAGTTTTTGTGTAGATACTAACATAACTGAAAATTTCAGGAAGTTTGAAGAAATATACGATGTTGGGAAATTTGTCAGAAGCCTGGATGGTTCAGTGAAAGTAATTAAAGATCTTCCTGATGACATATCAATTAGAAGTTTTTCTGTTGTCAGGGTCCCCAATCGAGTAACAGAAGATTACATTGTAGAACAAATTGAACCAATATTTAGAACAAAGGGTAACATCAGACTGGCTACTTATTTCCCCTCGGTAAATATGAGGAAGACCATACAAACTAGTGGTAGCGAATCAGTTTTATGTTTGGCAATGTATGGAGCTTTAGAGTTGCAGCCAGAGGTTAATGAAGTGGTTGCCTCAATGGTTGAGCGGCTAAAAACATTGAGTCGTAAGTCTGATGGTCGTTTTGTGGCTGTTGACTTGAGAGTTGAGATGCTAGAAAAGAAGGGCTGCCACCAAACTGGGGCAAGTCGAGCAAAAAATTGTTATAATGCACAGGAGATTGCTATATTTTTGAGGAAGATTGGGTTTGACAAGGATACCACGGTCTACGTGACTCAGTCTAGGTGGGATGACAACCTTGACGTTCTGAAGGATATATTCCCCAAAACTTACACAAAGGTAAAGCATCATTTCTTTTAACCCTTCCTTGTGGTTATTATTCAACTGGTTATTGGTAATGTTTTGATGAAGTTTGATATGTGATTAGTAAATGGATCTTGAGATGATTTTTCTAACGGAAGAATCCAGGGGACTATATGAATCTGCCATCATCACTAGCTGACTTGTCTAGTTGAAAACCTTTCGGTTTCCCTAATAACCGTGAAGCTAACAAAGTGTTTATTGCAGGAGAGCATAATATCTGCAGATAAGAAGTCAAAGTTCCTGGAGTCGGAAGATTCGGAGGTTGAAAAGGTTATTGATTTCAACCTTTGTTCTCAAAGTGATGTCTTTGTACCAGCCATCTCAGGTTTATTCTATGCCAATGTTGCTGGTAAGAGAATAGCATCTGGTAAGACCCAGATACTTGTCCCAGCTGAAATTCCAGGTTCCTCAGCTCCTGTCACCGATCATTTTTCACCCTACATCTTAAAGCAAAACCACATGGCGTATTCATGTTTTTGCTCCTAATCTGTATGGAATCAGAATCGTGAGGAAGAACAAGACCTTCTAATTCAAAGTTTCAAGAGTCCGCAGCTGTTTTTGTAAAGAAACCATGGTTGAGATACGTTAGTATGGGGCACAAAAGCCAAGTAGTATTGAATATTTTGCACTCTATGGTGAGTCCTTAAAGATTGCATAAGAAGCGTACAGTAGGCTTCATGTCGAAGAATTTGTGTTTTAGTCTTGTTTTTGTTTTTCTTATATTAATTTTGTTTTGTGGAAACCGAGTGACATTTTATAGTGATTTCGTAATTGTATGAGTGATGAATTTCTTAAAGACAGTTGAACTTCTGTGAGATTCTGTTGTGTGAAAAGATTATTCATTTTTTTAAAATTTATTTTGGTCATTGTACCCACCCACCATTCGCAGCCCATGATGGAGAAAGTTGCTGTATGGCATGGGTACTTTGATAACTCTGGAGGACAGCCGTGTCTGTGTATGCCCTAAGCAGAATTGAAGTTTTGGCGTTGCCTAAAGTGTTTGTTTTCCAATGATAGCAATCATTTCCTTCCTACCCTCTCTCTGGGTTGCTAAGGTCGACCGAAGCTTAAAGATGCACGTAAAGTATGACACCGGATGCCCACTTTTTGGAGGGGAATTATGAATCTTGAACATGCATACATGCATGCTCTGACAAGTCAATCAATCATTCGTCCGATGCGTCAGCTTAATTTTCATCATATTTCACGTGGGCAGTACTTCAAACCTCGTGATACGCCAGTTGAATGTTTAAGGTGAAGTTAGCAGTGAAAGTTCTGCGATGAAACAACGGAATTAAGCACAAACATCTGAGAAAGCAAATGTTACAGTGAAAAGAAAAAAAAAACCCAGAAAGACGATAATTAAGTTTGATTGGAGGAGATGGCAGAGAATTTCGGGCTGTTTGGAAACCTCCGAATTGAATTCGTGAACGAATTGAATTCAATTACATTAATGAAGTTGAGATTGAATTCAATTTACACTGTTTGGAACAAATCTAGTAATATTAGAATTAAATTCAATTACACTGTTTGTAACAAATCTAGAATATTATAATTGAATTCAATTTACTTGGATTCAATTATTTTCAAAATATATAAACTTCAATTTATATTTGATTTAATAATTTAAATAAATATTAAGTTTTAGATAATTAAAATAATTTAAATAAATATTAAGTTCTAGTTAAAAGTTAATTTTTAAAATGTTTCATTTTATTTATTTAATAATTTATTTATTAAATATTATATAAGAGATAAAATAAATTTAATTAATTAAAAAATTAAAACTAAAATAATTTAAATAAATATTAAGTTTTAGATAATTAAAATAATTTAAATAAATATTAAGTTCTAGATAAAAGTTAATTTTAAAATGTTTCATTTTATTTAATTAATAATTTATTTATAAATATTATATAAGGGATAAAATTAAATTTAATTAATTAAAAAATTAAAACTAAAAATAATTTAAATAAATATTAAGTTTTAGATAATTAAAATAATTTAAATAAATATCAAATTTAGATAATAGAAATTATATTATTGAATTGAATATAAAAACAATTAAATTAATAATATAATTTTTTAACTATTTATTATAAAAAATATAAAAACATATCAAAACATGAATTGAGTTTCAACTCAATTCATGTTATAATTCATGTTAACAAGTGATGTGAGTTAGAGAAGCAAGTCAAGTAAAGTGGGGTTGAATTCATGTGTTTTGTAACATGAATTCAACCCCTTTAAAATGTGGGGATTGAATTCATATTTGAATTCAATTCTTGTGTTTTTTGCATTCCAAACGGACCAAATTGAATTCAATTCATCACATTCCAAACACCCCCTTAATGACAATGAAAGTTGAGAAACATTATTCGTATAACCAAGTTATTTATCTCATCAGTACTAAGGTCTGGAAACTCCATCCAATTATGCAAGTGATCTACCTGAATATGTTCGAGATTTGAAACAGCTGGCCATGTTTGATCCGGACCAGAGGAATTATCAAACAAGTTCATGTTCACAAGTAGTTAAGTAGAATCCAGCTAACATTAAGAAACCACTCAAGCCTATCAATTTCTGTTATGACTAGATGGATATATTGACTTAATGCAACTCTTTTTCTAAATACGTACAAAGCACACAAGACACGAAAAATATTAGGAGTTAGAATCAATTGTGCTCGAATGATTTTTTCTTTGTTTTCCAAGATTGAGATACGTATTTCAATTACAGATTTGTAAAAGGTTTAAAATAACTTCTTTCGGTATTTCAATTATCAATTTGTACTATAAAATTTATAAATTTAGACAACTTACATTATAAAATATAATTTTGTTAAGTTTTATTAGATTTCTATCAAAAATTGTTAACTTGTGATACAGGACATGATAACTGCATTTTTTGTCCATTAAAACAAAAAAAATTTACAAATATAAAATTAAGATTTGCTTAGGTCACTATAACAAAACTAACTTTTAGCTATGTTTTGTTAATCGGGTATTTTCAGCTTTTAAAATTCGTTGCCAAAAGTCTAGTTTTTCACAATGTTTTGCAGAATTGTCGCTAAAGGCATGTCTTTGGTGACGATTTATGTGATTCGTCACAAAAGACGCAACCTTTTGCAACAGTTTAATAATTTCATCGCCAAATGTCGAGCATTTTGTGATAACTACCATAACCAATTTTTCGCAACAAATTCTTTAAATCGTCGCCAAAAGTTGAAATAATTACAATTTTGAGTTAATGCATTCAAACTCTATAAAATTGTTTAAATCTATAGATTTATACATAAATGATTTTTTTAATGATGTCTATTATACATAGTACACCTCTATTCATACAAATATTTCATGAAAATAGAAAGAAGCATTTAAAATTCTAAATTGTTTTCAAACATATTGTTGAAAAACACATGGTAGGTAAATTAAATTTTGAAAAATAAATATTTTTGGATAAAAAAGATAAACATACCTAAAATTTTAATGTTAATAAGATCAAAATATTATAAATTTCTTTTGGAGATTCGTCGAAGATTCAAATTCGTGAAAAAGGTACTATTCTAATTTCTTCAAGAGATGGAAGCCATAGACTTATTAACGATGTCTATTATGTGCCTAAATTGTAAAGTAATATTTTAAGTTTGGGACAACTTCTTGAAACGGATATGAAATCCACATGAAAGATTGTTGTCTTTGGCTTAGAGATCAACATGCTCAATTGATTGCTAAGGTGTTTATGTTGAAGAATAGAATGTTTATGTTGAATATCAAGACAATCAAAGCAACATCTTTAAAGGTGGATGTGAAAGATGAAGCATGACATTGTCATATCATACTTGAACACTTGAATTTTGGCGCACTCAGTGCGTTGGGAGATAAATACATGGTGAAAGGAATTCCCTCCGTCAACCACTCACATTATTTATGCGAAGCATGATTACTTAGCAAGCATTTAGAAGGAGTTTTCCAAAAGAAGCAGTGTGATAAGAGCAACTACACCACTTCAACTTATTCGTACTGACGTGTGTGGACCAATTAAGCCATTATCAATGAGTAAAAGTAGATACTTCTCACTTTTCATTGATGATTATGGTAGAAAAACATGGGTTTATTTCTTAAAACAAAAATCAAAAGTATTTGAAGTATTTAAGAAGTTTAAGGCACTTGGGGAAAATGAAAGTGACTACACAATTAAAGCTCTAAGGTTCGATAGAGAAGGTGAGTTCACTTCTAAGGAGTTCGTTGATTTTTGTGAAATACATGAAATCCACCGTCTATTAACAGTCCCAAGATTGCCCTAGCAAAATGGAGTAACCGAAAGGAAGAATAGAACAATTCTTAACATGGATCGATGTATGTTGAAGCCAAAAATATGCCTAAAGAATTTTAGGCTGAAGCTGTTTCTTATGCAGTTTATTTGTCAAATTAGTCTCCAGTGAGAAATGTTAAAGATCAAACCCGACAACAAGCGTGGAATGGAATGAAGCCTAATGTTGTTCATCTAAGAGTTTTTAGAAGCATAGGATATGCTCATGTGCCACAATAAGAAAGATCCAACCTTGATGATCGAAGTGTTAAGTATGTATTCATTGGCTATGACCAAAATTTCATAGGCTACCGATTGTACAATCTAAGCAATGGAAGGATTGTTGTGAGCAGAGATGTCGAATTTGATGAAGAAGCAACATGGGATTGGGAGACACAAGAAGAAAACACTTATGATTTTTTTTCCTATACTTTAAAGATGAAGAGCAAGAAACTACAATAAATATTCAAGAGACAACTCCACCTATTTCAAGTGATGGATCACAAAAAATAAGGAGTGTTTATGATATTTATGAACAAAAAAAAAGAAATCAATGATGTTGATGTAAGTAATTTCTTTTGTCTTCTTGTAGACAGTGAACCTTTAAAATTTAGGGAGGTTTTGAAGGACAAAAGATGGAGGCAAGTCATGGAGGAGGAGATCAAAGCAATAGAGAAAAACAATATTTGGGAATTATCAACTTTTTCTAAAGGTCATGAAGCTATTGAAGTCAAATGGTCTACAAGATAAAAAAGAATGTCATTAAAGATGTAGAGAAATATAAAGAAAGGCTCGTTGCTAGAAGCTAAAGCAAAAGAATGAAGTGGAGCTTAAGCATGTGAGGATTAATGATCAAGTTGCAGATATTTTTATAAAATCACTCAAATTTGAAGTTTTTCAACATTTATTTCATTTTTGTGATTTTTAAAGTTTTATGAATTTCTATGGGAATATTGTGTTGAATGACAACTTGATTGTTTGAAGGAGACCAAGGACTGACAATCCAAGAGCAAAAAGTAAAGGCAATCTTGAGCTTGAATTTTTGCAAGTAAATAGGTGGGTAATATGTTTATGGTTGTTGTGTGATGAGCAAATGTCCTATTTGTATGTTTATGCTTAGATTTCGTGAATTTGAATTATCGTGATTGCATGAAAAATGTATGATGATTCATTATCATGTCATGCCAAGAAAGACGAATAACTTTTTGTATGATGAATTATGACCATGTTATACCTTGAAAAAGGTTATGACATTTTCAATTGAATTATGAGCATGATTATGCTATGCCTTGTATCATGGCATTTTGATTAAATAGAAAGAAAAAAAACACGAGAATGTGAAATTTATTATTGAATAAATTGAGCATAAAATTGTTTGTGGTTGGGCAAGAGAGTAACGTTTTGTTAGTCACGTGCACGTTGACATATAGCCTTCTCCCGGTTGCCCGCTTGAGCCCACGAGATCCTGAGAAATCGGATTCATTTTGTTCATGGTTTAAACTTTGGTTTATTCGTTTCGTTACACGAACTCTCGAGTCATTTATGTGTGCATTTGCATTTTGATATGTTAAGTTATGAGGCAAGATTGAGTGTTATGTTTTGATGATTAATTACACTTGACATGTTCTATGTGATGATATTTTGAATTCTGAGTTGTGAATTTGAATTGTGAATGATTGAATTTCTAACCCAATGAGATTTAAATGTATATGAATATATGAAGTATATGCATGTTTGATTGTGTGGCTCGTTGTCAATGGCTATAAACGTATAAGTCACTGAGCTTTGCAGCTCATCCCATTCCCTTCCACTCCGCAGGTACAAAAAAAGGCTGATCAGTATTGATCCTTACAAAGCTTGGCAAACAGTGAGAATATAGACTTTTGTAATTAAGTTAGTTCAGGAATTTTTTTTAATTTAGAATCATTTTAAGCATAAGCATTCAAATTGTATCGTGTTTATTTTGTATTTTTGCATTTTGTATTTTGAAATGAGCTTGTATAAACTCTTTTAGAATTCATTTATGAAATATGATTGGATTTTGGCTTGTGACTCTCTAAATTTTAATTGTTTGATGTTCAACTATTGTGGGCATGCCACCATTATAGGACGACGGGTTTCGTTTCGTCTCCGAATGTTTGGGCTCTGGAAATAGGGTCCAACAGTATGATCCGCATTACTCTGTTGATAACCAAAAGTGATCATAGCTCGATTGAACTTTTCAAACCATGCTCGTGGTGATTGTTTCGGCCCATACAAGGCCTTTTTTTGCTTACAAACTTTCCCTTATGTCTTCTCATCTTCAAACCTTGGAGGAATCTCCATATACACCTCATCCTCTAAATCCCCATGAAGAAATGCATTTTTAACATCGAACTGCTATAAGTCCCAATCCAAGTTAGCTGCATACGAGAGTAAGATTTTGATTGTATTCATCTTAGTAACTGAAGCAAAGTTTTCTTGATAGTCCACTCCATATGTTTGAGTAAAGCCTTTAGCCACCAATCTTGCCTTGTCCCTCTTAATGGACCGATCTGGCTTATGCTTCATTGTGAATACCCATTTGCAGCCAACCGTCCGTGTTCCTTTTGGAGCAGTGACAAGTTTCCAAGTCTCATTTTTTTGCTAGGGCCTTCATTTCTTTAATCATAGCTTCTTTTCATTGGACAATTTTCATTGATTCTCTCCAATCCTGTGGAATAGACACATAAGAGACAGACAAGACAAAGGTTCTATAGGTAGGAGATAATGAGTCATATATAAAAAAGTTAGAAATTAGGTGTTTGGTGAAACTTCTAACACCTTTTCAAAGAACAATTGGCTTATCTAAATCATCAAATAAATCATATTCTAGCTCACCAGTGTTTTCGAGGGAAGAGGACGGCATTGGCACAGACTGCATGATGGTTTTTTTTGTCTTATCTCGCCTTGAGCATGTCTTTAAATCTGATTTATCTAAGCATCGACTTTGATCCTCTTGAACAAAACTATTTGCCTCCCCTTGAATTGTTCTTTCTCTTTGGATCACATCATTTCTAGAGTCAAGCAACACTTCAATCTCATTCTCCCCTTGAAGAAGGGTTGCGGATGTGATGAAATAGGACTCATACTCCAGAAAAGTGACATCCATACTTACAATGTATTTCTTAGACTAGGGGTGATAATACTTGTATCTTTTTTGTGTGGGAGAATATCCATCAAAAACACATTCCAAAGTTTTTGGCTCCAACTTGCCAACATTCTGAGCATGAACAAAACAAACACACCCAAAGAATCTCGGAGGTACAGTGTAAGAGTTTGTACCTTGTAATATTTCAATAGCGCTTTTAAAATCTAAAATTCGAAGTGGCATTCTATTGATAAGATAGGCGGTTGAAAGGACTGCATCACCCCAATATCCCTTTGGAAGATTCATTGTGAACATGAGTGATCGTGCAACTTCCAGAATGTGTCTGTTCTTCCTTTCCGTAACTCCGTTCTGTTCAGTAGTATAGGCATAACTAGTTTGATGTAATATTCCATTAAAATCCAAATAAGCACAAAATTTGCCATCCATATACTCCATTCCATTATTTGACCGTAAGATTTTGACTCTAGCATCATGTTGGGTACAAATCATGTAGCGCCCCCTTACCGTAAGGTATACACCGGGACGCTCGCAGGTCATTCCGGTACATATCCTACGACGAGGGTGCACTACGATACGATCATTTCTATAAACCTCATGGCATCAATATAATAAAGCAGTAATATCAAAATCACTAAATTTTAAAATCAAAAGATTCTTCTCATTCATAAGATCAATCAGAAATATAGACCAGTTTATTAGTTTCCTACAGTCTAATTACAACAATCCGAAAAGGAAATTGATACAAAAGTCTATACTAAGTCATCCCCAAAAATCCAACCCCAGCTGACCGACCTGTGAGCCATCGCCTCTAACGTCAGAACGCTCACGCTGCAGGAGAAGACACTCTGGAGCTAGGAGTCTAATCTATCAGTCCTGAAAAACAACGCGCAATTTTGGATGAGTTTGCGAACTCAATGAGAAACCATCATCGATGGTTCACTCAATTCATGCATTACGCAAATTGTGTACAGTACAAAACAACAACAGTTAAAATATCATATGACAATTTACAGCACACAGTCAGATCGCAATTCAGTTATCATATTTGTATAATGCGATGCACATGTGACTCTTTTCCAGTTATTTCAGTGTTGTGGATCGATGCTGATTCAAAGGATGCTTCAGAGACGTCGAGGAGTAGGAGAGCCCTCATGCAGGATACACTAACTCCCCTCGAGCTCAAGGCTCGGTACAGTGACAGTAATTGAGCTTAAAGCTCCTTTCAGTAATAGTAGCGTCTCAGGTCACAACGTCCATTATCTGTTCATGCAATTATGCATGTAATGCATATGTCCAATAGTTCACAGTTACATGGCTATAAGCCCATTTAACACAGTTTCCCATAATCACGTATCAGTGAAATCCAATTCATCAAAACATGCATCTCAATCCTATTCGGTCATATTAGCAAACAGTTCACATAAAGCAATTAGCACATCAGAAATTGAGGAACCAACTAGGTTACTCACCAGAATCTCCGAAGCACGCTCGAAGTCCCAGCAATGTCCGTGGAATGACGATCCAACGGTACCTCTATAACAGTAGAAATAATTTCCCATTACTAGATGCTCAATTAAAACAAGTCAGTGATGCATGTGTCTAATTGAAAATATGTACGATGCACATTCATGATTTTTTGACTCTAAAACCCAATTATGCAATCTCTTGCCTCAACCAAAAATTCACTATTCACTAGATCAATATCATCCATTAATTTCATAAGTCTCCAATTTAAACTCCCATTGTCATAATAAAATTCTTAGGTCACAATAGGAACTAAAATCGGCTCTCTTTCCATGATTAAGAACCTGCTAAACAAAATTCGAACTCTAATTCTTTACCTCACTCGTAGACCTCTTTCTCTAGTTCACAACGAATCCAGAATCACCTCAATTGGAGGTCTATATCATAAATTATTCCCCAAAAACCAAAACACAAAGCATCAGAAAATTGGAGCTCGTCGCGACGAAGGACCTCTCGTCGCGACGTACCAGGTGCGCTCACCGGGGCGTGGAAGGATGTTCGTCGCGGCGAACATCGTCCCGCGCCTCGTCGCGATGAAGGGGAAGGAGCTCCTCGCGGCGAAGGCCCGCACGCTCGTCGCGGCGCCTCGGTCCGCTAGTCGCGACGAGGCCACCTGCAGACGTCGTGACGTGCGGCGACTTCGTCTTCTCCAATCGATTTTTCCTCTTTCTCTCTCTATAAACCAGCATTAAACACTCTCAACTACCCGTATCTCTAGTATTTAACCTCATTAATACATCAAACAACAATAAATATCAACATTAAAGACATAAAAACTTACCAAATCGAAGCTTGATTCTTAAACCCTAAAATCTCTGAAAATCCTTCAATCCTCTAACATCCACGGTGATCCTCCATAACCATCAAAACATCAAACTCTCCAAGCTTTCTAGCAGCTCTTCAACCACAATGAAAGGAAAAACAAGCAAAATCTCCAAGGGAAGAAGATCAAGGTCACCAACGAGAAGGGGAAGAAGATTCGAGCCTAGGAGAAAATATCTTCAAATTTCAAAACATACTATATATAAAGGGTTGATTTAAACCTAAAGAACATAGTCCTCAAATTCATTAATTTCCAGTCTCTAAATTTCAATGGCTCGTCATAAAAATTCCTAAACTCACAAATCAAAAATTTCCATGCTATTTACTCATCAATTTCGGAACCGTAATCTAATCCATCAGTCTTTAAGTCAATTTTTCGGTCCAGACTCATAACTCTAAAAATTTCAGAAAAATTCCTATAAATCCTCAAAAATATCAGACACTCGATCCTATACTCCAATTTAAATTTTCGGATCTCTAAAATCCAATTCTCACTCCAATTTAACTATACAATCCCATTTATGCCATAATTTCCGATAAATCACAATTAAACCTAATCATCTCGAAAAGTTACCAATCAATGCATGAACACAATTAAACATCGGAAAATACCATGAATGCATGTACCATTCAATGCATGTGCAATTAATTCATTCCTCTATGATTAGAGGTCAATGAATGCTCAATCAGTAAAATGCAGTATGATTATACCCCATCCCAAATTACCAATATGTCCTAACACATCGGTAACGGGATGCTACAATTCATTTTGTGAAAAGATTGGAAGCATGAAAAAATTCACTCTTATTTTTCATTAGATAAACCCATGTCAATCGGGTGCAACAATCAGTCAAGGTCACAAACCATCTATGGCCAAAAAGAGAGGGAGTTTGAGTAGGACCCCAAATATCGGAGTGAATAGTTATAAAAGGAACAGAACTCTTATTACTTGATAAATGATAAGAACTTCTAGTGTGTTTAGCAAGTTCACATGCTTCACAAAACAAAGAATTGAAAGAAGTTCTTTTAAACAAGTTTGGATAAAGTTTTGCTAGAACAAAAAATGAGGGATATCCTAACCGCCTATGCCAATGTAGAATTTCCTTATTAATCACATCGTGTCCAAAAGACGCTTGATGTGCAACTGTCAGGCGCTCTTCTTCCAAGACATATAAACCATTCTGCAGTCTACCAATTCCAATCCTCTACCTAGTGTGAAGATCCTGAAGAACACAATAGTCAAGAAAAAATTCAACTTTGGAATTAAGGCCCTTAGTGATGGAACTGACAAAGAGAAGATTAATAGGAAAATTGGGTACGTGAAGTACTGAAGATAAGGTAATATTGGGAGTACAATTAACAGAACCTGTACTAGATACAGAAGTAAAAGACCCATATGCTATTATAACATTATCCCTGTTGTTTCCATGAGAGTATGTTAAAATTTTTTTTTGAGAGCTTGTCATATGTCTGTTAGCTCCAGAGTCTATAATCCAAGGATTATCTTTATAATTGTAGTGCTCAATACCTGATTTGGCAAGGTTTGATGCACCAACTGTGGAAGCAGAGTCTGTTTTTGAGAGAAGCTTTCTTAAGGCCTGAAGTTCCTCATTGGATAATCCCTTAGTTGACGATGTTTTGGACACTTCATTTCCATCAGCCAAGTGAGCCTGACCCCTTACCACTGAGCCACCTCATTTTCCACGACTCTGATTAGGCCTTCCAGGCAATTTCCAATAGGTTTCTTGGGTATGTCTTGATTTTTCACAGTAATCACAATGTAAGTGATCCTTATTAGATGAGGTATTTGCAGGTTTCGCCTTTTCGGTAGAACTTGCTACTAATCCTACTTTTTCAATGATAGGTGTATGTAGCATAACATTTCGCCTACTTTCTACTTGTTGCACTAGAGAATGTGTGAGTTGAACGGAAGGGAAAGGATCTTTTCCAAGTATTGTTCCTCATATATGATCATACTTAGGGTTAAGACTTGTTAAAAAATCAAATACCCGATCTTTTTCTATCATTTTCTGGAATCTAGCAGTGTCTTTTGAGAATTTTGCTTGAAAGTCTTGATAATAGTCTAATTCTTTCCACAACCCACATAACTTCGCAAAATACTGTGATACATTCATATCTCTTTGCTTTGTGTTGTGCAATTTATTATGAAGATAAAAAATTTGAGCTTTATTACCTATTTGAGAATAGGTCAAAGAAGCAGCTTTCCATATCTTTGCTGCTGTGTCAAGTAGCAAGTATGTCCGAGCAATCTCCGGTTTCATTAAATTTATAAGCCAAGACACGATGAGAGAATTCTCGGGCTCCCACTAATTATAATCAGAATTATTGACATCGAGTCTCTTATTATCATCAGTAATGTAACCCTGTAATCCTCTAGCTTTGATGAACAATAAGCAGGATCTTGACCAAGTAAGATAATTAGTTCCATCAAGTTTTACGGGACTGATTTGAAGTGAAGGATTATCGAAACTCGACATAATTACCTTCTTTCCCTCCATCTTCTCCAGTATTAATCAAAATTTCCAACAAAAAATATGCCTACAGAGTCAATAGAATATATCCGAAAAAAAGCTTCTGTATGGGCAGAAAAATACCAGGAACAAAAAAAGAACCGAAGGAAGGCAAGAGAGCAAGGGTACTGGCAGAAGATTGGAGGTTGCGTCTGACACCCCAGAGGAGAGGCAAGAGGCTGGCGACACCAGTGGAGAAAGAACGGTGACAAAATACTAGACGGAGGGTGGCGAGTGGTACTCACGCGTGGTGACAGTAGAGAGATTTCGACGGTGCGTGGTGGCGTGTGGCGTGTAGTCGACGTCGAGTCTTTCACGGTGAGGTTTGCTGGTCATAACTAAAGCAATCTAGGTGGGTGGTGAGACGAAAAACATAGTTATTTTAGGGCGAGTATACTCAACCAAGTGTTCGGTCCTTGTTTGGAACGAACAACCAGAAGAAAAGGTTGCCCTAAATCAAATAGAGTTCTCATACCATGTTGAATGTGTTGAATGTTGAAAAATAATATATATTTCAATACTTTGTGTACATAGGAACAAGGTTTATACACAAAATTCCTAGGACTATTTAGGAAGTAATCTAGCTATTAACTATAGGAAATCTCTCAATTGTAGGAGAGATTATAAGAGTAATTATAACACAAGGGAAGACCACTACCAGTCTCATACAGTTCTTTGAGGATGTCTTCAAATGGTTGTTTAAGCAGTTTGGGGGAGTTGATAAAAGGAAGCAAAAGGTCAGTTGATGGAAGATGGGCAGTGCTTTTGCATCCATGAGGTAAGTCTTCAACTTTTGGGAAAGGAATTATGAACAACAATATCGTTGGGTATGTAGAGACCTCCGAAGAAATGAACAGTGCATTGGAAAGGGTGGTTATGATGGTTACTTTTATTCCACGGTGAGACAGGGCCTTGGATAGGTCAATCAATGGTAGAATATGGCCTTGCAGCATATAAGGGAAGATCACTATATGGTGTGCTGACATAAGTAAAATCTAGCCTTTGAACAATTTAATTTGTTGTGGTCTGTAAAATGTTGGTTTATATTCTTCTCTTGGCAGTGCAGCCTTAATGCACAATATCTACTGTTATTCTGAACAGTGGTATGAATGTATGGATGTTGGTTTTTCAATTAAAAAATAAGACCATGTCATTTATGGTCAATTTTATCATATAAATTTTTTTTATTAAAATATTATATTTTATTATTTATGATAAAATTGGTTACGAATGATCACTAATAATTCATTACAAAATATTTTTAAAAGTTATTAATCTATAACTTAACCTGTTCAAAATTTCTAACTGATTTACAAATGATACGCATGGTGTCCATCTGAATAATATTGAACCTATAACTCCAATAAGTGACTTTGAATGGTTATATAGTAATGCTTGCTTTGTTAATATTATTAAACTTTAATACTTATTTTGAATATTTTTCAATATTTTGGCATTAGGGACTCAAAATCAGTATTCACTGAATTTACTATTCATCGAAAATAATATTCACTAAAATAAAATATATATTCATTATAAGTAAAGATTCGGTTTACCTTGTTTTAGACTTCCTTGCAATTCTTGATATTCATACCATTATGTATACATTTGTTGGAGTTATGTAAATATAGTGCCTGGAAAGCAAGTGTATTTACATGTAACTTTATCTTCTTCGCCATAGCTTTGTAATGAAAATATTTATTATTAATAAAATAAAAGAGTTTGGTTTTATCTGTATGAGCATTATATATCTGGTCATAAGGTACCAAGATTCATTTGTAAGTAATATACATATACATAGAGATGTATGGAAAACATGTATATTATTAGAATATGAATTAATTGATTCACGATTGAATAATCAAGTTGGTCGTTTGATTATGGTTTTAGGCGTAGTGTTGCGATTTATCTCCGTATTATTAAAGGAGTTTACTTAAAGGGAATGATGAGTTTCATATCATGATAGTAGTAGACTATCGATAATGGCACTATTAAATGAATTGAATCAAGTATGTTTTCAAGAATAAAGTGGGCCGTTACTTTAATCTTAAAACATACAACTTAAGCATTACCTTATTATGAACCACAATCTTGATGAGTGGTGAACTCATATATGTTTCATTATAATTCTTGATATGATCGGAATGAATTTTTACAGGGTATTAATCCAAAGATTATGCATGTTGGAATTATTAATTGAAACATGTATCGTGAACATTCACTCAAATAAAGAGTTTATAGTGTTATCATCTCTTCTAGATGTTTTAAGGAGATTTGGTGATTAAACTGGCGCCAGTAGTTTGATGGACTAGCTACCCATCAAGTCCTAACACTAAGATGAGATCTTATGTGTTAATCACCATATAAAGTAAAATGAGAGATCTAGAAGGAAAAACCAACATAAGGGCAAAACGGTAATTTTACCCTTTGTTGTGCGGATGGCTATAATAAGGTTCTAAATAGGGTTTGCAATTGGACATATTCTCATAATATTTAATAATTCAAGAGTTCAACTAATTGTCTTTAGTGGAATGACATTTAGTTAATAAGCTAGAATTAATTCCAATGAGATTGAATTATTTATGGGCTTATTGGAGCTTGAATTATCAAAGTCCAATAAGATTCCCCACTTGGCTTTAAGGAAGGTTATCAAGCTAAGTAAGAAGTAGTTTGGAGGCTTTAGAAGTCCATAATTGAATGATGGGCTTATACTAATTAATGGTTAATTGGAAGCCTATATGTTCATTTAGAAATGGGCTTGTTTTAGTTTAATGTAATTGATTAGATTAATTATATTAAAACAATTTTTTTTAAATGGAGAAGAAGCAATTCCGAAATTGTGTTAGGTTAGATGTGTAACCACACATTTGACATTAAAATACTAAATAAAGATGGTCTTTATTATGGTTCATCATTATTAAATGGAGTTATGAACTTACCATTAAATGGTTTAATGGTTGGCTTTTAATGTTGGCATGTAACCTATTTGCATTCATTAGATTAAAGATGAAAGATGTACATTAGATGGACCATCTTCCTTCTTCCTTCTTGCCAAAACCGAAATGGGTATTCAATTATAGGTTATGGTCTTTTCAAATAGCCATTTTAAAGATAAATGAAATAAGTCTCATTTATTGGCTATTTGATGAGTGATTAATGTAAGAAGTGATGCATTGGATGCCTCTCACTCTTTCCATTGATGCATATTTCGAAATTGAGATGTAAGAAAGGGTTCTGGCATGGTTTTTAGACATTCTCTCCTTTCATGCAAGGTAGAACCGAAATTCCTAAGTGAAAAAATTGAAAGAGTTTCAATTTTGGTTCTTCTTCTTCTAAGAAAATCTCCTCCAAATATTTCTTCTCCTTTCCCACCAAAGGATTTTGTTAACCTAGTTGTCCTTAAAGAACAAGTGGTAAATCTAATTGGTTGAGGATACTACAACAAGGAAGAAGATAGATTGCTAAAGGAAAAGACTCAAAGGCAAAGGATTTGGATATAAGAAGGAGAGGATAACGCAGCGAGGATTTAAAGCTGTAGCGAAGGAGTCGGTAATTCCTTTTATCTTGTTCTTGGTTTTATTATCCTTATACCATATCATGTATGGATTAGCATGTTGATTTGGATATATTGCTTCCGCTGCAAGATGATTTCTTAAAATGTTTTGAAATCTATCGTTTCTCCATACTAAGCATGCTTTCTTTTTCCGATCCAACAATTGGTATCAGAGACGGTTTTTCATGCATGATTTCGATTCCTATATGGTGGATGCATGGGTTGGCAATCTTTTTATGTATACTGCATATTTTTATGTGATAGAAATATATATGGTGTATGTTGCTCTTTTGGTTGTCCATAGAAGTTAAATTTTATCTTGTAAGATTTTTCATTTGGTTGTAACAAGGAGGTGGTCTATCATCACCATGTTTCCTCCTTGGTTTCTTTTTCTATTTTATTTGATTTTGTAATGTACAAAATTGATGTAATGATGAAGAAGGAGCAGCCATGGATTGAAGAAATGAAAAGGTAAAATTTTGGTGTATCCTTTTGTGTTTTGGCATAAGTTTTGTGAAAACTAAGTTGCTGGAATTTTGTTTCAATGAATCATATTTCAGTTATGATTGGAAAACAAGTGCTGGTTTTTGTTTCAAAGAATCCAATTTCGGTTTTGCTAAAATACTAAGTGCTGTTTTTAATTTTCATGAAATGAGTTTGGTTTTAATAAAACAAGTGCTGGAATTTTGTCAAAACAAAGATTTGGTTTTCTAAAATCTAGTGCTGGAATTTTATTTTTCAAAATGACAAAATTCTAATTTCATAAATGCCATTACATTTTGTTTACCGAATGGGCGGATCATGTTAGCGAAGAGTTCGAAGAGGAAGATCCAAGATGAAGAAGCATATTTTGGGCCTAAAAGGCTTGTAATTATTTTATGTTTCTAGGATGGACAATCAAAAGTGGCTTTATTAGTTCATGTGATGAATGGAGAAATGAATGCTTGTAATATGTGATATTATGTGATTGCATGTCATTTAGAAAATTGCCAACCCTAGGCCTTGCCATGCATTCATTATGTATGAGATATATAATGAAACAATATAGGATGGATAATAAATTGCATCTAGACAAGATGGTATTTAAAACTTAAAGCCCAAAAAGATTGAGTGGGAGAGGATGCTCCTGTGAGAGTCCACGGTTTCCAAATGATGGCCCGTTTGCATGTGGTGAAGTGTTACTCCCCATCGGAGGGCATGGATCCTAGATCTTGCATGGTTTGGGTCTCCTTAAGGATAAGTCCATTTAATGATAGCAAATGTGACCTCCCACCGAGGCATGATTTGTAGGTATCTTTAGTGAATGAATCAAATGGTTATACACTCAACATTTTTATCAATAAAGCGCCCACCGTAGCTCTGTTGGTAAAAGTATGGACCAAATTAGACGCTTCTTAAAAATTGAGCATGAGATGCTTGGTAGTTTTTGAGTGGGAGGGTCCAGTTTTCTTTAATAGATAAGATGACCCTCATCACTTAGTCTGTTATAGATAAGAAAAATAACCGTCAGATAATGTTTTAATTTTTAAGTTTTGTTAAATCTATCATCATGCATACATGCATCATGATTTTATACAAAGTTCCATAAATTGTTGACTAGTATGCTCATGTTTTAATAATTTATATTTTCAGACATAATCAACCACAAAATGAATCCACTCACCCTGCTCTTGACTAATAACAAATTGGAAAATGGAGACAAGTTTAATGAATGGAGACGTAACCTTGACATTGTTCTTCAATATGAACGTATTTCATGGGTGTTAACTGAAAATGAGCCTACACCTCTAAGTAGAGATGCAACTCTGAGCAAGTCCAACAACATGGCGTTGGCGGAATCGACAAAACTACTAAGTGTTATATTACGGATTACATCGGTGGCATGTTGCAAAAGCAAATTGCTTGTATGAAAACTGCTAGTGCAATGGTCCATCACCTACATGAGATGTTTGGTGTGAGGACTAGGTCTGCAAGAGTGAAAGCTATCCAAACCTTTCATAATCTTAGACAGAAACCTGGTGAACCGGTGCGGGATTACATGATGAAGGTAATCTCTGCGGTCACTGAGGCTGAGATGCTTGGGGCGGATATGGATGCGGACACGCAGATGATTATTATTAGCCCCGAAAATTTTTTTTATTATTTTTTTTATTATTTTATTAATTAAGCATGGTTAGACTAATTAAGAAATTGAGTTAGCATGAATTAAATATGATAGCATTAAATAACATAAGACATTAATTAGCATGTATTAAATGTGTTAGTTGGATTAAATGAATGAAAGGTAATTTAATGTGTTAAGTGGGCCTAAGTAAATGGGTCCAAATGAAATAGAAAAGAAGAGGAAGGCATAAGATGAAGGTAGAATAAATAGGCTTGAGTTATGGGCTTAAGTTAAATGAAGGTAGTATAAGAAAATAGGAAAGAAGAGAGGATACAAATATGAAATGGGCTTAAATGAAGAAATGGGTTTGAGTAGTATAAGGAGGAAATAAGAAGAGGAAGGGAGAATAAGTGAATGGGCTTTAGGCTTTGGGCTTAAGTGAGTAAGAAAATAAAAGAAGTGAATAAGTTAGGAGAAGAAGAGAAGGACTTACGAAATTAGAGAGGGAGAAGTGAGAGTTTCGGTGGTGGAGGGGAAAGGAAGAAGAAGAGAGAAAGAAGAAGCTTGTTAGGGTGATTTCCAAGAGATTCAAGAGGTTTTTGAAGAAAGTTCAAGAGGAAAAAGTGTGGAGGAAGGTTCAAGCTACATTTTGATACAAGAAATCTCTTGGTTAAGAAAAGGTTTAAGGTAAGTTATGATTTCAAAGTTAAGATTTTGTTTGGGTTTTTGGTTAGAAGGGTTGAGAATCAAGTGGGTTTAGTGATTCTCGAGTTAATTTCATGATTAAAGTTCATTGGGTTTTCAATTTTAGAAACCCTAAGTGATGTAAGGTTCTTTTCTTGTTATAAATGAAGGAGGACAAGAAAGAAGGGGAGAACAAGAAGAGGAGCTTCCTTAGGCAAGCTTAAGCAAGGATATAAGGTGGGTTCCATATTTATCTTTATGTATATAAGCAAATAAATGTTAATTAATGCATGTTATTAATGAGTTTTGATTACTTAGAAGATGTATTAAATGATTGTAATTGAATGATGAATGTGGTTGTTGTAGACCATTAATGCTTGTGTTAAATGCTTGATATTGATGTTGATGATTCGATGAAAATCGAGTTAGTATTGGATGAAATGGATGAAATGAGTAATGAATGTACATTATGACTTGTGCATGAAATTGTATAATATGAAATATGCATGAAAGACAAGATTCTCAAGAAATAGTGAATTGGACAAGAATAGTTCAACCTTATGATTATGCATGATTGTATGTTATGTGGGTAAGGTACAGTCCCAAGAACCGTCACGTGCACGTCGACCATGAAAGCCTTCGCCCGGCTACCCGATTGTGGCATAGGATGATCCATTCATTGGACTCCTCAAGATTTGCCCATGTAAGCTCATTAAATGAGATTACGTGGTTGCCAAGAATATGGACTTACCGAGCCATTTGAGATGTTTAATTGTGATTACATGAGAATGCTAGAATTATGAATGTTGAATTGTGAAAGATTATGTTTGTGTATTGATGAATGTTGAATGGTGCATGCATTATGACTTATTGAACAATTGCTAAAAGTATGAATAATAAAAATAGACTTGCTTAGTATATAAATATAAATGTGTTACCCACGGAGGGAAAGCTCACCCCCTCAAATTCTCCAGGAAATGAGCAGGATCCCGAGGAGCAAGCTTAAAGGCATTTACTCCAAGATCTTCTTTTGGTCATATTTTTGAAAGGATCTTTCTAATGATCAATGCTTTAGGTTGCATTTCGAGAAAACAGATGTATTTTGACAAGATGTATTTTGATTGAAATGTAATAGGCTTGAAATGCCTACTAAAGCATTGTAAAAACATTGTTTTGATATGAATGAAATGCATGAATTATGATTTATCATGATCTCTCAAAATCCTTTACTATCATGTTTAAGCATGGTTTCCAAAGTTGAATGGAATTGTTTTGAAAATTCATGTGGGTAGATGAATGATGTAAGATTAAGTGAGATTATAGCATGTTGGGAATGGAATGAATGAGTTGAGAGATTTAGAAGTGTATATGGTGTTTGGAATAAGTCAAGAGAGAGTGTAGAGGGTTAGGTTTTGAGTTCTGGATAGATATAAGTCGAGTTATTGGACCCATAAGTCGACTTGTGAAGCTTTTGCATAATAAGTCGACTTGTTTGTTAGGTAGGTCGAGTTATTTGCCCCGATAAGTCGACTTGTTAGTGATAAGTCGACTTATTTTCCTCGATAAATCGAGTTGTCAGTATAAGTCGAGTTATGAGTGATTTTCCAGCATAAGTCAAGATGTTAGTCAAGTGTTTGGACATAGTTAGAGGCCGAATCTCATTTTGTGGTCTTCATCAAGGTTGTAGATCTAGATGTCTAATTTCTAATGGTGCAAAAACGAAAGAATTATGAGTCATAGATTAAAAGTTATGAGAATCGCGCCAAAAGAGTTCAAATTTGACTTTGGAAGTGAGCATGGTCTATTGTTTTGGGAATAAATCCCTCATCCGACCTCCAATTGAGGCGAGGCTTGAACCATTAACTTCCTAAGACTTGTATCTTTCTTGCTACAGAAATAGGTCTCAATGTGAGTTAAATTGAGGAAGTTTGCATCAAAGTCAGTGAGAGGTCAGTTAAGAGAGCATGTTTCGAGTAGGAACTCCTTTAGGTTTCTGGAGCATATCTTGAGTTATAAAACCCCGATTGAGGTGATTTTTGACTTAAATTAAGCAAGAGTCATAAGGCTATGACTTACAAGAGAAATCAATTCGAAATTAGGGTTAAATGAAATAAACCCTACATGGAAAGAGTTGGATTCCGATAATGGGATCCAGCAGTTGGGGTCCGGTCTCCGGGTCGGGTCCCGACATCTATGGTATCAAAGCAAGTGTCTCGGGGATGGGCCCCACCCGGGCTCACATCCCGGGATAGTTGGGGTCCGGTCTACGGATCGGGTTCTGACATGTGTTGTATCAGAGCGAAACCGGGTTTAGGGTTTCCTAGGAGCCTTAGTGGGATGTCTAAGGGTCAAGTCATCATGCATTTTCCTACATGAATTATATGAATTATGTGCATTGTTTTAAACGCATAACATGCAACATTGCTCTCAAATGAGTGAATTGACTTGTTTTAAATTGATTTACATGAATTGAGCTTGTTTTATGTGAACTAAAGATTTTCACTGAATTTTTAAATTGAAGGAGTAATGCACCTCGAAGAGAACTCGAGGAGCTCAATCTCGCCCGACTCTCGGCGGAAATACGGATGAGTCTTATGTTCCGCAGATCTGAGGACCTTCCTGTCTCCGACCACGATGCACCAAGTGTGCAACACGAGGCGCCCACCGCCTCCTCCTCAAGTGAATCCTATGGATCCCAGTTCTTCCAAGCATTTGCTCAAAGCTTTCACCTATGCCATGGGCCAAGGAAGGCAGTCTCAAGTGCCAGCCCAGAGAGAGGCGGCCAAGATGATAAGCTCCGGAAATATGGGAGATTGACTTCAGCGGGACTACTAATCCCAAGAGGCGAAGCATGGTTGAAGAGGACCGAGAGGGTCCTGAAACAGATGAAGTGCTCGGATAAAGAGAAGCTAGATTATGCGATCGATCACTCTGGGGATGCTTTGACTTTGGTGGGAGTCAAGTGCCTCATGATCAGCAAGTACCTTCAGAGTGACATGGAGGGAATTTCTAGAAGCCTTCAGAGGAAGTACTTCTCGATGGTTTACATGCAGGAGAAGGCCAGGGAATTCTTGAATCTCACTCAGAGGGAGCTGAGCGTGGCAGAATATGAGCTGAAGTTCACTCAGTTGTCGCGATATGCAGCCAATATCGTGGCGACTGAAGCAGACAAATGCCGGAAGTTTGAGGGTGGATTGCACCTAGGGATCAGGGAAAAGGTGGTAATTCACAACTTCTGTGATTACCAGCAGCTGGTTGATGCTGCTCTTCAAGCAGAAAAGTTAGAGAACATCGAAATTTCAAGTGACTAAGAAAAGAAAGAACAGAGAACAGTTCTCCAAGAAGGGCATGAGTGCTCCAGCACCTGCAAGGAGTACCAGAACTCAGCTTACACAGAGTGAGGTGGGCAGCAGTGGCCCCACTCAGAGCAAGCAGCCTAGGGCTATGACAGGGCAAGCTTCAAGTGTAGCACGCCCGGGATGGACAGATAGAGGGAACCCCCAGTGTGATCACTGTGGGAGATTTCACAGAGGAGAATGTCTGCTGAAGATAGGAGCATGTTTTGGCTGTGGCCAAAAGGGGCACAGAATCAAGGACTGTCCTCAGGCAGTCAGGCAGGAAGGGTCTCAGTCGCAGGTCCCAAAAAGAGCAGAAACAGTGGCATCTCGACCAGTGTATGATGTGGGCAGTTCAGGAACAGCAAAGAGGTCATATACGACAGGGAGACCTAGAGGACAGGGTCAGGCACCAGCTCGGGTCTTTGCCATGACCAGAGCAGAAGCTGCAGCCGCTCCGGAAGTAGTGACGGGTATGGCTATGTTATTTGACTCTCCTGTTTATGTGTTAATTGATACTGGCTCTACACATTCGTTCGTATCTGCAAGTATGAATTTGCATGTTGTGTGTCCTGAGACTATGGATAACTTTCTAGTTGTTAGTACTCCTTTAGGGAGTAAGGTGGTGATTAGTTTGATCTATAAGAATTGTGAGCTCAGTATCGACGGTGCTAGACTGGTAGTAGATCTATTACCTCTAGACCTTCAAGGATTGGATGTTATATTGGGATGGATGTCATGGAGAGGTACTGGCTAAGCTAGGCGTAGTTTGAAAGAAGTAGAGTTTGATTTGGGAAATGATCGAAAGTGGTTTTAAGGGGACAGAAAGCGCCAAGATCGAGGATCATTTCGGCTATGTTGGCTGACAACATGATGAGCCAAGGGTGTGAGGCCTTCTTGGCGCATGTAGTGGATCCAGAAGTGAATGTGGGCGATTAGAGATTTTCAGATTGTGAGGGAGTTTCGATGTATTTCGGAGGAATTACGGGGTTGCCGCCGTGAGGGAAATTGAGTTGAAATTGACTTGATTCCCAAACCGCGCCAATCTCAATACCACCCTACAAGATGGCTCCAATTGAATTAAGGAGCTTAAGGAGCGATTAGAGGAATTCTTTGGAGAAGCGGTTCATCGACCGAAGTTCTTCACCTTGGGGAGCTCCGGTCTGTTTGGTTAGGAAGAAGGATGGAACGCGGAGGATGTGTATAGACTATGTGAAGCTTAACAAGATGACGATTCGTAACAAGTATCCTCGCCAAGGATAGATGATTTATTCGATCAGCTACTGAGGGCAAGGGTCTTTTCAAGATTGACTTAAGATCGTGTTATCATCGGCTCCAATCGTGGAGTCCGATGTTAACAAGACAACTTCAGACCGTTATGGGCACTATGAATTGTGGTCATGCCCTTCGGATTGACCAATGCCCACCGCCTTCATGGATCGATGAGCAGGTGTTTAATGAATTCCTAGATCAGTTTGTCATTGTGTTCATTGATGACATTCTGGTCTATTCTAAGGATGAAGGAGAGCATGAACAACATCTCAGGATAGTATTGCAGAGATTGAGAGAGCAGGAGCTGTATGCCAAATTTAGCAAGTGTGAATTTTGGCTGCATGAAGTAGTTTTCCTTGGACATGTGATTTCCAGCAAAGGGATTCATGTTGATCCGAGGAAAGTAGAGGCAGTAGTGAACTGGCAAGAACCTAAGATAGTGAAAGAGGTAAGAAGCTTCCTAGGTTTGGCAGGTTACTATAGGAGGTTCGTGGAGGGATTCTCAATGATAGCTACCCCTATGACTAAGCTGTTAAGAAAGAATCAGCAGATTCATATGGAATGAGGAATGTCAAGAGCTTTGAGGAGCTCGAGCAGTTGACAAGTGCTCCAAAGATTGGTTGTGCCCAATGGAGACCAAGGGTATACTGATTGTCTGATGATGCTTCGAGGAAGGGTTTAGGATGTGTGCCGATGCAGGATGACAGGGTAATAGCCTATGCTTCACGGCAGTTGAAGCAGTATGAGTTAAACTATCCGACTCATGACTTGGAGTTAGCAATGTAATTTTGCTTTAAAGATATGGAGACACTATCTATATGGGGTTCAGACAAGGGTCTTCACGGACCACAAAAGTCTTAAGTACATTATGAGTCAGAAAGAGTTGAACTTAAGGCAGAGACGATGGTTGGAATTGCTCAAGGACTATGATTTGATGATTGAATACCACCCAGGCAAAGCTAATGTAGTGGCAGATGCATTAAGCAGGAAATCTTCGATAGCTCATGTTCAGGCAGTTTACTTGCCTTTATTGGAGCAGATGGCCAAGTTGAAGATTAGTTTACAGCAGGATGAATCCGATGGTATTGTTGCTCAATTTAGGGTGAGACCTATCCTTAGGGAGAAGGTCAAGGAGTTGCAGGAGCAGGATGCAGAATTATGTAAGTTGAGAGATGAAGTTCAACAGGGTAAACAGTCAGAAGTGCAAGTAAGGGATGATGGGCTAATGGTGATCGGAAACAGGTTGTGTATTCCGAATGATAGGGAAGTTAAGGATGAGATCATGGATGAGGCACACAATGCGCCTTATTCTATGCACCCAGGCAGCACCAGGATGTACAGAGATCTGAAGGAACATTTCTGATGGAAAGGCATGAAGAGGGATGTAGCTGAATATGTGAGCAGATGTTTAGTGTGTCAGCAAGTCAAGGCTGAACACCAAGCACCTTCAGGCATGTTGCAGCCATTGTCCATTCCTGAATGGAAGTGGCAAAGGATCACGATGGACTTTTTGATGGGTTTACCCAGGACTAGTAGGAAGCATGATGCTGTATGGGTCATTGTAGACCGATTGACCAAGTCAGCCCATTTTCTGGCAATTAAGCAGACAGATTCATTGCAAGTCTTAGCCAGGAAGTATGTTAATGAAGTGGTGAGGTTGCATGGAGTTTCGGATTCTATAGTATCTGACAGGGATCCTCGATTCACATCGAGATTACGAGTAGTTTGCAGGAAGCTCTAGGGACTAAGTTGAATTTCAAGATGACCTTTCATCCTCGGACGGATGGTCGACCGAGAGGACTATTCGCACCTAGAGGGAATGCTCGGGCGTGTGTTATGGACTTCAAAAGAGCATGGGACTAACATTTGCCGTTGGTCGAGTTTGCCTATAACAATTGTACTATTCGAGCATACAGATGGCTCCTTATGAAGCCCTTTATGGCGTAAGATGCAGGACTCCGATATGTTGGGATGAAGAAGGTGAGAGGAAGCTAGTAGGACCGAGTTGGTCTAGATGACAGATTGAAAAGTGGATATAATCAAGCAAATGGCTTAAGCGTATGAGCAGATGAATGAAAAGTTATGCAGATGCTCACGTAAAAGAAATGGAGTATCAGATGGGTGACAAAGTATTTCTTAAGACCTCTCCATGGAAAGGGTCATGAGGTTTGGCAGAAAGGAAGCTAAGTCCTCGTTATATAGGTCCGTATGAGATTTTAGAGAGGATCGGGCCGTTAGCTTCTGATTGGCATTGCCTCCGAATTATCTCGGATCCATGATGTATTTCATGTTTCCATGTTGAGGAGGTGCAGATCGATCCTTCTCACATTATTCGGACCTCGAGAGGTTTGGTGGTGATGATCGAGCTATGAGGAGATGCCAGAGTAATTCGGATAGCAAGGAGAAGGTCCTCGTGAACAAGACATTCGGTTGGTTAAAGTCCCTGTGGAGGAACCATGCGATTGAAGAGGCGACGTGGGAACCATTGGATGCAATGAAGGAGAAGTATCCACACCTCTTTAATGAGTCGTAAGAATTTCGAGGACTAAATTTCTTAAGGGGAGAAATATTAGCCCTAATTTTTTTTATTTTTTATTTTATTAATTAAGCATGGTTAGACTAATTAAGAAATTGAGTTAGCATGAATTAAATATGATAGCATTAAATAACATAAGACATTAATTAGCATGTATTAAATATGTTAGTTGGATTAAATGAATGAAAGGTAATTTAATGTGTTAAGGGCCTAAGTAAATGGGTCCAAATGAAATAGAAAAGAAGAGGAAGGCATAAGATGAAGGTAGAATAAATAGGCTTGAGTTATGGGCTTAAGTTAAATGAAGGTAGTATAAGAAAATAGGAAAGAAGAGAGGATATAAATATGAAATGGGCTTAAATGAAGAAATTGGTTTGAGTAGTATAAGGAGGAAATAAGAAGAGGAAGGGAGAATAAGTGAATGGGCTTTAGGCTTTGGGCTTAAGTGAGTAAGAAAATAAAAGAAGTGAATAAGTTAGGAGAAGAAGAGAAGGACTTACGAAATTAGAGAGGGAGAAGTGAGAGTTTCGGTGGTGGAGGGGAAAGGAAGAAGAAGAGAGAAAGAAAAGCATGTTAGGGTGATTTCCAAGAGATTCAAGAGGTTTTTGAAGAAAGTTCAAGAGGAAAAAGTGTGGAGGAAGGTTCAAGCTACATTTTGATACAAGAAATCTCTTGGTTAAGAAAAGGTTTAAGGTAAGTTATGATTTCAAAGTTAAGATTTTGTTTGGGTTTTTGGTTAGAAGGGTTGAGAATCAAGTGGGTTTAGTGATTCTAGAGTTAATTTCATGATTAAAGTTCATTGGGTTTTCAATTTTAGAAACCCTAAGTGATGTAAGGTTCTTTTCTTGTTATAAATAAAGGAGGACAAGAAAGAAGGGGAGAACAAGAAGAGGAGCTTCCTTAGGCAAGCTTAAGCAAGGATATAAGGTGGGTTCCATATTTATCTTTATGTATATAAGCAAATAAATGTTAATTAATGCATGTTATTAATGAGTTTTGATTACTTAGAAGATGTATTAAATGCTTGTAATTGAATGATGAATGTGGTTGTTGTAGACCATTAATGCTTGTGTTAAATGCTTGATATTGATGTTGATGATTCGATGAAAATCGAGTTAGTATTGGATGAAATGGATGAAATGAGTAATGAATGTACATTATGACTTGTGCATGAAATTGTACAATATGAAATATGCATGAAAGACAAGATTCTCAAGAAATAGTGAATTGGACAAGAATAGTTCAGCCTTATGATTATGCATGATTGTATGTTATGTGGGTAAGGTACAGTCCCAAGAACCGTCACGTGCATCGTCGACCATGAAAGCCTTCGGCTGCCCGTCTGATTGTGGCATAGGATGATCCATTCATTGGACTCCTCAAGATTTGCCCATGTAAGCTCATTAAATGAGATTACGTGGTTGCCAAGAATATGGACTTACCGAGCCATTTGAGATGTTTAATTGTGATTACATGAGAATGCTAGAATTATGAATGTTGAATTGTGAAAGATTATGTTTGTGTATTGATGAATGTTGAATGGTGCATGCATTATGACTTATTGAACAATTGCTAAAAGTATGAATAATAAAAATAGACTTGCTTAGTATATAAATATAAATGTGTTACCCACGGAGGGAAAGCTCACCCCCTCAAATTCTCCAGGAAATGAGCAGGATCCCGAGGAGCAAGCTTAAAGGCATTTACTCCAAGATCTTCTTTTGGTCATGTTTTTGAAAGGATCTTTCTAATGATCAATGCTTTAGGTTGCATTTCGAGAAAACAGATGTATTTTGACAAGATGTATTTTGATTGAAATGTAATAGGCTTGAAATGCCTACTAAAGCATTGTAAAAACATTGTTTTGATATGAATGAAATGCATGAATTATGATTTATCATGATCTCTCAAAATCCTTTACTATCATGTTTAAGCATGGTTTCCAAAGTTGAATGGAATTGTTTTGAAAATTCATGTGGGTAGATGAATGATGTAAGATTAAGTGAGATTATAGCATGTTGGGAGTGGAATGAATGAGTTGAGAGGTTTAGACGTGTATATGGTGTTTGGAATAAGTCAAGAGAGAGTGTAGAGGGTTAGGTTTTGAGTTCTGGATAGATATAAGTCGAGTTATTGGACCCATAAGTCGACTTGTGAAGCTTTTGCATAATAAGTCGACTTGTTTGTTAGGTAGGTCGAGTTATTTGCCCCGATAAGTCGACTTGTTAGTGATAAGTCGACTTATTTTCCTCGATAAGTCGAGTTGTCAGTATAAGTCGAGTTATGAGTGATTTTCCAGCATAAGTCAAGATGTTAGTCAAGTGTTTGGACATAGTTAGAGGCCGAAACTCATTTTGTGGTCTTCATCAAGGTTGTAGATCTAGATGTCTACTTTCTAATGGTAAAACGAAAGAATTATGAATCATAGATTAAAATTTATGAGAATCGCGCCAAAAGAGTTCAAATTTGACTTTGGAAGTGAGCATGGTCTATTGTTTTGGGAATAAATCCCTCATCCGACCTCCAATTGAGGCGAGGCTTGAACCATTAACTTCCTAAGACTTGTATCTTTCTTGCTACAGAAATAGGTCTCAATGTGAGTTAAATTGAGGAAGTTTGCATCAAAGTCGGTGAGAGGTCGCTAAGAGAGCATGTTTGAGTAGGAACTCCTTTAGGTTTCTGGAGCATATCTTGAGTTATAAAACCCCGATTGAGGTGATTTTTGACTTAAATTAAGCAAGAGTCATAAGGCTATGACTTACAAGAGAAATCAATTCGAAATTAGGGTTAAATGAAATAAACCCTACATGGCAAGAGTTGGATTCCGATAATGGGATCCAGCAGTTGGGGTCCGGTCTCCGGGTCGGGTCCCGACATCTATGGTATCAAAGCAAGTGTCTCGGGGATGGGCCCCACCCGGGCTCACATCCCGGGACAGTTGGGGTCCGGTCTACGGATCGGGTTCTGACAATTATGATCATCAATAGCTTAAACTCTTCTTTTCAGCAGTTTAAGTTGGACTGTGAGCTCAACAGCAAGGATTACACCTTGAGTGAGTTGATGAATACCCTCCAGAGCACGGAGGAAATATTGAATATTAAGGCTCATGGGCCAGAAGCTAATGTAGCTTCTTCTTCTAAGCCCAAGGGTAAGGGCAAGGAAAAGAAGAAGGGTCCAATGAAAAAGAAGGCCCAAATAGGGGTCAAGGCCAAACCCATGAAAAAGAAGGCCAAAGAGAACATCAAAGGAAAGTGTTTCCTTTGTGATGAGATGGGCCATCGAAAAGAAAGCATCCGATCTACCTAGAGTCCCTCAAAAGCAAACAAGGTATGGGCTTCCTAAGTTTGTTAGGAACTAGAAATGTGGCAGATTTATCTACTTCTTGGATATTAGATTAGGAGCCACTAACCATGTTTGTAATTCTTCGTAGGGTTCTAGCGAAGGAAAAGACTTCTAAAGGCCGGTTTCAAGTTAAGATAGCAGATGGTTCCTATGTTTCAGCAGAATCGGTGGGAGTAGTTATCTTGGACTTTCCTAGTGGTCATAGGTTATATTTGGAAGATGTTTATTACATGCCAATGATTGTAAGGAACATGATTTACATTTTTTGTCTAATAAAATCTGGCTATTCCTTATATTTTGAAAATGTTGTTTCAATATATGAGAATAAGGATTTTATTTGTGAAGCGATAATTAAACAGGATTGTTTTTATAGAACCTATGAAAGGCTCACTAAACACCACATAATTGATAAAACCAAGACAATCCAATATCTCTAGCATTAATTCAAAGTATCATGGCATCTAAGGATGGGTCATATCAATCGAAAAGACTTGACAAAGCTAGTAAAGGATGGGATCCTTATGGGCTTGGATAGTGATCCATTACCCACTGTGAATCTTGTATTGAAGGAAAAATGACAAAAGCCTCATTTCCTTCTAAAGGAACAGATTTGAATCCACATTGGACATGGTACATCTTGGCGTATGTGGGCCCATGAATGTACAAGCTAGAAGGTTATGAATATTTCATAACTTTTATAGATGATTACTCAAGACATGGCTATTTGTATTTGATGCATAAAAGAGTGAATCTTTTGAAAAGTTCAAAGAATTCAAAGTCAAGGTGAGAAGCAACTTGGCAAGCCATTAAAGCGACTTCGATCGGATCGAGGTGGTGAGTATTTATCTGGAGAGTTTCAGCAATATTTAATTGACAATGGAATTGTTTCCAATTTGTCAGCTCCTCGTACACCTCAACAGAATGGTGTAGTAGAGAGGAGAAATATAACTCTATTGGAAATGGTAAGATCAATGATGTCCTATGCTAGCCTTCCAGAATCGTTCTGGGGATATGCCATACAAACGGCAACATATCTTCTTAACTTTGCTCCATCCAAATCGGTGCCTAAAACACCTAGGGAGTTGTGGACTGGCTGAGTGCTTTCATTGAGGCACTTGAGGACTTGGGGCTGTCCAGCCCATGCTCTAAAGCTTGAATCCACAAAGATGGAACCAAGGTCAGAAGTATGTTTGTTTGTAGGATATCTTACAGGAACTCGAGGGTACTATTTTTACAGTCCTCATGATAGGAAGGTATTTGTGTCGACAAATGCAAACTTCTTAGAGGAAGAGTTTGTGAGAAATCACAAAGGAAGAAGTGAAGTAGTACTAAAGGAGTTAGCAATTTCATCCAAACCAAGAGTTGTTTTGGATATGACAGAACAAGATGTCGAAATGGATTCAAGATTTGAATCAGAAGTGCAACCTGAACATCAAGATGTGCCTAGACGTAGTGGGAGTGTTGGGACCTGATCCGGGAACCGGATCCCAACCAAAAAACGAAGAGAACGAAGGGAACGGAATCGAATGGGAACGGAAATTTTGCATCGAAATATCGAATCGGAGACACAATGCGGAAGCAAAGCAAATTCAATAGATGACGCGAAACGAAAAACGAAACGGAATCGAATCGCATCATACGGAAACAGAATAAAACGAAAGCGGAACGAAATGCAAATCGGACCTCAAAGCGAATTGAATCAAATCCAACCAAAAGTAGCGAAGCAGATCGAATACAAATCGCAAGCAGAAACAAATGTCGACATCCGAAAGCGTAAGAAGGAACACAGGATCACAATCGCGTTGGAAACCCTAAGACGTTCCAAACTCCGGTATAATTTTTTTTTCTTTCTTATTCAATTCATTCCATCACAGACAAAAACTCATAATCCATCTTCCATACATTTTAATCATCTTTTTTCTTCCTTTTCAATTTCTTTTCTAACGAAAATTCGGCAGCATAACGACTGCCTTTATCCTAACCCAAAACCTGCAAAGTATCGAAAAACACACTTCTATATGCCAAACAGATCTCAGAATCATCGGACTCTTCCGTCCGGAACCCAAACACCAGCAAAACGCAAACCTAAATCTAATACTTCCATAATTCTCAATTCAATACCAAACTCATAATTCAATCAAATTCCCAAATCAATCATACATATATATACCCAAATTATCCATAATTTCATATACAAATTTCACAATCATTCACAATTCTCAACTTTATACACAAATACATTTTTCCCAAACTTATCTAAAGCCATATACATATCCATACTCAAATTTAGATTACTCAAACTCTAACTTATACAAATGTCTAAACCGACGTCTTCACATTCTTTCATCCGATCTCCGCTTTCAAAACCGGAGATGGGGATGAAAAAAGTAGCTTCTAAGCTCGTGGATAACACATTTATAAAGTGACAAATAAGTCAAATCATTTTCATAATCTTTCTCCAAAAGGGCTAATTTTTCAAACTTTACAATTTTCAAACAATTTCCTCAAACCTTTTTTAAATATATTTTCAAACTTTTCATAGTCATCTTACTTTTCTTATTTTTTCAAAATTCTGAATTTTCATAAATATGAATGCAACATGAAACAAAATTGAAAACACATAACATATCGAATGGTCAGCTAGGTCCAAGCAGAGCGTCTTGCCCGATCCATGAGCGGTCCTGCGATCGTGAAACGAAACGTATTACACTTTCTCGCATAAGCGGTCCAAAGGTAGCCGTGAAGGGAGTTCGAACGGACTCCGTGCCACTAGCGGGCAGCCGGAGAAGGCTATACATAGAGACAACGCTGACTCACCAAAGGACCTACCAAACCCACATAACACATATCGAAAGCGGAAATTCAAATTGCTCAAGGCACTTTCCAAAATTTTACTTTTCTAACATTATTTCATCAACTTAAAACAATCTCACAAATTCACACATATCATATAATTCAATTAATTCAATCAATCAATAATTGCAACAATATGCATAATTATCAATGCGTACACAACAAATACAGTTTCAGAAATTTCTAACGATTTAGCAAATCATTTAAAACAATGAATTTAAGCTTGTAATAATTTTTCAGAAATCACTTAGGAATCATAATTTCAAACCTTAAATCAATTCTTATTTTCAAACATTTCCAAAAACAATAAGTGATCAAAATTCCAAACTTTTACTTTCTTTTAATTTTTCAAAATTCGTATTAAGCTTACAAATCAAAATATAAATATGCTACCCACCTCGAATTAAATGCCGAAACTTGATTTCAAGCTCCAATTGACCCTCGCTTCTTTCCTTCTTTCAATTTAAAATTGACCTAAGCCATAATCATTCAAATTCCGCATCATAATTTGCATAATTCTCAAAATTAACTATCGGAAATTCATAAACATCATATTTCCAAGCTTTCTAAAACCAGAATTTCTAAAATCTCCAAATTCAAAATTTTTACCTAAACCAATACACCCAAATTCAATCTCATAAATAATTTAATTTTCAAAATTGATGTCATAATTCATCAATTCACACTAATTCCAAGACATCTAAATCCTCAATTTCAAAAATCCCCAAATCTTAAAATTGGCCTAAACCAATTTATCCAAATTCAATACCTTAATTCCCAAATTCTTCAAAATTAACTTCACATATCATCAATCCATAGTATTTTCCATGATTCTACATTAACAATTTCCAAAAACCCCAAATTATAAAATTTGGGCATAATCCCAATTAAATTTTCATCCAAAATTAAATCAATTTCAACATGTATTCTCTACAATTGATCATGGAATTAGTAAACCCACATCATTTCTAATGATTCTAAACCAAAAACTTATCAAAAATTCAAACTTGAAAATTTTTTCTTACCTCTTTCTCCTTCTATTTTCGGATTCCTTGAGCCTTAGAGGGAGTTTCCACCTTCTTTCATCCTTCTTCCTTGAAATCTACTCAAAAACAAACTTTAAATCTCCAAAAATCAAAATCCCAAACTTTCCCTTTCTTCCTCTCTCTTCTCCCATCCGAAAACTTCATTTCTTCCTTTCTCTTCTTATTCTTTCTTCTTTTCTCTAGAATACTCGTGAATCTCCTTCTTAAAAACGACAATTTCATCTTCTTATGTGCCATGTCATTTAAAATTGATGAAAAGACTAAAATGCCCTTGTCATGTTACTTTAAGTCATGTTCACTTGCGGGTCTGATTCGCACTATCAATTTGATGGAATTTGTCAAAACTTCCTTCTTGAGAAATGTTCCTCTCAATCATACGAATCCAACGCCACTGACCGCGCTCAATTTGGAGCACTACATCAAAAGTTATGCGCAAAATAGTTCAGTTATATCCATATTCTAACACATTTTCCATGTACGATTATTTCCGTCCAAAAATTCACATTCTTAATCCCAGAATTGAAACTCGATGTCTTCATAACAATTGTAGCCTTATGTCTCTAGTTTAATTCAAAATAAGAATCGCCTCATTTCGATTCTCAGATCAAACGTTATGCTTAAAATACTCTCAAGTGTTCCTAATCCAAAATTTTCACACAATTCTGAACTTAAATTCAGAAATTGAAAGTCTTAGGGGCAAAATTGACATTTCATTTCTTCATATGATTTGTAGCTCCTGTCTTATCTTTATTTCGCCTCAAGAATCACTTCAATCGGATATCTACAGATCCCGAATTCCACAAAATACTGAACTATGCTCGAAAAATTTCCCGACTCACTTTGATTAAATTAATCTCCATTTATTTAATCTAAAAAATTTGCAAATTTCTATGAGGATGTAGATAATTATCTTAGGAATCCAACGCCGCAAGAATCAACTCAATCGGATGTCAGACGGAAAAGATATAAGCAAAATAGTGAACAAAGGCCAGATTTGGAGGAAATAACAAGCAAGAAAAATTAAAACGGCGTCGTATTGGAGAAACAAAAACGACGTCGTATAGAGCGAAACACGCGCGCATTGGGCGCGGCGAGAGCTGGGTCGCCCTGGCGACACGTCGTCCTAGCGACGCTCGCCGAACGCTCGCCATCGCTACGGCGATGCGTCGCCCTAGTGACACGAGCTAAACGCTCGCCGTCACCAGGGCGATGCGTCGCCCTAGCAACGGGAGGTACTTCATTTTCCTCTTTTTTTTTTCACATAAAAACCTGAAACTTCCAAAATTTATAATTCTTAATCCCGAACTCCAATTTTGACAAACTTAGTCTCTATAGAAAGCTTAAGGGAAGCTCTAAATCTTTCACGAAGGACATAAAACTCAATTCGACTCCTACAGAAGTCCATTTTTCGGTCAAAGATACTATCCTCTATACAAACTTGTAAAAATCATAACTTATTATTCCGAGATCGAAAAATTGCATACTTTATATCGAAATAAAGATCAAAACAAACCCTTCAATTTTCATGAAGAACATCAAAGCTCAATTAACCTATAACTAGGTTAATTTCTCAGTCAAAGTTTCAGCCATAATTAAAAGTCAAAAGTCAACCTTATCAAACATAAACTTTGACTGATCATAACTTTCACTCCCGATATCGAAAAATTGCAAACTTTATGTCCACAAAAAGCTCTTGACAGAGGCTACAATTTTCATGTTGATCATTTTTCTCAGATTTTGCCTAAATCAAAAAATCAACTTTTTCTTCAAAAAGTCAAACTCTAATCGAACTTTGACTGATCATAACTCTCACTTTCGATATCGAAAAATGTCAAACTTTATGTCTACAGAAAGCTCTTGACATAATCTACAAGTTTCATGTAGATCATTTTCTCAAATTATGCCTAAATCAAAAGTCAACTTCCAAAAGCCAAAAAGTCAACTATCATATTTTCACTCTTTTTCTCATTATTTCTAGATTTTTAACTTAATTTCAATCAACTCATCCACTTTATCATTCATATTACTAAGTCAAATTGTCACTCAAGGTTCGAGGTCCAACAGGGAGGGTTGTGAGACAACCAGATAGGAATCTGGGTTTAGGAGAAGGCTTAATTGCCATCTCAGACCAAGAAGAAACAGATCCCGCTACGTATACACGTGCTATTAATGATGTTGATGCAGGAAAATGGCTCAAGGCAATGGAATCGAAATAGATTCTATGTATACTAATGAAGTTCAGGTCCTTGTAGATCTACCACCGTGTCTAAAACCATAGGGTGTAAATGGATCTACAAAAGGAAAAGGGATCGGATGGAAAGGTAGAGACCTTTAAAGCTAGATTGGTAGCTAAAGGCTATACTCAAAAGGAGGGTATAGACTACGAGGAGACTTTTCTTGGTTGCCATGCTTAAGTCCATCAGATTCTTTTGGCCATAGAGCCTATTTTGATTATGAAATATGGCAAATGGATGTCAAGACCGCATTTCGAATGGAGATCTTGAGGAGACCATTTATATGGCCCAACCGAAGGATTCATTGAGCTAGGTAATGAGCATAAGGTTTGCAAGTTGCAAAGGTCCATTTATGGACTTAGCAAGCATCTAGGTCTTGGAACATTAGGTTTGATAAGGCTATCAAAACCCATGGGTTCATACAAAACCTAGATGAGCCTTGTGTTTACAAAAGAATACAAGAAGGTAAGGTTACTTTTCTAATCCTCGTATGTTGATGACATTACGCTCATCGGGAATGATGTGGGAATGTTATCTCAGCGATTAAGGATGGTTGAATGAGCATTTTCAATGAAGGATTTGGGAGAGGCTACCTATGTTCTAGGGATCAAACTTATAAGGGATCGTAAGAACAAGAAGATAGTTTTGTCTCAACTAACCTACATTGAGAATATGCTCAATAAGTTCACCATGCAAGATTCCAAGAGGGGTTTCACTCCTACTAGACATGGAATCAAACTTTCAAAGGAACAAGCACCTAAAACCCAAGAGGAGGTTGAACGCATGCGTAACATTCCATATGCTTCGGTAGTTGGTAGTTTGATGTATGCAATGCTGTGCACTAGACCGGATATCATTACGCAGATGGGATTTGGTAGCGATTTCATCCAATCCAGAATGGAACATTGATTGCGGTTAAGTGTATACTTAAGTATCTTCGTGGGACGAAGAACTTAATGCTTGTTTACTCTGGAAGTAATCTTATTCCGAAGCGGGATATACGGATTCGATTTCCAATCGATGTTGATTCAAGGAAATCAACTTTTGGTTCTATATTTACTTTAGGAGGTGGAGCCATAGTTTGGAGGAGTGTCAAGCAATCTTATATTCTCGATTCGACTATGGAGGTTGAGTATGTTCTTTGCTTGTGAAGCAAAGAAAGGAAGATCAGCTCGGAAGTTCTAAATGATTTGGAGGTAGTTCTAGAGGCGAAAAAGCCATTACACTTTATTGTGATAATAGTGGCTAATTCTAAAGAACCTCGGAACCACAAAGTCGCCAAACACATTGGCGTAAAGTATCATCTCATAAGGAGATAATACAACGTGGAGAAGTGGATGTGGTAAAGATTCCTACGAGCAAAACCTTGCTGATCCGTTCACAAAGACATTGACTCAAAAGAGCTTTGAGGGTCACCTAGAAGGGATGGGAATGAAGGATATGTCAAACTTGCTTTAGGGCAAGTGGGAGATTGTTGGAGTTATGTAAATATAGTGCCTCGAAAGCAAGTGTATTTACATGTAACTTTATCTTCTTCGATTCTGCTTTGTAATGAAAATATTTATTATTAATAAAACAAAAGGGTTTGGTTTTATCTGTATGAGCATTATATATCTGGTCATAAGGTACCAAGATTCATTTGTAAGTAATATACATATACATAGAGATGTATGGGAAACATTTATATTATTAGAATATGAATTAATTGATTCACAGTTGAATAATCAAGTTGGTCGTTTGATTATGGTTTAGATCTGTAGTGTTGCGATTTATCTCCATATAAGTAAAGGAGTTTACTTAAAGGGAATGATGAGTTTCATATCATGATAGTAGTAGACTATCGATAATGGCACTATTAAATGAATTGAATCAAGTATGTTTTCAAGAATAAAGTGAAACATTACTTTAATCTTAAAACATACAACTTAAGCATTCGCTATTATGAACCACAATCTTAATGAGTGGTGAACTCATATGTGTTTCATTATAATTCTTGATATGATCGGAATGAATTTTTACAGGTATTAATCCGATTATGCGCATGTTGGAATTATTAATTGAAACATGTATCGTGGAACATTCACTCAAATAAAGAGTTTATAGTGTTATCATCTCTTCTAGATGTTTTAAGGAGATTTGGTGATTAAAGCTGGCGCCGAGAGTTTGATGGACTAGCTACCCATCAATTCTTAACACTAAGATGAGATCTTATGTGTTAATCACCATATAAAGTAAAATGAGAGATCTAGAAGGAAAAACCAACATAAGGGCAAAACGGTAATTTTACCCTTTGTTGTGCAGATGGCTATAATAAGGTTCTAAATAGGGTTTGCAATTGGACATATTCTCATAATATTTAATAATTCAAGAGTTCAACTAATTGTCTTTAGTGGAATGACATTTAGTTAATAAGCTAGAATTAATTCCAATGAGATTGAATTATTTCTGGGCTTATTGGAGCTTGAATTATCAAAGTGTAATAAGATTCCCCACTTGGCTTTAAGGAAGGTTATCAAGCTAAGTAAGAAGTAGTTTGGAGGCTTTAGAAGTCCATAATTGAATGATGGGCTTATACTAATTAATAGTTAATTGGAAGCCCATATGTTCATTTAGAAATGGGCTTGTTTTGGTTTAATGTAATTGATTAGATTAATTATATTAAAACAATTTTTTAAATGGAGAAGAAGCAATTTGAAATTGTGTTAGGTTAGATGTGTAACCACACATTTGACATTAAAATACTAAATAAAGATGGTCTTTATTATGGTTCATCATTATTAAATAGAGTTATGAACTTACCATTAAATGGTTTAATGGTTGGCTTTTAATGTTGGCATGTAACCTATTTGCATTCATTAGATTAAAGATGAAAGATTTGCATTAGATGGACCATCTTCCTTCTTTCTTCTTGCCAAAACCGAAATGGGTATTCAATTATAGGTTATGGTCTTTTCAAATAGCCATTTTAAAGATAAATGAAGTAAGTCTCATTTATTGGCTATTTGATGAGTGATTAATGTAAGAAGTGATGCATTGGATGCCTCTCACTCTTTCCATTGATGCATATTTCGAAATTGAGATGTAAGAAAGGGTTTGGCATGGTTTTTAGACATTCTCTCCTTTCATGCAAGGTAGAACCGAAATTCCTAAGTGAAAGAATTGAAAGAGTTTCAATTTTGGTTCTTCTTCTTCTAAAAAAATCTCCTCCAAATATTTCTTCTCCTTTCCCACCAAAGGATTTTGTTAACCTAGTTGTCCTTGAAGAACAAGTGGTAAATCTAATTGGTTGAGGATACTACAACAAGGAAGAAGATAGATTGCTAAAGGAAAAGACTCAAAGGTAAAGGATTTGGATATAAGAAGGAGAGGATAGCTAAATGAGGATTTAAAAGCTAAGGAGTCGGTAATAATTTTTATCTTGTTCTTGGTTTTATTATCCTTATACCATATCATGTATGGATTAGCATGTTGATTTGGATATATTGCTTCCGCTGCAAGATGATTTCTTAAAAGTTTTGAAATCTATCGTTTCTCCATACTAAGCATGCTTTCTTTTCCGATCCAACAACATTTATATGGTTTCTCAATCCTATATGAAATTTGAAATTAAATCAAAATGTTATCATATTTTAGTTCAAACATAATGAGTAAGCATGATTAATTCACAACTTGGATCTTTCAATAAATTAAATAATTAATCCAAACAATAGTTTTATGGTTTACCTCATCTTGATCTACTGTAATTTATTTTATACTTAGATAAAAGAAAACCAACAATAACTAAGAAAGAACTCAAAATAAAAGGACTTATTCTTATAAATCTTGATTTCTTCACTTAAATTGTGATTAAAATCACTTTTTCTGTACAAATCAGCTTGGTTCTTGTGGTAAGATAATTTAATTCATTTATTTAATGATATGGTTTTATTTCCAATCAATGCTAAAACCCTAAAAAGTTTATACAATATAATAAGGATGAATGAAACACAAAATTATATTAGACCCATATTGGTCCCTCTGAGAAAAATAAAATTTTTGTGAAAACAATTGCTAGCATAGGTTTGGATTATAGACTAGTATTAGATGTATGTTTCTTAACATACAACACAACTTTAATAGGGTATCATTTTGGTGCCTCATGTTGGATCTATATCCCTCTAAAAATTTTCTAAAACTTGACTCCAACTTACATGAATTTAGGTTTATAAATAAAAAGTATTAGCTAAGAACAAATCCTATAGGAGTTATTCAAATACAAATAAAACATTGATGGAGGGCCATCCAAGCTTGCAATTGAAGATATGGAAGCCAAGGGGCTTGAAGAAAAACCACCAGGTGGAGATGAGGTCCAAAAAGAGTCGATTGAAGTCTCGGAGGAAGAAGAAGTTGGGCTACACTTGTTCTTAAAGTTCCAAGTGATGTTAAGCCCATTTGGTGACTTCAAAGCTTGTGTTTTTTCACCTAATCATACTTTGTTGTTCGAAGCCTAGGAGCAGCAGATTTTCTCTCATTTAAATTGGGCTTAATTTGGTGTAATTTAACTAGTCTTTGGTTTGATGTAAAGACTTGTTTTATTTTTTGTTTTATCCTGGCCCAGATTTGTTGTTTTGGCCCGATTTAATGACTTGTTTGGTTTGTTTTATTTTAGCTATTTTGTAAGACTTTTATTATAGGTTTTATTTATGTTTTTTATGAGCTAAAAAATGCAAAATAGGAAAGGTGAGGAGCTGACTTTGTGACTACCCATTTGCTTCCTATTTCAGCTTATTTGTTTCCTATTCAATATTATTCAGAAAAAAAGGAAAAGTCGAGATTTTCTCTCAATCTTTTGGCAAGGAATTGTCTAGGTTTTGATTGTTTTTTCCAAAGAACAAACATTGGGTTTGATTATTTTCTGAAATAATCAAAAGGGTTTGTTTGTTTGTCGAAAACATTCAATCGTTTGTGTGTTGTGCGATTTTCATAATTCTGTCCGACTTCCAATTTCGTTTTCTAGTTCCTGTTTCCTGTGTTCATCAAATCAAAATTTTTTCTTCTTCAAGTTTGTTCCTCACATCTTAAATTAAAAATATCCAGAACACATATTCACCCAATTTGAACCCCAGCTTCCACAAAATTCCTGTTTTCATCATCTGCCTTCATTCTATCGCCTAGATTAACATGTCACAACAAAATCCACCATAACTCAATCATTCCTTATCTGATTAATCTGATTCTTATGTCTAAATTGTAATTCAAAAAAAGTTCTACAACTTTTCTTCTTTCCTCGAAACCAAATTCCCAGCCAATTAACCCAGAAACATCTTCATATTTCCTGTTCCAGTTTTATTCGATAAAAACCAGATTGCCCAAAACTTTTCCAATAACCACCAGATCCTATTCCGATCACTTTCAGGACATTCCCCCATCATTTTTGGTATAAAAGACAGGTTTTGGGACCTGTCTTTGATCATTAACCATGTCTGGACCGAGCCCACATGATCTGGAGAAACTCTTTGCAAAGTTGGATGAGATGAGTGTCAAAATCGACAAGTTTGATGCGTTTCGGAAGGTGATCCAGACTGCCAAGGCTAAGGAGGCAGCATATGAAACCTGGGGAATGCTTAATGCACCTGGTGAGACATCTCAAGCCAACCCATCCGTAGAAGAAGAGTTTGGTGATGGGGGAAAGGCCTGAAAGTAATCGGAATAGGGTCTGGTGGTTATTGGAAATGTTTTGGGCAATCTGGTTTTTATCGGATAAAACTGGAACAAGAAATGTGAAGAAGTTTTTGGGTTAATTGGCTGGAAATTTGGTTTCAAGGAAAGAAGCAAAGTTGTAGAAATTTGAGTTATGGTGGATTTTGTGGTGACATGTTAATCTGGGAGATAAAATGAAGGCAGATGATGAAAACGGGAATTTTGAGGAGGCTGGGGTTCAAATTGGGCAAAGATGTCTTCTGAAGATTTTTAATTTAAGATGTGAAGAACAAACTTGAAGAAGGAAAAACTTTGATTTGATGAACATAGGAAACAGGAACTAGGAAACCAAATTGGAAGTCAGACAGAATTCTGGAAATTGTACAACACACAAACGATTAAATGTTTTTGGCAAACAAACAAGCCCTTTTGATTATTTTCAAAAAATAGTCAAACCCAATGATTGTTCTTTGGAAAAACAATCAAAACCTATACAATTCCTTGCTAAAAGATTGAGAGAAAATCTCGACTTTTCCTTATATTTTTTTTCTGAATAATATTGAATAGGAAGCAAATGGGTAGCCACAAAGTTAGCTCCTCACCTTTCCTATTTTGCATTTTTTAGCTCATAAAAAACATAAATAAAACTTATAATAAAAGTCTTACAAAATAGCTAAAATAAAACAAACCAAACAAGTCATTAAATTGGGCCAAAACAACAAATCCGGGCCAGGATAAAACAAGAAATAAAACAAGTCTTTACATCAAACCAAATACTAGTTAAATTAGACCAAAGTAAGCCCAATTTAAATGAGAGAAAATCTACTACTCCTAGGCTTTGAACAACTCAGTATGATTAGGTGAAAAAACACAAGCTTTGAAGTCACCAAATGGGCTTAACATCACTTGGAACTTTAAGAACAAGTGTAGCCCAACTTCTTCTTCCTTTAAGACTTCAACCAACTCTTTTTGGACCTCATCTCCACCTGATGGATTTTCTCCAAGCCCCATGGCTTCTATATTTTCAATTGCAAGCTTGGATGGCCCTCCATCAAACACTCTCAAAATCATGCTAAAATATAACATAATTATCACTTAAAATTTACCAAACCTAAACTAACAAGTCCTAGAGTCCTCATAGAGTTTAAATTCAAGAAAAAATGTGTTTCCAATTAAGGTTGTCTATTGCAAACATATCTTAGGCCACAATTGTGGATCACATTGTCTCTTTCCCAAAAATGACATGGGCTCTATCATACCTATGTCCCAGATTATAGATCCTTTTAGTTCTCTACACAATTAGATATGGTCTATAACATTGATCGTAACCTAAGATATGTCTTCTATGAAAACACCTTAACCATATTAACATGCCCATGCATTCACCTTTAATCTGTAAAAAGGAACACGCCTTGGGCCATGTCCATGTCCCAGATTGTGATCACTAAACAATTCGAGTCAGAAAAATACTAATGTTCTTGAAATACTTAAAGATTGTACCCGTATAAATTAGCCATACATAATACTCGCCAAATTAGAGAATATATCATATTCAACAAACATACTCTAAGAAATACTTCCAAGATTGCACATTTGTGTACCTGAACCACACACAACAAGATTTTTGAGAGAAGGTAGCAGATATCTAAAAACATCTAGAATAAGAAGTGACCTACTTGTTTGTTTGTACAAGTAGCAGATTGTATGTATCAATTAGGGTTTTGATAATAATGCCTAGAATATGCATGTGAATATAATGGTTTAATGGTTAGGGATGGTTTAACGGGGTCTATTAGTCAATGTCAAACTAAAAAATGTGTCATTTTTTGCCTAAAGCATTATGGAAACACTATAATGTGGCATATACTAGTTTATTGCTTCAAAAATGGTAGTTTAGGTCAAAATGTGGTATGTATCATATTTTATTAGTTAATTTTAGAATAAGGCATATGTCATTTTGTTGCTTAGCGCATAGAAGCAATCTATTATGGGGCATACTAGCTTTTTGCTCTAAATATTAGTATTTTGTGTCAAATTGGAGTGTACTAGACCAAGATATGTACTAAACAATTTTTCTAGAAAAGTTATCAAACGTCTGTCTTACGAATTTATAGTGAATTATATGGGTGTTTTAGGAGCATTATTATGTTGCATTAACATTTTTTATTATTAGTTATATGTATTACATAATTTTGTCCTTTAATAGTGTAAGTACAAGTCGACTTGTACTACTGATAAGTCGACTTGTTCTTGAAAAGTACCGATAAGTCGACTTGTATATTGGATAAGTCGACTTATTCAAGGATGGTATCTGTTTATTAGTGCCCTAAAGGCAATCCCTTTAGCGCGCTTTTATTCACGATCGTATGCGGTGAATGAATAAATAAAGAAAAGGCATAATTCATTAATTTGATGTTCATGAACATTGTTTATGAATTGATTGGATCTTTAATCGATTAATGAAGTCCATGATATATGACATAGCATGAAGGAAATTATGATGTGATCATACCCCGAGATTCCTATCATGTGCAATTATGTCAATATCTAAATTCTCCTAGTCATAGGATTAATGAGACTGGACATCATTAATCCGGATAGACTAGCACATGTCATATTCCTTGATTGGATCAGCGGTGGATCTCGTAAACCGTAAATATGAGATATTTAGAATTGACATGTGGATGCTTACTAGCGGTAGTAAGTTCATTGGATGACCCGCCATGAGATCATCACATGGATATCTTATCTAGTGTCGGTGATAATCTCATCATAGCAATGGTGCAAGTATCCTTAGACTTGAGGTACTCGAGGATATCTTGAATCGATCACGTGCTTTGACTCCATTCCTTGTTGCCTTCCAGAGGTAACTCATAGGGTGGTGCTTGGGTACACCTTGAGGTATTCGAAGGTAATTGAGTAGCCAATAAAGGATTCACCACTTCTGGATTAGCAGAAGAGATACCCATGGCCTCTTGTCAGGATCATTACTTGGAAATCTCTGGCCAGAGTGAATATGTCATGGAGAGTGTCTTCATGGACATATAGAGTAATGAGTCCTAGGACGAGATCTGTTATCACTTGGGCTAGACTCAGTCTAGTGAGAGTTGACACTTTGACCATACTCATAACCAAGTGGGGTATAGGATGGTGAAAGGACGAATTGCACGGTAATTTTCTATGGAAGGGTTTGTGATCTGGTTCGTGATGAATACATCAAACCGATTACTTTCCGGTCAATTGGGGGTCATGATGTGTTGCTAGATACCGCTCATGACTTGCTCAGATTAATTGTTAATCTAAGTGGCCAACATAACCGGGAACCTAAAGGATCACACGCTTAAGAGTGTCTCAGAGAATCTGTAAAATAGTAATTGGACAGAGTTCCAATTATGGAGAGCATTAGGATTAAATGGATCCCAATGGGATTGGGATATGTCCCGATGAGATCGCGACATCAATATTGCTAAGAAAGGTTTCCGGAGCTGTTTCAGCACCGGGGCCCGGTAGGCCGGTAGGACCGACCCCAGTTGGACTGGACCTTAGCAACTATATATTAATTGATTAATTAAATAATTAATTAATTAATTAATATATATAAATATATGATGAAACGTGGAAGTGGAAGAAAGGAAGCTTCATCTTTAAGTTTTACTTTATATATATATATATATATATAAAGAAGAAAAACGTGGAGCTCTCTCCATCTTTAGTTTGTTAAGTCTTCTTAAAGACTAAAAAGACTAATAGATGGAGAGGAAGAGTGATGATCATCTTGACTTTAAGAAAGGAAGAAGGAAAATGGTTTTCCTTCTCATCTCATCACATCATCGATTCTTCATCTTCTTCAAGCAAGTTTTATTTCTTTCAACATCAATCCAAGCTCTCCAGGACAGAGGTAGGGTCTAGCAGCTCTTAATCTGTTCTAGCTATTCCCGGGTCAAAGGGGTTTGATCCGGTTAGGTTTTCTGATCTCTGCGTGGATCACCTTAAGAGATAGTCTCTTTTGGCTATTTAGGTTGATGTCTTCATACGGATACCTGGATCCTGGGTTCGGGAAGGTCCCGGGAACAAAAATGTTTGTTTTCCGCTGCCTGTACATGTGATGTACCTCTCGGGATTTTCCTACAGTGGTATCAAAGCGTCTGGTATCCCGTATGAAGCTATAACCTAAGCTAGATCAGAAACCCTAAGTGCTGTTGATGTTGATGCATGTGTACTGCCCTGATTTCGAATTGCTATAGAGATAGGGTTTTCGAAATTTTTCTGCCCAGGATTGTTCATAACATGTTAGAGAATATGTCTATGAATTTTCAGAATTTATCGATTTGATTTGATATAGTTTTGCTAATTAATTCCCTAAGGTTACAGATGCTGTTTTGTGAAATGATTCTGGAACAGGCAGTAGTATAAAATCGAGAATAAATTCTAGAAAAATCTTTTTCTGGATTTTCCTTCACCTACATGTCTCTAAGATGTTGTTGAATGTCTGTGAGCATGGAAATTGGATTTCAAGGTGATTGGATATTTATTCACGAATTTATTCTATGCTGTTGGGAATTGCTGTGCTGATGAACACAGATTTTGAATCGGTTTTGTTATTTAGGTTGACTGAGTTTTTGATGGCCTAAAATCCTGAAAACATTCATGTAGCATGTTCTGAACATGTCGTAACCTATATAATTTTCTCATGATTTATTGAAATTGTTTCATTGATCATTTCGAGCAATGTACAGAACTGGACAGTTTTTGTGAAAATTGTTGGGACTGTTTTGCTTGGCTTGATTGAGTGTGATTTTTCAGTTCCAATGCCTTGCACCATTTTTAATGTGATTAAAAATGTGTTATCTTGATGTGGTATGATTGCCAAAGTGAATTGCTTGAAGTTGCTTTTCCAAGAAATTTTGAATGCCGAATTGGTCACATTTGTGTCTCGTTAGTATATTGCATTATCTTGTTTGTTTTGACTGTCATATTTTTATGGCATGTGCTGAAGTAAATTTGATAATGTATATGCTAGCTAGAGATGCTTAGGATGATAATTTGGGTGTTCCTAAATTGTTCGGAAATTAATGAGTTTTGACTCATTTCAAGCTTTTCATATAGTTTGACTATTTAAGGCATTCATAGTTCAATGAAGTGTTCATTGATACATCAAATTTATCAGATATTACCTTAGGTATGTAGGTGTTGTGAATTGAAATTGCATTAATTGAGGAATTAGCCGATTAGAGATTTTAGCAAATTTTCCTGGATAAGTCGACTTGTATATGAAATAAGTCGACTTATTCAAGGTTTTTGGGATAAGTCGACTTGTGTATAGAATAAGTCGACTTATTCAGGATCTCAGTATAAGTCGACTTGTAGTACCTTATAAGTCGACTTGTTTATGGGCAGGTGAAATAAGTCGACTTGTGTCATACAAGTCGACTTGTGTGTGGGCAGAAGCATAAGTCGACTTGCATTTGATGAAAGTGGACTTGTGGCATGCTTTCGAGTTGGATGATGGATGATTATAAGGATTGATTCAATACGATTGATGAAACCTAAATCATTCCATATAGTCTTCGTGACTATAATCCTTAAGCTTGGGGTCTAGAGACCAAATCCCTCCTCGGTATATGAAAACTAACGCCTTCCATTAATATGGTAAGAACCGAGTTCTTATAGGGTTGGGTTGTTGAGCAAACTCAAGCTCACTCTATACGGATATGTTGAACCATGAAAATAAGATTTTCGGATTAATGGGTTGGTTTTCACGGAAGCGTTAGTTTGTTGAGCAAACTCAAGGTCAAGCGTGGACGAGGCGAAATTGGGTAGCATACATCGGATGTATGCGCATCAAAGAGTTGATACCGATGAAGTGCACATCAACAAGTTGATAAGAGCGATCGATAGTTGTGTCTAAGATGTAATTGGTATATCTGATACCTCCCGAGACATAAGGTGGCTTGTTGGACAAATCCAAGGTCATTCTTAATGTCGGTTATCGATGATACAATTGGTATGACCGATACCTACCGATTGACCTAAGTTGTGGCTTGTTGAGCAAACTCAAGGTCACTCTTAGCAATGTCGGATATCGACCCACTAGGACATTATGTCACCTCGTTTCTCTGGATTCGTAAAGAGGGTTATGGATTCTAGGAAACTAGTGGGAGCCATATGCATGTCATGCAAGTCCTTACGATCATGCAGGCATTTCTATTCTATCATTCCTTCTCTATCGCGTTTAGGTTGATTGAAGAAGTCCTTGATTGAATTTACGCTCTATTCGGACCGATTTTCTTGATTGGCTAAGGAATCGAGAATTGTTCTCGAGATATGAGGAACCTGGATCGTCTAGATGTTCCACTTCGGATGCACTGCTTGTCGATGCTTGATAAGGATCGAAAGCATATCGTAAGCATCTAAAGGACGATGATATGGATACTTGCATTATGCTTGTCTTGATGTCACAGAGCTGCGAAAGACGAGTCCATGGATGCTCACTCTATAGTATTTCATCTTAGGGAGATGTTTGATGAGTAAGCTTGGTGCGAAAGGTTCAAGACCTCGAGGCTTCTCTTCATTACAAAGATGGCTCCAGGGACAAGCTAGCATGCAAGATACCACGAAGATGAATGGCTATATTGAGAGATTGGCCGTCTTAGGATTTGTAATGGATTATGAGTTAAGTAGAGACTTAATTCTGGTTGGATTGTCTGATGGTTATTCACAGTTCGTGTTAAACTATCGGATAAACCAAATATCCACAACAATTCCTGAGCTGATCAATCTGCTCATGACAGCTGAGCAGGCTATCAAGAAAGATAGCAAGTGTTAATGGTGGATGCTTCTTCTTCTAGATCAAAGAAGAAAAGGCATAAAAACCAAAGGGAAGTGCCATCAAGGAAAAACCAAAGAAACTGCCCCAAAAGGATTTTGCTTTCATAGTGGCAAGTCTAGCCACTAGAGGCGAAACTGTAAAATCTATCTGGAGTCCCTGAAGCAGAAGAAGGCATCAGATGCCTCTACTTCTTCAAATATGTTTGTCATTGAGGTTAATACTATTCCTGATCCAAACATATCGGTATTTGATACCGGATGTGGCTCATACATATGAAATGTTATGCAGGGCATCAGGGACAGTAGAAAGCTCATAAAAGAGAACTAGACCTTTGTGTAGGTAATGCAGCAAGAGTTGCTACATTAGCCGTATGCACTTATGTCTTGTTACTCCCTACTGGGCTTGTATTCAAATTGGATGATTATCATTTTGTACCCGTTTTAAACAAAGAACATATTGTATGTTTTATGTTTAATTAGAGCTGATTTCCATTGGACTTTTAGTAGCAATGGTTGTTATATTAGTTGCAATGGAATGCTCTATGGTACTGGTACATTATGCAATGGAATTGACATATTAGATATGTCATATCCAATTATGAATATCAATGACGCGAAAAGACATAATTGAGATAATTTAAAATCAACGTACTTATGGCATTGTCGGCTTGGCCATATAAATGAGACATGCATAGCTAAGCTCCATGAGAGTGGCAGTTTAGGGTCATTTGATTATGAATCATATGACACATGCGAATCTTGTTTATTAGGCAAGATGACTAAGTTATCCTTTAAAGGAAAGGGTGAACAAGTGAATGGAATATTAGACCTGATACATTTGGATGTATGTGGTCCGATGTCCATCCATGCCAGAAGTGGTTCTTTTTACTTCATTACTTTTATCAGTGATTATTCACGATATGGGTACATGTATCTAATGAGATACAAATCTGAAGCATTTGAATAGTTCAAATAATTCAGAAATGAAGTAGAAAACTAACTTGGTAAAAGTATGAATACATTACGATCTGATCGTGGTTGAACATGCTTACACCAACAGTTTTGGATTATCTCAGAGATCATGAGATTTTATCTCAGTACACTCCACCTTACACGCCGCAGCACAATGACGTGGCTGAAAGGAGAAATCGAACCTTGTTAGACATAGTGCGATTGATGATAGGTTTTACTGATTTTGGGAATATGCGCTTGAGACAAATTGTTTACTTGCTAAATGAGTTCCATCAAGCAGTTGATGTTACTCCATATGGAGATATGGACTAACAGAAAATCCTATCTTTCTTAGCTGAAAGTTTGGGGTTGTCACCTTACGTGAAGCGGACACGGTCAGATTAGTTTGATGCAAAGTCGACAAGTGTTTGTTCGTAGGATATCAATTCTACCTTCCGAGGAACAAAAGTTGTTTGTTTCCAAGCATCTTTGTTTTCTTAAAGAAAGAGTTTCTTTTACAAGAAGAAGGCGGTGGGAGCAAAGTTGAACTTAGAAGTTCAAAATGCTCGAACAAACATGATCAATCGCTCGAACTTGAAGCTGTCACTCATATAGATGAGGTAGCATTCAACCTTCTACTACACACAAATTTACGTAGGTTAAGTAGGATCGCGACTTGTTCCCGAGAGATATGGATTTCGTAAGGAGCAGAATGACGTATTACTCATACGAGATGATGAGCCTACTACCTATGAAGAGGTTCTGAAGAGTTCAGAGTCTGAAAAATGGCTTCGTGCCATGAAATCTGAAATAGATTCCATGTACATAAACCAAGTATGGACTTTGGTTGTTACACCTGATGGGATAAAACCCACAGGGTGCAAGGAGTTTTCAGAAGAAAACCAACATGGATGGTAATTTAATTACCTATAAAGCAATGCTTCGGTTAAAGGATTTAAACGCAGAGGAGTTGACTATGACGAAACCTTCAGCCCCGTAGCAATGCTTAAATCCATTAGGATACTCCTAGCCATTGCCGCTCATTATGATTATGAGATATGGCAAATGGATGTAAAGATAGCTTTCCTGAGAGGAAATCTACCCGAGGATATGTATGACACAACCTGAGGGCTTCACTTCCATCGATGGCGAAAAGGTATGCAAGCTTCAGAAATCCATGTTTGGATTGAACCAAGCTTCCAGGAGTTGGAACATCCGTTTTGATGAGTCAATCAAAGAGTTTGGTTTCTCTCAAAATCCGGATGAACATTGTGTGTATAAGAAGGTTAATGGGACTGCAATCGTATTCCTTGTGTTGTATGTAGATGACATACTGTTACTCGGAAACGATGTCTCTATGCTGCAATCAGTTAAAATTTGGTTGTCCAATCAATTTACCTTAAAAGACCTTGGTAAAGCAACTTATATCCTTGGGATATAGATTTATGCAGATAAATCAAAAGGTTGCTTGGTCTTTCACAAGCATCGTACATAGATGAGATGCTAAAGAGGTTTAGCATGGAACAATGCTATGTACGAGGCCCGATGTATCGTATGCTCTAAGTGTTACGAGCAGATACCAATCGGACCCTGGTGAGGGTCACTGGGTGGCTGTCAAGAATATCCTCAAGTACTTGTGAAGCACTAAGGATGTTTTCTTGATGTTTGGAGATGGAAATCTCCAAATGAGCGGGCATTCAGATGCCAGTATTTAATCTGATAAGGATGATTCTGAATCACAATCAGGTTATATACATTCACACTGAATAGCGTGGCGGTCAGTTGGAAAAGTTCCAAACAAGAGAGGACTGCTGATTCATCAACCGAGGCAAAGTACCTGCCGCATGAGATGCGCAAAGGAAGCAGTTTGGATCAAGAAGTTCATTACTGAACTTGATCTGGTCCTTAGTTGTGATGGGCCCATAGGATTGTATTGTGATACGATGGGGCTAGTGCGCAGGCAAAGGAACCAAGGTCTTATCGACGATCCGAACTCGTACTCCGCCGATTCCGGAGATCATTAGTCGAGATGATATCTTGATAGAGAGAATTCCCACGAGCAAAGTGTTCTTTGTTCCATTGACAAAGCCATTGTCACGGAGAATTGTGATTCTCATGGACTCGCTTATGGTATTAGATACTAAGGCGATTGGCTTTAGGTCAGTGGGAGATTTGTAAGTACAAGTCGACTTGTACTCACCGATAAGTCGACTTGTTCTTGAAAAGTACCGATAAGTCGACTTGTACATTGGATAAGTCGACTTATTCAAGGATCGATCTTGTTTATTAGTGCCTAAAGGCAATCCCTTTAGCGCGTTTTATTCACGATCGTATGCTTGGTGAATGAATAAATAAAGAAAAGGCATAATTCATTAATTTGATGTTCATGAACATTGTTTATGAATTGATTGGATCTTTAATCAGATTAATGAAGTCCATGATATATGACATAGCATGAAGGAAATTATGATGTGATCATACTCCGAGATTCCTATCATGTGCAATTATGTCAAGATATCTAAATTCTCCTAGTCATAGGATTAATGAGACTGGACATCATTAATCCGGATAGACTAACACATGTCATATTCCTTGATTGGATCAAGCGGTGGATCTCGAAGCGTAAATATGAGATATTTAGAATTGACATGTGGATGCTTACTAGCGATAGTAAGTTCATTGGATGACTGCCATGAGATCATCACATGGATATCTTATCTAGTGTCGGTGATAATCTCATCATAGCAATGGTGCAAGTATCCTTAGACTTGAGGTACTCGAGGATATCTTGAATCTTGATCACGTGCTTTGACTCCATTCCTTGTTGCCTTCCAGAGGTAACTCATAGGGTGGTGCTTGGGTACACCTTGAGGTATTCGAAGGTAATTGAGTAGCCAATAAAGGATTCACCACTTCTGGATTAGCAGAAGAGATACCCATGGCCTCTTGTCAGGATCATTACTTGGAAATCTCTGGCCAGAGTGAATATGTCATGGAGAGTGTCTTCATGGACATATAGAGTAATGAGTCCTAGGACGAGATCTGTTATCACTTGGGCTAGACTCAGTCTAGTGAGAGTTGACACTTTGACCATACTCATAACCAAGTGGGGTATAGGATGGTGCAAGGACGAATTGCACGGTAATTGTCTATGGAAGGGTTTGTGATCTGGTTCGTGATGAATACATCAAACCGATTACTTTCCGGTCAATTGAGGGTCATGATGTGTTGCTAGATACCGCTCATGACTTGCTCAGATTAATTGTTAATCTAAGTGGCCAACATAACCGGGAACCTAAAGGGTCTGCACGCTAAGAGTGTCTCGGAGAATCAGTAAAATAGTAATTGGACGAGTTCCAATTATGGAGAGCATTAGATTAAATGGATCCCAATGGGATTGGGATATGTCCCGATGAGATCGCGACATCAATATTGCTAAGAAAGGTTTAGAAAGTGTTTGAAAGATCGGGGCGATAGGCCGGTAGGACCGACCCCAGTTGGACTGGACCTTAGCAACTATATATTAATTGATTAATTAAATAAATAATTAATTAATTAATATATATAAATATATGATGAAACGTGGAAGTGGAAGAAAGGAAGCTTCATCTTTAAGTTTTACTTTATATATATATATATATATATATATAAAGAAGAAAAACGTGGAGCTCTCTCCACCTTTAGTTTGTTAAGTCTTCTTAAAGACTAAAAAGACTAATAGATGGAGAGGAAGAGTGATGATCATCGTGACTTTAAGAAAGGAAGAAGGAAAATGGTTTTCCTTCTCATCTCATCACATCATCGATTCTTCATCTTCTTCAAGCAAGTTTTATTTCTTTCAACGTCAATCCAAGCTCTCCAGGACAGAGGTAGGGTCTAGCAGCTCTTAATCTGTTCTAGCTATTCCCGGGTCAAAGGGGTTTGATCCGGTTAGGTTTTCTGATCTCTGCGTGGATCACCTTAAGAGATAGTCTCTTTTGGCTATTTAGGTTGATGTCTTCATACGGATACCGGATCCAGGTTGGGAAGGTCCCGGGAACAAAAATGTTTGTTTTCCGCTGCCTGTACATGTGATGTACCTCCCGGGATTTTCCTACAAATAGGTTGACAGAGATTATATTTTTCCAAATAGACACAAGTGGTAAGGATTTGTGCTTATGGTGATAGTTGCATAAGAATTTTACTTTTGTCTATTATTCTTTTGTTTATTGATATATGATACATTGTTATGACAAGTTTTACAAGTGGCAGCCTGATAAGGTAAGTAGAGATTAAAATGGGATGTGATTGTTGAGCGTGATTATTTAAACCATGTAGTGCCTTTATATAGAGACTGATTCTTGTTTCTTTTTCTAAAAAATAGATGTTTAAACTTGAGCTTAGTGATTGATGGATGATAAAGTTATTCATTGTGAGATGAATACTTTTATCCTTTTTTCTATTGTTTTAGATATCTGAGTTTAAACTTAATAGCATGGTGAGACATTTAAATTGGGTTTTGCTATTAGATCCAATTTTTGAGTGTTAATACTAGATCTATTTTGTGAGTGTTGGGAGGTTGGTAGGGATGATTAGAGTTGTAGTTGGGCAACCTCTTTTTATTAAGAAATGACATGTGGTATTAGTATGGACTGTAATTGAAGCGTAGGCCTTAATTGGGTTTGCCAAATGTGGACAGAACTTGTCATACAATTCCTTTTCATATAAAGCTTTGTTGCTTTGGTCATCTCATAAGAGGTTAGGTAGTTCTCAACCTGGTATAACCAAATTTCTAGATGTAGAATTTTTATAAGGACTAACCTTAATGCGGAAGCAGTTGATCGATTCTCTGTTTGTTAATCCACGTTTCATGGTCGGCTACTAGGGTCACTGTTAATCCACACCCCAAACTCTAACACTTGATGGTGTGTTTCACCTGAGGAAGAATGAAGATAGTTTTTCTCTGTGATTGCAATCAACATTAATTTTTCCACTCCCTTAATTCTCATTTTATATGAGAATAAACATAATTGACGAAACTTATATATGTGGCCATTCATGTTGTGTAATTGTCAACAACTCCCACTCGGCCACATAAGCTATGAGTTACATCTTCTCTTTAAAATTTCACATGCCATACTGAGAATGGGGCATGCGATCATTAAAGAACCACTAGTATTATATTAAGTCACCATTTAACTAACATAACACTTTCATATAGTCATGATACCCCAAATCATCCAAAATATCACCAAACGCATACATTGTCTCTTTATGCTAATAGATATATCATATGATTATACACTAAATATAATCGCCCGGGCTAATATGGTGATGAAGGAAAAAATTCTTCCTTAGACACTCATAATAATCCTTCTTAGCTTAACTACTTTCCTAATGGGCTCCACTGGACTGTATACAACTTTGCCCTTAGAAAAACACACTAAAGTAACAACACTAAGCCTTGACTTCATATCATACTTTTAAGTCGAATGGTTTCATTCAATTAGACATTAAAGTCTATGAGATCATACAGTGACAAAGAAAGGGATTTAATTGTCACTCCATAAGAAGATCGTTATATAGCACACACAGTATGAAATGTGTGTTATAGCATAGCTCCCACTAAGTTGGGCATGTCACTCTGTTATGCCATGCAAATCATTAATCTAGCTTTACTTAAAAACTAATCCGAGCCATTAGATTAACATACCTAATGCTAATCTTGACACTCGAGATTTGACTTTAAGGCTTCAATGTGAAATCTGAATCTTTCACATCCAACTCATCAGAGTCTCATCTTAGAATTACTAAGGTGACTATTCAAATATAAAAACTTATCATGCATACTACACAAGTATAAAGATAACACAATATTGCATACACTCAATATTAATATTGTGAAGTCTCATCCCATTTGCTACTTAAGCGTTAGGGCGATTACCTGTATGATAAGGTCAATCAGAAGCTTGATGTGTGGTGACATTACAATGTGCATTATCATGTAATTATCTACGAATTAACATTTGAGAAATAAAATTTTATTAAACAAAAACTTGTTACAGTTAAAAACATGTCCGTTGTACAAAAAAATAACTTTTAAAAAAATTAAACCTTACGCAAACCTAAACTTATAACATGAGCCTTAAATGAATCTCGAGGATTAGGTTTAGTTAAGAGATCAACTACCATCTTGTTAGTAGGTATATACTTTATGGAAACCTCCTTATTTTTTATAGCATCTCTTACAAAATGATAATGCCTTTTGATATGCTTAGATTTTCTATGAAACTTCGAATCTTTAGCAAACTGTATGGCTGCAATGTTTTCACATAACAATTCAACAGGATCATTAACTCTAGGAATAAGATTAAGATCCTAATGAAAACTTCTCAACCATATTGCCTCCTGAGAAGTAAGACAACACACAACGTATTCTGTTTCCATTATTGATAATGCTATACAGTCTTACTTCTTGTTGCATTAAGATATGGCTCGCCCTCATAAAGTGAAGACATATCCTGAGGTTAACCTAGACTCATCTGAGTCATTACCCCAATCGGCATCCGAATAGCTCCTTAACCTTAAATCCTACCTTGATAGCAAAGGACCAGATCTGAAGTACCACGAAGGTAGTGAAAAATCCTTTTGTCTGCTTGCCAATGAGCAGGTCCTGGGTTGCTTTGGTAATGATTTACCAAACTAATTGCAAAGCAAATGTTAGGTCGTGTACACAATATAGCATACATTAAGCTTCCTACGGCACTAACATAGGGAACAATACTCATTTGTTTATTTTTCCTTATCTGTTTTAGGGTATTGATCAAGACTCAAGGTAAGACCTTTTTCAACTGGAGTATCAATAGGTTTAGAATAATGCATTCAAAAACATTCCAATATTTTATTAATGTACGCTTCCTGACTTAAACCAAGAAGCTTCTTAGTATGATTTCTAGTTATTTCCACACCTAGGACATACCTAACTTCACCCATATCCTTCATATCAAAGATAGAGTACAACCACTCTTTAGTGGTTTTAAGCATTTCCATATTATTGCCAGCTAGTAATATGTCATCAACATATAAAGTGAGAAATAAAATTCCCCTTGTTGTCCTCTTGATATACACACAATGGTCTTCTGAAACCATGAATAAGCCAAAAGAAGTAATGGCTTCATGGAATCTGAAATACCATGATCTGGAAGACTATTTGAGACCATATATGGATCTTTTAAGACAAGACACTTTGTCTTCTTGTCCTTTTGATACAAAACCAATAGGTTGGTTCATATAAATCTCTTCCTCAAGGTTACCATAGAGGAAAGCAGTCTTTACATCCATTTGAAACAACTCCAGGTCCAAATGGGCAACCAGAGCTAGAAGTAAGTGAACAGAGGCAAATCTCACCATAGGAGAAAATGTCTCTTCATAGTCTATGCCCTCTATTTGGGTATAGCCTTTCACTACCTGTTGGACCCCAAACTTTTATTAGAATATTAGAACTAGTAAATGAGAAATGTGGATAGATTCATGTCATGCTTTGGTGTTTTTTGTGGATAAGAGATTTTGAAATGGGAAGAATTAAGGTGAAATTTAGAAGTAGAATGGAAGAAGAATTAAAAATATGGAATTTGTCTTTGAAGTCTTCATGAAAGTTGTAGCTCTTGAAATTCTTTTTTGAACCATCTAAAGACAACCTAAATCTGATATCTTTAGAGGAAGTTATGACAATTGCAAGCTTTTTTTGTGTTATTGTTCATAAACTTCTTCTAGGTTACTATTCATCTTATATCTTTTGTTCTAGTTTTGATCCTTCAGAAGATAGAATTTGTCTTCTAGTTCTACATAACATTGTAGTTCTTGAAGTCCTCTTTTAAACCACTAAATAAAACCTAAATCCGATATCTCTAGAGAAAGGTATACTAATTGTCCCACGATAGGTTTAATTTGATTGAGGATTAAATAGATTGGATTCTTTTGGCAATAACTTCTTCTCTAGACACTCAAATGACTTGATTCTTAAACAATTGGACTTGTAAGACATTTCACTAAATCTCCACCAAAAATATTAGCCATCTGAAATTAATTGAGAGAGATTGAGTGAAAAATGTGGGACGGGTACAGTGTTTGTGTTTTTAAATACTATGAACTGGTGTTATTCTACTTAACATACTTCAGTATTTTGATGATTTCTAGATCTGTAAAGCTCTAAATGAGATGATTCCTAATTTTTGATGAACTAGAGACATGGAGCTACAAATGGTATGAAGAAATTGGAATCTAATTCAGTTTCTAAGATGTTTAAATTTCGGATAGAATTTGTGTATAGTATACATATTTGGACAAGAGCAGTGCCAAAAATGTTTAAAATATATCTTCCGAATCACTGAACTGAATTGAATAATTTTGATGTCATTAGAAACTTAAGACAATGGGGGAATCTTCTGGAAGAAAGTGTTATGTTAGAGTATTCAAGGGTGCTTTTGGCAAGACACTTAAGTATAAAAGACATAAGGCATAAATGGAACGACAAATGGGACATTTCTCAATCATTAAGGGCATAATTGGAAGAAGAAGTTTTGTCTTGCTTATAAATGAAAAAGAAAAACGTGAATGGAAGGATAAGCAGAAGAAAAGAATGAAAATTTAAGAGAAAAGAGGAGAATGTCATGAAAAAGAGAGAGAAATACAAAGAGAAGAAGAAAATGAGAGAAAGAAGAGAAAACAAGCTAAGGTTTCAATGGTGTTAACCTTCAAGAGAGATTTTGGAGTTGTTCAAGAAACAAAAAAGGAAGAGAAAGAGGAAGAGCTTCCCTTTGGGCTAAAGATCTCTTCAATTAGTGAAGAATCAAGGTAAGGCCATTTTGGACTTTTGGACTTTTGGAATGATTTTAGTCCATGAAGTTTAGAAATGCTTGAGTTTAAATATTCTAGAATCAATTTTAGTGATTTTGCATTGTGGGATTTTTATTGGATTCCTATTGAATGAGAGTTGGTTTGTTTTAGGGAATCAAGAGAATCCTACCCAAGAGTAAGGAGAAAGACAACCTTAACTTGAATTTTTGCAAGCAAATTAGGTGGGCAATATGTTTATGGTTGTTGTGTGATGGGCAAATGCCCTCTTTGTATGTTTATGCTTAGATTTCGTGAATTTGAATTGTTGTGATTGTATGAAAAATGTATGATGATTCATTATCATGTCATGCCATGAAAGACGAATGGCTTTTTGTATGATGAATTATGACCATGTTATACCTTGAGAAAGGTTATGACATTTTGAATTGAATTATGAGCATGATTATGTTATGCATTATCTCATGGCATTTTGATTAAATAGAAAGAAGAAAAAACATAAGAATATGAAATTTGTGATTAACTAAATTGAGCATAAATTTGTTTGTGGTTGGGCAAGAGAGTAACGTTTCGTTAGTCACGTGCACGTTAACGTATAGCCTTCTCCCAGCTGTCCATTTGAAGCCACGAGATCCTAAGAAATTGGACTCGTTTTGTTCATGATTTAAACTTAGGTTTATTTGTTTCGGTCCACGAAACTCTCGAGCCATTTATGTATGCATTTGCATTTTGATATGTTAGGTTATGATGCAGGATTGAGTGTTATGTTTTGATGATTAATTACACTTGATATGTTCTATGTGATGATATGTTGAACTATGAGTTACGAATTTAAATTATGAATGATTGATTTGCTAGCCTAATGAGATTTAAATGTATATGAATATATGAAGTATATGTATGTTTGATTGTGTGGCTCATTGCCGATGGCTATAAATATATTAGCCACTGAGCTGTGTAGCTCACCCCATGCTTTCCTCCTCAAGTGTAGAAAGAGAAGATTAGCAATCCTTGAAAGGCATTGAAACTCCAAGATAGTTGAAGATTTTTGTAATGAAGTTAGTTCGGGAAATTTTGTAATTTAGAATCATTTTAGTCCTAAGCATTAAATTGTATCATTTGTATTTTTGTATTTTGTATTTGTATTAAGCCTAAAATGGTGGTTTTTTTGAAATGTAAAGATGTTTTGAAAACAAGCTTTGTGTTCTGTGATGGGCCTAAGTAATTACTAAAACTCTAATGTGTTCAATAATGTTTGCATCTTTATGACAAAAATTGTTTTAAATAAATCGGGCCAATTTGATTATCAATTTTTTTCGCATACGCTTTAATTGTTTTAAAAAAATTTTGCAATATGATTTGACCGTTATTTGTCTCCGAATGCTGGGCTCCGAAAGTGGGGTCCAACATTGTTTGGTATCAAAGTTTAGGCTTTTCCCTAGGCTTAGAATGCATTGTATGATGAATTGTGTGCTATGTGATTTATTTTTATATTGTAAATTGATGTGTTGCATTAAGTGACATGCATATCATACATACATGTAGGAAATAAGATTAAAATGAAAGTAAGCTGAAAGATGGTGTCTTATTGAATGAGTAAAAGCCACCTCGTAAAAGAATATGAGGAGTTTTGCAAGGATCTGTTACATCCGATTCCTCACCACTTGAGAAGGTTACTGATGAGTATAGGATCCCAGAAATTTGCAACCATATGAGTCACATGTATGAACTTCCATTACTAGTTTGGACTAGTAGAAACGATGAGAGGAAGGGTGTTTGATTAGAGTGTAAGATGAGGAAAGTTTGTGGATATTTAGAAATAAGAAATATGGCGTAGTCCGATATGTTAGATATAGATGTAGTATTTGTGGTTTTGTCAACAAATAAAGTAACAGGATTTCACGAGGATGTGTACTTTGTAACATCCCGTCACCGATGGGATGAGTACAGTTCATTTCATACGTATTTGGCATGTGCATGCATTATTGAATTGTGTATAATTGACAATTATTGTACTGACATTCATACGTACATACATGTATGACATATTTCCAGTTTGATTTGGATAACTGGGATTTGGGAATGATTAGGGCAAGTGTGATATTTAGGTCAAATTTGGTCAAATTAGGTTCAAGAATTGAATTTGAGTTAGAAACGAGATTTAGGAAATTGAATTATGAAATTGGAGTATACGATTATGAGTTTTCTATTTTTGAGGATTTATAGGAATTTTTCTGGAATTTTCAGAGTATTAGGTCCGGACCGGAAAATTTACATAATGACTGATTAATTGAGTTCCGGTTCTGAGATTGATTGAAAATTTGTATGAAATAATTGGAGTTATGATTTTTGGGAGTTATTATTCATAATTATTGTGTTGGACCCCGTCGCTGAGGCCCAACATTCGGACCACACAAGCACACATAAGCATAGAAGACCCAAAACCGAACACAAACCGACCACAATTAGAGAAACTTTTAATAGAAAATTTGGGATTGGATTTTTAAGAAAATATTTTTCTTATGCTCTCACGGTTCCAACGCCACTGAAAACGCTCAATTTGGATTTGAAATGAAGAAGTTATGGCAAAAATGCTATTTCAAAGAAAACAGCCAAAATTGAGCACTAACGACTTCAGGTCAGAATTTGAAAATCTTAAAGGCTTAATTGTCAGTCGGCTCCTTCATAAAACTTATAGGTTTATGTCTTTAGTTTAATTTAAAACAAGAATCGCCTCGATCTGAGCTTTATAGCTAAAGATATTTTAAAATTAGTAAAGTATATTCAGACTTGATCAGCCGACCTCCACACTTTGTTTCAAACCACCTTTTTCAATTTAAAATAAAAACTGATAAATCAGATGTAGAAAGTTAGAAAAATCTCTTATAAATCCATCGCTTCGAAAATTAGTTTAATCGGAGGTCTACACAAATAGTTATAGCCAAAAGAAGGAAGAGGGGTCGGTCGGCCAGAAACCGACCCCAAACGCTCGCAAGAGCCCGGCATGCCGCGAGCGCCTGAGCGACCTGCCCTATAGCCCGACCTATCTGACTTCTAACCCTCATAACTTTTGACTCCGAGCTCCAAATCAGACACGGTCAGAAGCGTTGGAAAGCTAGAAGAAAAATATATATTTTTTAAGAAGGACTCATAAGCTAGCTCGGACTCTACAGGAATCAAAAGTTCCCACTAAGACAGATCGACTAGCTCTCCACAAACAGCACCAGAACTTGCGACCTCCATAACTTTTGACTCAGAACTCCAAATTTAACAAACTTAGTTTCTATAGAAAGGTAAAAGAATTATCTACAACTTTCATGAAGATTACTGACCTATATTCCAACTCCAAGAGGGTCAAAAGTGGATTCAAAGCTCTGCCTAACAGTCAGCCATTTAGGCAGCACCCGCATTTAATTCTAACGACTCATACCTACCAATTTAACACATCATAAATACCTCATAAAGCATTCTGGGAGAGCTCTGCAGCTCACCTATCACTCTCAAGGAGTCTCAAAGATCCCAGATGACCTATATCAACCCAGAAACTGCAGAAAACACAACATACCTAGAAATTACTTCTTGAGTGCATCAACCTAGAAATTTCAGCACTACATCCCACTTCAACAACACATAAACCATAACAATTTTCCAGCGGCCTCTCCCAAAGCAATAACTTAGCAGCAACTCAACAATTTAAAAGAGCTCACACACATACAATTTCCAAGATCACACACAGATCACAATTCAACAAACTCACATGAAGAGAGTACTAAAGCTCTCCTTCTCTTTCCAAATCATAACAGAGTTCAAGCATGGCTTTAATTACATAACAGCATATCCATCAACAGTCAAGTACAGAATACAAAATGTGTGAGATGCTCCATGTTTGATATGCTTATAAGCTAGTTACTAACTTAATACAAAAGTGGCTAAATTTCTTGGAGTGATGCCCGATGCCTTGCAAGGTTCAGCTCTCAACTTGAATTTGCACCTGAGGAGGGAGAATGGGGTAAGCTAACACGACTCAGTGTCTAACAAGTTTATAGCCATCGGGTAATGAACCACACAACACATAAACAATGATCCGAAGTAATAGCAATTTATCATATGAAACACAAATAATCCAAAATCATCACATAAGGTAGAACATGCGAATTTATATCAATCAACCACATATTATGCATCATAAACACGATTAAAAGATGGAATGCACACAATTGGCTCGAGAGTTCCTTAAACACAACGAATAAACCGAATTTATCGTAAACACGAGTCCATTTTCAGATCTCGTAGGCCACAAACGGGCTGCCGGGAGAAGGCTAGGGAGTCAACGTGCACGTGACTAAAGATATAGGTTCTCTCTTGCCCAATCACAACCAATTTATGCTCACATATTCAAACATAAAAATAGCATTTTATGCTTCTTCCATTGTATCAAATCATCATAGTTTCGTTCTTTTCATTCAAATCAAGGGAAATACACTTTCAATATACTCACAATTAACAAAGATAGCACACATAGGGCATTTGCCCATTACACAACAACTATAAAAATGTTACCCACCTATCGTCGATATCCGAATTCAGGATTTCCCTTCCTCCTTGTCTTGAGTGGGATTTTCTTGAGTTCTTTCAATTAAATCATACTTCATTCAATAAATACATTTTAAAAGAAAGTCATAATATTCATAAATCAAGCAAAGATGAAAATAAACTTTAAACCTAACCTACCCGTAGGACATTTAAGCTAGAATGCCCAAGACCTTAGCTTAGAAATCCCTGAAATCCATAGATCTCACCTTTTCCTCTATCTTTCCTCAATCTCTACACAAACCCTAACTCCCATCCTACACCATTCTTAAACCCAGCTTAAGCAAAGATGGAACTAACCTTTAATAAGTTGATTTCTCTTCTTTTTCCTCTTCTTTCTTCCTCCCTTCAAGCCTCCTACGGGTCTCCTTCCTCTCTTGGCCGAAACCCTCTTGCTTCCTTGCTCACGATTTTCTTCTCTTCTTTCCTTTGGCTCTACGACACTTACTTCCTTCTCTTCTCTTAACAATTTAACTCTTTTAATTCTCAACTTAAAGCCCTCTCTCAAAACTACATAGTTTTGAGCTCTCCCTTATCCTCTTACAAGCAACTCTAATGGGCTCTCTTCCTTCTTCTTATTCATTTATTCCTAAAGCCCATTCCATCCAATAAGCCCTTATTTTGTCTCATATGGCTCTATACATATCACAAGCCTACTACCAATTAATCCAATTAATTCTAACCCTTCACTTTAACTTCAAAATTCTAATTCCAAATCATACATGCTAATCCCAAGGCTCAACAAAATCTATATTTATAATTAAAACAATTAAGGCAAAAAAAAGAATCATTAATGAATAAATAAATAAATCAATAAATATTTAATTCAAATAAAATAAAATAAAATAAAATTTTTTGGGGCCTAACATATTGGAATTCGGGACAAATTAGAATTAGAAATTGGATCGAGGTGGTTCGGATTTGGTCTTGTGGCATTTAATTGCCAAACAAGCCTTATTTCTTCTTATTATTTAAACTCTTAACTTTGAATTCTTTGCTCCCACGATCCTCCCTTTTGCTTTGAAAGAAAACCTTGATTTTTCTCCTCCCTTCATCGTGATTTCTTCTTGGTTCCTTCTTGCTAGTTGCTTCTTCTTCCATCCTTGAATCTATCATTTAGTTTGGTGTTGAAGATGATAAAGATATGTCTAGCTTTGGGTGTTGCCGTGGGTGGTGATTGAGTTGGAAGTTGGAGATTTGAAGTGGTTTTCAAAGGTTTAAGGCTTTAATCAAGTAAGTTCCTACTTATTTATGTTTTAAATAGTTAGATTTGAGTTAGATTTGAGCATTGAATTAAGGTATAAATGGCTTGAAAATTTAGAAGTTTCGGAATATAGGGTTAGGAGGAAATTTGGTGATTTTGATTTTGGGTAATTGTTGAATAATGGTTATTTGGTGGATCTAAGCTTATAAATGAGTTGTGTTAAGGGTAGAATGTTGTTTTGGAGTGTTTAGAATGGAAAGGAATGGATTTGAACTGAAAAATATGGGAATTTCTGGGTTTTCTGGGCGTGTCTGCGATTGCACGCCGCGGCGCGCAAAGAACACGCCGCTATTAGCAAGACAGTTCCGCACGCCGCGACGAGCACGGGAGGCGCGCCGCGGCGAGCAGGAGAGGCCCACATCGCGACGGCGCTCGCGCGTGACGCCACATGCGAAGAAGGAATCGCTCATCATGGCGAGAGGTAAGGACGCCATGATGAAAGCGTCGCCCATGACGAGGAATGCAATTTCTAGAAAATGTGATTTTGAGGTTCTAAGAATTGGGGATTTAGGAATTTAATGATTCAATTGGTTATGGATTAAATTCAATTTGGAGATTATGAATTCGGGATTTAGAATTGAAATTGGGGGAATTTTGGATTAGTATCGGAAATGTCATAACATGTATAGTACGTACATTATTCGATACATATGCATCATTAAGTATTGGAATTGATATAATTAGTAATGTTATTTATGTTTTGATTGTTATAGAGGTGCGATGAGACCGATCGTCTGACGAAGTTTAGACTTCCTACAAGAGCTCGAAGTTCGAGGTGAGTAACCTAGTTGGTTTCTCAACCTTGATGTGTTACATTTTGTACAATTATGCCATGTGGAGTTAAGGATGGATTACATGTGTTTGTTTTGATTGATTTCGGACCAAAGGTGTCCGAAATATTGGAATGTGAATAGAAGTGTTTTGTGTGCACTAGTTGGAATAAATTGGTTTTAAATATGAAGTTTAGACATATGCAGTTTTATATTGACGCATGTATTGTAAACTGGACATGTGTATACATGCATAAAAGTATGATCAGATAATTGGCAGTTGTGACCGGTGCAACCACCGTATTTAGAGCTTTAAGCTCAACGCACAGGGCTTCGTGCCCAACGATTTTCAGAGCTTTATGCTCAACGTATTAGGGCTTTTGAGAACAATATTTTCAGAGCCAATGGCTCAACGTATATGAGCTCAGGCGCACGGTCACAACAACGAAAGAAAATGAATGAGTCACATGTACATTGCATATATAAATGTTCAAATGTGAATTGTATGAAAGGCATATCGCCTTATAAATGTGAAATTGACTGCATGTGATTTCTGTTTGTGTATATGTACGATATTGTGTGATTGTTGAATATGCATGAGGTGGGTGGACCATCGATGATGATTTCTCACTGAGTTCGCAAACTCACCCAACATTGCATTTATTTTTTAGGACAACGATAGTTTGACTCCTAGCTCCATTCAGTGAGACTTTTCCTGCTGTGTGTGTGCCGGTGAGAGGAGCATGGCCCACAAGTCGGTCAGCTGGGATCTTTTGGGATATTTTGAGGATGATCTAGTTAGGAGTAGTTACTGTTTATTTTGGGCTTGTACAGTTGTAAATATGACCAAATGGTGTACTTGTGGTTTTTATGAAATGAAATGAGAAGAGTATCTTTTGGTTTTAAAATTTAGTGAAATTGATATTACTGCTTTATTATATTGATGCCATGAGGTTTATAGAATGATCGAATCGTAGTGCACCCTTATCGTAGGTTATGCATCGGTACTGTTGGATCCGAAACCCAACTACTTACACTTAACACTATCACTCTTGCTCTGATACCACAAATGTTGGGACCCGATCCCGAAGACCGGACCCCAACCGGAAAACAAAATGAAAGACGGATAACAAAGTGGCGGAACTAACAAATCGAAACAATTCAATTACGAATCGAAAGCGAATTGGATCGAAGTAAACAAATTGCTTATTCGAATTTAAACAAATTCTGACATCTGTAATAGACACTTTAGAAAGCTTATCGCGTTGCGTTGGAAACCTTAAACTTAATTTTTTTTTCTTTTCATTCTCTCCTTTTCTTTTTCATCCCTTTCATCATTATTGAATCTCATTCATATCAAGCAATTAATTCCCCTTTGGAAAATTCTTTCTCAAACAAGACTCAATTCATACAATTTGACTTGATCATGAAATTTCTCAACCTTTAACAAACATTTATGCTTATTTCTATTCTTTGCCATACAACCAATTTTATCCAAAAATTGGGCAGAATAACGGCTGCAATTTAAACCAACCCAACCTGCAAATGGTTCTAAAACGCATTTATATAATCCAGCCCAAACACAAAATCCTCCCACCAATACACAAATCATAATCAATCTCTACTCAACTTACATACAAAACCATAATTTATAATTCATAGCCATACACAATTCCAATTCCATAACTCAAGTTCTTATACAATTTCACAATCCGAATACATCATGAATGAGACGCTTACATTACATCAATGGCATTCCAAGCCATAAACAATTTCTAATGTTTATAACCCAAAGCACACAATGTGCAATAATTCTATGAAATTACGTATAATGAAAACTCTCATTCTTTTTCCACCCGGTCTTCTTCTCATCACCTGTGGATGAGAATGAAGGGGGGGGTGAGCTTAAAAAGCCCGTGGGTAACAGGTTTATAATCAATCATAAGCAAAACCGTTCAAAAGTTTACTGCCATAGAAATTTCTTGTTGAAAATCCATAAAATGCTCGTTTCTCAAATTTTCGTCATGTATTGAAATCCATAATCCGCAAAACATAAATGTATCAACTTGTTCAAAAATCACAATTTCATAATGCAATACATCATCTCATAACACATATTTGAATACAATTCAATCCAAAGCATAGCTTAGCACATTAATATGCAAATGCACAATCAATTGGCTCGAGGGGTTCTGTGAAACAAAACGGATAAACCTAAGTTTATACCGTGAACGAAACGAGTCTATTTTCAGATCTCGTGTGGCACAAGCGGCCAGCCAGAAGAAGGCTTTTGTCAACGTACACATGACTTACGAAACGGTTCCTCTCTAGCCCAAACAAAGCACATAAACAATGATCAAACTCATTTCATTGAAATGAAATGCTTTCATGCTTTTCATATTCTTTTCCTTCTTTCCATTCAAATCAAAATGCCATAACACACTTCAATGGAATAACATAATCATGCTCACAATGCATTTTTGCATGTTCACAACAATTCACAATTTATCAATTCAAATTCAATTCATGGAGTATATGAACACATATAAACCAATTCTTTAAATCATTTGAAAAACAACTTATGCACAATCATAAAATATTTGAAATCACTTTATTCTTTCAATTTGGAATAATCTTTAATGGCTTATTACTCAACTATAAACATGAAACCCACCTCATATCCATGCTTGGAGCTTGATCCAATCATCAATTATCCATAGCTTCCTTTGTGCTTCCAATTTAACATTACCTAAACATATCCACCCAAAATTCAATATCATTTATCCCATAGTCATCAAAAATTTAGGCCATATTTCACAACCCATAAGATTTCCAACCTATCTACATCACAAGCTTCCAAAAATCCCCACTCATATCAATTGGCATAATTTTTAAGTAATTTCATCCACAATTAAATATAACCCAACACATAATCATCAAAACTAACTTCAAAAACTACAAACCCATAACCATCTCATGCCAAATCAACCCAAAACTCAAGAAAATTTCAAAGCTCATAAGGTTCTCTTACCTTTTTCTTCTTCATTTTCGACATTGCTTGGCTCATCTTGGAGCTCTCTTCATCCTCCATCTTTTTCCCTTCTTGACCCACTTGAAAATCACCTTGGAAGCCTTTGAAAACTCAAGCCCTAGCTCTTCTCTCCTTTTCTCCCTTCTTCTTCTCCATCGGCAGCCTCTCTCTTCTCTCATCCTCTCTTGTTTCTTTCAAACTTTCGTGGGCTTCTCCTCTCTTCCAATGAAAGACACTCTCTCTATTTATATTGCCAGCTCATTTAATGAGTGGCCATTGTCCAAATTGCCCTCCCATGCAAGGCTAAACTCTTAACCATTTAAGTGGACTTCCTACACTGCCCCTGAACTTTCTTTCATTTGAGCTTACTTTGGGACATTATTTTCACCATCCAATTGAAGGAATTAGTCAAAACTTCCTTATAGAGAATTGTTCCTTATTGTCTTAATTTCATAATGCCTCAAGAATCATCCAATTTCGATCACTACACCAAAAGTTATGCTCAAAATATTTCGAGTATGTCTTATGCTAAATTACTTTCCAGCACATTATTACCATCCAAAAATTAACCTTCTTAAGAACCAAATTGAAACTGGACTTCTTCATAACAATTGTAGCTCTATGTCTCTAGTTTAATTGAAATCAAGAATCACGTTAATTGGATTACTAGAGCAAAAGTTATGCTCAAAATACGTTCAGACTGTCACTAAACTGAGACTGAACACTAATCCAAAATTCAACTCAGAAATTAAAAATCTTAGGGGAAAAATTGAAATTTACTTTCTTCATATGACTTGTAGCCCCGTATCTTAATTTTATTTCGCCTTAAGAATCAATTAAATCGGATCACCACAGATATCGAATTTCTCAAAATACTGAAGTATGTTCAGAAAATAGTCCAACTCACTTTGATTAAATTAATCACCCTTAATTTAATCTCATAAATTCACAAATTTCTCATAAAATGAAATTCATTGTCTTAGGAATCCAATGCTTCAAGAATCAACTCAATTGGATGTCGGACGGAAGAGATATCAACAAAAGATTGGACATAAGTCGGATGAGGAAGGAAGAATAGCAAATCAAAAAGGGAACCAATCGTTCCGAGTATCATAAGATTTAATCAACTCTTTCAATTCAACTTCAAATGCTATCAAATTTCGTGGAGAGGTAGAAAAACATGTTAGAAATCTAACGCCTTAAAATTTGCCTCAATCGGAAGTTGGACGAAGGAGTTATGGCCAAACTAATCCGATATGTGCATGTTTTGATTCCTATCGAATATACTTTGGCGCAAGTGCCATAACTTTCACTATAGATTTCGGAATGACTTCGTTCTTGAACGGTTAGAAAATAGACATCTAGGGCTACAACTGCCATGAAGACCAAAAGTTACAATTTAGTCGTTATGGGGGTCAAAAAGCACGGGCCGTGTGAACCCACACGGTCAGGCCGTGTAACCTACGGGTGAGAAGGGTGTCCCTGCGCTGGAATTACACAGTCCGTGTGAATTTACACGGGCAGACCGTGTATGTAGCGCCCCCTCACCGTAGGGTACACATCGGGACACCCGACACGTATCCCACGATAAAGGTGCACTACCAGAACAGTTTCACTAATATACATATGGCATCGCAGTAATTAAATCACAATATAACAGAAAATCAATACATTAAAATTTACAATATCAGTCTTCATACAGTCATCCAGTAGCAGAATAGACAAGTCTATCAGTTCCCTAAACAAAACCAAAAAGAGAAACTCATACAAGCATCTATCCTAAGTCATCCTCAAAAGCTAACCCAGCTGACCAACCTGTGTGCCATCGCGTCTCTTGCCAAAGCAACCGCACGGCAGAAGAAAAGAATATCTTCGAGCTAGAGTCTACTCTATCATCCAAAAATATATTGCAATTTTGGGTGAGTTTATGAACTCAATGAGAAACCATCATCGATGGTTCACTCAATCGTGCATTACGCGATCACAGACAAAGACAAAGACAAGATTAGTCAATTAACGGTATCATACACTAATTTCAAAGATTATACAAGAGTTTACATGATTGTATCACAGCCATGTGAGTTTATAACGATCACGTAAATCATACATAACAGTTTACAGTGTCATGTCATAGTTCGCAGTATTATGCAGCAGTTTACAGTAAAACGAAACAATTGTAATATCATATTGCAGTTTACAGTAAATCATGTCGTCACGTAATCAGCCATTGTCACAACTTAGTCATTCATGTATGCAATGCATATGAGACTCTTTTCCATTATTCGATGTTGTGCCCAAGTCTCGATCAAGGATCGATGGGGACGCTGTGATTTTCTCCTCGGGCTAGGCCCGTCAATGCAAATGTTCGTGGATAACTCCCCTCGGGCTCGAGGCCCGGTCAGTAATAATCGCGACTTGGGTCACATTCCATTATCTGATCATGCAGTTATGCATGCAATGCAGTGTTTTCAGTGATTCAGTGTACGGCTATAAAAGCCCAAAGATATTACGGTGTTCTAATCGCTCGATATGGCTATAAAGCCCAAAGATTGCCCAAAGGTCACGTAACGAAAAGATTCATTCAAGAAAAGTGTGCAATCCAATCGTACACTTTTCAGTAGTCATGCAGTCATACGGTACAATTCACATTGTTCAATCCTATCTGAAGAAAAGCACGTAATTCAATCACATACATTTCAAAGAATAATATAGTTCACTCTTATACATTTCATTGGTGATGCAAAGGCAATTCAACACATATATTTCAAGAGTCCCAGTAATTCACATTGAGCACACTTGCGACAAATACTAGCATATGTATATCACTTCACTCGCTATCTTAATCGTAACACCGACTCATAACTCTTTACACCGATTCACATTCACTAATGCTCACATTCACTCACAATCGTAACACTTATTCATAATTGCAGCACATTTATTTCACACATGTATCACTCACATTGTCAATTTAATCACACATATCACAAAGACATTTTATCACACAAGGATCGAGGAACCAACTAGGTTACTTCACCGTAACTTCCGAAGCCATCGCCGAAGTCTCGCAATGTCCGTGGAACGACGGTCCAACGGTGCCTCTATAACAAGAAATGCGGTACCCATTACTAATTGCTCAATTAACTAATTCAAGAATGCATATGTCTCGGAGAAATGGTGTACAATGCATATTCACGCTTTCGGTGCAAATACCCAAATTCGATATCCTATGCTCAATTTCAACTTTCCACTCAATTCGATCAACACCGATTTGGTTCAATCCTCAATGCGCTTAAATTTTCTCAATTCATATACCCTATAACAATTTCATATCCATCACCAAATTATCCAAAGGAAAATCTCAATTAGAACTCCAATTGTCTCAATTCAAGATTTAGATATCACTATAACCCATAATTAACCTTAATCTCAAGAATCAGCACCATTTCAATTAAATTCCAACTCTCAATTTTTCCTTAATGGTAGACCTCTTTCCCAGATTCACAAGAAATTGAGAATCACCTCAATCAAGGTCTACACCATAAGTTATGTCCAATAAATCCACATATATATTCAATCGAAAATTGACCCTTTCGTCGCGACCACGCCTTCGTCATGACGCGGAGGCCGCCGTCGCGTCAAGAAAACCATGCTCGTCGCGACGTGGAAACCACTCGTCATGACGCACCAATCCACTCGTCGCGACGCTCACCAACTCGTCGCGACTAATAAGTTTAATTAAATCTAATTACTCGTCGCGACGAAGCCCTAACACTTCGTGCTCGTCATGACGTCGAAGACCAGATCGCCTTCTCCGATCGATCTTCCGCCATTAATACACTTAAAACCTCCATTAAACACTCCAACTACCAAATCTAACCCAATAAATGCCATAAAATACTCAAATAACCAAGAATAACAACATTAAACTATAGAAACTTACCAATCGAAGAATCAAATTCGTAAACCCTAAAATCCTTCAAAACCCACGATCAAACACTCTCCAAGCTTCTAACCTTCACCAATCACTATAGACATGTTAGTCTAACACATTGAGGGGAAAACCATAGGGAAAGATCAAAGAATCCTCACCAAAGGAGGAAATCGAAGACACCGTCGAAGGAGAAGAAGAAGAAACGATTTTGCTATGCCTTAGGGATTTCTCACACTTAACTTAGCTATATATATATATATATATAGACATAGTCTCCAAATCAGTCCAAATTTCAGTCCAGTCAATTTCAGTCAGTTTATAATTCGATCAGTTCACAAACCAGTCAATTCAGTCAATTCCAATTCACAATTAAATACCGAAAAATCATGAATGCATGTACCAATGAATAAATAAATATGCATATGCAGAGACCAGCCTCTATAATTAAAGGCCGAGAGTATGCTCAACAAGAATACAAGAAAGCCTATCACCATCCCAATATTACCATAATGCCCTTGCTAAAAAGAACGGATGTTACAATTCACCCCTCCTTATAAAAATTTCGTCCTCGAAATTTCATATACAGTGAATCAAGAGGACAGGAGAATTAATTCACTCTTTTCTATTCTGATTGTCACTCATATTCTTATCAATATTCGCAATTCCTTACATTCAATACCAGAAACACATTTATCATTTCTTAACTCGCTTCCCAATCCAAATTCATATATTTTAAACCACTTTACCAATCTATTTACATGACAAATCACGTAGAGGCCATTTAATAACTAATTTAGTTTCCTTATCAATTCGACTCATTGTCATAAACTGGGATTGCTCAACCCCTATTACAGATTCACTTCACTATCATCATTATCTTAAGTCACTCATAGTCTTCGACTATGTTCAGACAATCTCAACTGACTCCAAGGATATTAGTCTCACTTTTGCCTCAGCAGTTACATTCATTATTCATTCCCAATTAACTATTCGATTTCACTCTCTAAACCTTTGATTACTCTTTCGGTACATTCTTGATGAAACACAACACTTCATTGATTCCTTAAAATTCTCTAACAGTCTCTTTGGCGGTAAAATACATACTTCACAATATAGTCATAAATACCATTTCCTCAAAAGTTGACTTCCATAAAAATTTCCCAATACAGTTTGCAATTTTCTGAATCGCCAATTTGTTTTGCCAGCCCTTTTTATACACAATTTATTTGGAATTCCGATAACTCATATTACTTACTTTTTTTTTTGCCCTTCACCAATTTGTCAATCATCATTTAACAATAACACAGTTATACGCTATTGAATTTCTGCTCAGTCCATTTAATTTCATGCCTACGTTAACTTTGCAAATACTCAGTCATTTAATCTCTTTTGCGAATCAGTCAAATTCCCAAAATATCTCGATCATCATTAATTTGCATATCCATGGATATATCCATAACCTCTCTATACAATTAACACCCTCAAGCTTTTTAGGGCACCAAAATTTCAGATAATCAATCACGATGATAGATCTACTGACGCTATACTAGTCCCAGACACGATGAATCACATTGCACTATATCAACTAATTGTCTCATAACCTTTACTGGGACATTTCACTAAATATTGCCACATCTCCAATTCAAAACAATATGATTAACACTTAAGTTGAGCAGTTCTCCAAATGTCTTTTTCACAATCATCAGTCATACTTTTCACTCATTTCTCCTCAAACCTTTTGTCATTTCTGGATAGATCCAGCACTCAGTTAATTCTCAATAACTTTCTCGGCCATTATAACATATTCGACACATGTTCCTTTATCCAAATTTTCCCTTACAATTCAGTAATCCTATTACACAGTCGGATTCCTTACATTCACATAATGCACATTTCCTCAGTAACAGATTCTGTCTCTCACACTTGATTTTTCACTAGAGTCAGGTCTCCCAATAACAACTTTTCATTCATTACAAATTTATCTCCAGATTATCCTTTCATTGCTAAATTCTCCAGTTATAATCATCTGTTCGACTCCGGTATCCACTACGTGAGCCAGGTGACCTCACTACATCCCTACATCAATCTCAGGCACTCAAAACTGATCGGTCGACCTGAACTAGGCACTCTATACAGGCCTTTCCTAATACAGTCGTACTTCCTAAAGGAGTACTTACCACTAACTCATACAGTAACCTCTGTCTATTCTCATGCGTCTATATGGTCAATGCAAAGGTAATAAAGAAAATAAACAAATCTAATACCCAATAATACATATGCTTCAAAACCAAAATTAGAAGCATACCCGCTATAGCATCCGGGGAAACCTGGGTCTCCTGCCGAGTCATGGCATAGACCCTAGCTTGAGGTTGCCGCTCACTGCTCATACCTCCGATCTCACTATCGATTCCTTTGCTCGGCCTCGCCTCTCCATCCAAATCCACCACCACGCTCTTGCTGCTGCAGTAATCTGCTACAGATCTTCCAATCGTAGTAGACTGGGCCCCATAGTCATCAAGGGTTCAGGACAAGGTGGTCCATCGAGCCATATCTCAAACAAGCTCCGCATAGCCACCGACACTCTCCACTATGCCTCTTGCCACAATGCTCACAAAAGGAGCAGATCGCCTAAAGCTCGCATTGCCGCCACCACTACCGATAAAACTATCTCTCTACCATGACCGGACTGTTTGGCCTCTCCACAGATCTAAAGGGCTGCTATGGCACTTGCTATACCCTCACGAGCATTGTCCCGCTGTCATGGGGTCTCTTATTCTGGTCTCCGACTAGTCTCACCACATTCTGCCTCAAGAATCGTTTCTATCCTCGCCGCAAGCCCTTAGCTCAAAAAATTACCCATGTCGACACGGCCATCGGTATGGATCTCCCAATTGAGTCCGCCCTCAAAACGCCGACACTTGTCGACTTCGTAATAATCAATGTCGAGGCATAACCCATCAGTTCATTAAACTGTACCTCATAGTCGGCCATAGTCATCTGTCCCTGTCTCAGTTCTAAGAACTCTTGCATCTTCATTTCCAGATAGACCTTGGGCATGTAATTGTCCCGAAAGGCCCTCATAAAATCATCCCATGTCGCAGTATAGGGCCGGTGGTATCGCTCAAACAGCCCTCCACCATCGATATGTTGGGCCTCAAGAAGAGACATCGATAATCAAATCGCCATCCGGTCATAGCCCATCCGATCGAGGACTCGCCGGTCCTCTCAAGCCATCCTCACCTCCGCAGGTCGGTTGCTACCATAGAAATCAACCGCCGCCGCTAGCCGATCATATCTTCGCTCGTCTCACAGAACTCGAGGAGGCAACTCCTCCGAATGAGGCATCGGGACTCCTACTAGCTCCTACCGATTCCGTGTCACCGGTAACTCAACTCGCTCTCCCATTACGGATGACCTAAAATGCATTTAGAAATTCCAATTAGTCTTGCTATTCTTTTACAAAGGATTCCAACTCAATTTCACTAATCCCAAAAGATGCCAAACCATGCTCGATATTATTTAATGTAGCGCCTCACCGCATAGTAGGTACACATCGGGACACCCACACGTATCCCACGATAAAGGTGCACTACCGTAGCAGTTTCACTAATATCCACATGGCATCGCAGAATTAAATCACAATATAATGTAAAATCAAGACATTAAAATTTACAATATCGCCTTCATACGGTCATCCAAGAGCGTAATAGACAAGTCTATCAGTTCCCTAAACAAAACCAAAAGAGAAACTCATACAAGCATCTATCCTAAGTCATCCTCAAAAGCTAACCCAGCTGACCAACCTGTGTATCATCGCGTCTCGCAAAGCGGCTCGCGCGGCAGAAAAGAATATCTTCTGAGCTAGGAGTCTACTCTATCACCCTGAAAATATATTGCAATTTTGGGTGAGTTTATGAACTCAATGAGAAACCATCATCGATGGTTCACTCAATCGTGCATTACGCGATCACAGTCAAAGACAAAGACTGAAGATTAGTCAATTATCGGTATCATACACTAATTTCAAAGACTATACAAGAGTTTATGATTGCATCACGATTTATAATAGTTTATAACAATCTACGTAAATCATACGTAATAGGTTTACGATGTCATGTCACGATTCGCGAAGATATGCAAGAGTTTACAAGAATAACTAAACAATTGCAAGATCATATTGCGATTCTGAGAAATCATGTCGTCACGTAATCACCATTGTCACAACTTAGTCATTCATGTATGCAATGCATATGAGACTCTTTTCAGCTTATTGATGTTGTGCCCAAGCGCTCGGTCAAGGATCGATGGGGACGCGCTGTGATTTTCCCCTCGGGCTAGGCCCTATCAATATAGTGTTTAGGATAACTCCCCTGCTCGAGGCGGGCCAAGAATAATCGCGACTTGGGTCACATTCCATTATCTGATCATGCAGTTATGCATGCAATGCAGTGTTTTCAGTGATTCAGTGTACGGCTATAAAAGCCTAGTATTCAATTCCAGTGTCACGTAACAGTACAGTTCAGTTCAGTAAAAGCGTGCAATCCAATCGTACACTTTTCAGTAGTCATGCAGTCATACGGTACAATTCACATTGTTCAATCCTATACAGTAAAAGCACGTAATTCAGTCACATACATTTCAGTAACAATACAGTTCACTCTTATACATTTCAGTGGTCATGCAGTGCAATTCGATCACATATATTTCAGTAGTCCTGTAATTCACATTGAGCACACTTGCACAGTCACTAGCATATGTATATCACTTCACTAGCTATCTTAATCAGAACACTGACTCATAACTCTTTACACTGATTCACATTCACTAATGCTCACATTCACTCACAATCAGAACACTTATTCATAATTGCAGTACATTTATTTCACACATGTATCACTCACATTGTCAATTTAATCACACATATCACAAAGACATTTTATCACACAAGGATTGAGGAACCAACTAGGTTACTTCACCGTAACTTCCGAGCCTCGCTCGAAGTCTCAAAGAATGTCCGTGGAACGACGATCCAACGGTGCCTCTATAACGATAAAAGTACGGTCCATTACTAATTGCTCAATTAACTAATTCAAGAATGCATATGTCTCGTAGAAATGGTGTACAATGCATATTCACGCTTTTCTGCAAATACCTAAATTCGATATCCTATGCTCAATTTCAACTTTCCACTCAATTGGATCAACACCGATTTGGTTCAATCCTCAATGCGCTTAAATTTTCTCAATTCATATACCCTATAACAATTTCATATCCATCACCAAATTATCCAAAGGAAAATCTCAATTAGAACTCCAATTGTCTCAATTCAAGACTTAGATCACACTATAACCCATAATTAACCTTAATCTCAAGAATCAGTACCATTTCAATTAAATTCCAACTCTCAATTTTTCCTTAATGGTAGACCTCTTTCCCTAGTTCACAGTAAATTGAGAATCACCTCAATCGGAGGTCTACACCATAAGTTATGTCCAATAAATCCACATATATATTCAATCAGAAAATTGACCCTTTCGTCGCGACCTACGCCCCTTCGTCGCGACGTGGAACGCTCGTCGCGTCACACAAAACCATGCTCGTCGCGACGTGAAAACCACTCGTCGCGACGTACCAATCCACTCGTCGCGACGCTCACCCGAGCTCGTCGCGACTAATAAGTTTAATTAAATCTAATTACTCGTCATGACGAAGCCCTAACACTTCGTGTTCGTCAGCGACGCATAAGACTAAATCGTCTTCTCCGATTGATCTTCCGCCATTAATACACTTAAACCTCCATTAAACACTCCAACTACCAAATCTAACCCAATAAATGCCATAAAATACTCAAATAACCAAGAATAACAACATTAAACTATAGAAACTTACCAATCAAGAATCAAATCAGTAAACCCTAAAATCCTTCAAAACCCACGATCAAACACTCTCCAAGCTTCTAACCTTCACCAATCACTATAGACATGTTAGTCTAACACATCGAGGGAAAACCATAGGAAAGATCAAAGAATCCTCACCTAAGGAGGAAATCGCAGACACCGTCGAAGGAGAAGAAGAAGAAACGATTTTGCTATGCCTTAGGGATTTCTCACACTTAACTTAGCTATATATATATATATAGACATAGTCTCCAAATCAGTCCAAATTTCAGTCCAGTCAGTTTATATTTCGATCAGTTCACAAACCAGTCAATTCAGTCAATTCCAATTCACAATTAAATACCTGAACATCATGAATGCATGTACCAATGAATAAATAAATATGCATATGCAGTAGACCAGTTCCTCTATAATTAAAGGCCAGTAGCATGCTCAGTCAGTAAATATAGTAAAGCCTATCAGTCAGTCCCAATATTACCATAATGCCCTTGCTAACAGTAACGGGATGTTACAGTGTAACCTTCGGGTAAGACAATTTTTCACCCTCCAAAACCCTTCCAAAGTGTCCCAAATCCATCCTAACTTCTCCTATACTCCTATCTTGCCATTAATCCACTCTTTTGAGTCCGGGATCACGTCACAAACTCTAAAGGTTCGGGAATTTCAATTACCACGACATCCTAACTTGCAACTAGCATAACTCTCAACTCCGGTCTCGAAAACTTGCATACTTAGTCTCGTTGGAAAGATAAAAGAACAAGCTACAACTTCATAGAAGAACACTTTTTCCAATTCCGATTCAATCATACCATATTTTCCCTTGAATCAACATACTCATTTTTATCCTCATACAAAACTTAACATTTTCCCAACTTCACTTTCTCTATTACCACATCATTCAAAACAATTTAACTTCCAATTGGAATTCATTCAACACTCAACCTCAATTCATATAATCTCATATTCAATAACCTCTTATCATTCACCAAACATCCTATCTTACATATATAACCATGGTTTATGCTTAAGGTTTCTCAACTCATCATCCATACTTAGTTCACATTCTAAGTTCACAACCATCTATATACCAATTCATAATTCAAAGTCATACATAAACTCATATTCCATTTTGAAATTTACACTAAAAATTTCGGGGTCCGACAATTCTTCCCCTCTTAAAAGAATTTCGTCCTCGAAATTCATACTTAAGCCAACACCAAGTAATACATTCTCTTAACTCATGTCTTTCATATGATCCTAGTCATTCACATCTTCAAATTTCTCATCACATATATTCATAATGTTTTTCACCTCCCATATCATATACCATCCATATCATATTCACACACCAATAGTTCTTATCATATTTTCACAAGTACATATATTTAACTCACTATATCCAGAAATCAATATTCCTTAACCTATGAACACAAATTAATGGTCCAACTCTTAATGAACCTTAACATGGACCAATTCATCATTCAAACCAATCCTTTGTAATTCTATACATATATCTCTATCAATTTATCTCATATTTCAAATGTTCACACTTTCATCTCACAAAAGGATAAACAATATCCATTTATCACACATGTTCTCAACTTACTCACACTTATTCACTTCTTGTGTCAAATGCTAATATCATATCAAACATTATTTTCTTAACATACGCACACCAATCAATGGTCCAAGTATTGATAACCTTAATATGGACCCAAAACCATTCAATCTCAATCTTTTTAACTTCTATACATGTATTCCTATCATCAAATTAATCTTTAAAGATTCATATTTGCATCTCACATATATTCGAAATCACATCATCCAAATTCATCATGAATTTCTGATCTTAACTTCCATTATCATAATCTTAAACTCAATCATAATTCTTCACCTTAATCAAACAATCACATAGGTTCTTCAAATAATTCATGCAACTTTATTCACATCAATATCACATCTTCACAAAATCAAACTTAGCCTTACAAACTTTTACCAACTTCTCATACAAGTCACTTATACACATACGCCCAAGTAAGATCATATTACTGGGCTCTGATATCACAAATGTTGGATCCGAAACCCAACTACTTACACTTAACACTATCACTCTTGCTCTGATACCACAAATGTTGGGACCCGATCCTGAAGACCGGAACCCAACTGGAAAACGAAATGAAAGACGGATAACAAAGAGGCAGAACGAACAAATCGAAGCAATTCAATTACGAATCGAAAGCGAATTGGATCGAAGTAAACAAATTGCTTATTCGAATTTAAACAAATTTCGACATCCGTAACAGACACTTTAGAAAGCTTATCGCGTTGCATTGGAAACCTTACACTTAATTTTTTTTTCTTTTCATTCTCTCCTTTTCTTTTTCATCCCTTTCATCATTATTGAATCTCATTCATATCAAGCAATTAATTCCCCTTTGGAAAATTCTTTCTCAAACAAGACTCAATTCATACAATTTGACATGATCATGAAATTTCTCAACCTTTAACAAACATTTATGCTTATTTCTATTCTTTGTCATACAACCAATTTTATCCAAAAATTGGGCAGCATAACGGCTGCAATTTAAACCAACCCAACCTGCAAATGGTTCTAAAACGCATTTCTATAATCCAGCCAAAACACAAAATCCTCCCACCAATACACAAATCACAATCAATCTCTACTCAACTTACATACAAAACCATAATTTATAATTCATAGCCATACACAATTCCAATTCCATAACTCAAGTTCTTATACAATTTCACAATCCGAATACATCATGAATGAGACGCTTACATTACATCAATGGCATTCCAAGCCATAAACAATTTCTAATGTTTATAACCCAAAGCACACAATGTGCAATAATTCTATGAAATTACGTATAATGAAAACTCTCATTCTTTTTCCACCCGGTCTTCTTCTCATCACCTGTGGATGGGAATGAAGGGGGTAAGCTTAAAAAGCCCGTGGGTAACATGTTTATAATCAATCATAAACAAAACCGTTCAAAAGTTTACTGCCATAGAAATTTCTTGTTGAAAATCCATAAAATGCTCGCTTTCAAATTTTAGTCATGTATTGAAATCCATAATCCATAAAACATAAATGTATCAACTTGTTCAAAAATGACAATTTCATAATGCAATACATCATCTCATAACACATATTTGAATACAATTCAATCCAAAGCATAGCTTAGCACATTAATATACAAATGCACAATCAATTGGCTCGAGGGGTTTCGTGAAACAAAATGGATAAACCTAAGTTTATACCGTGAACGAAACGAGTCTATTTTCAGATCTCGTGTGGCACAAGCGGCCAGCCGGGAGAAGGCTTTTGTCAACGTGCACATGACTTACGAAATGGTTCCTCTCTCGCCCAAACAAAGCACATAAACAATGATCAAACTCATTTCATTGAAATGAAATGCTTTCATGTTTTTCATATTCTTTTCCTTCTTTCCATTCAAATCAAAATGCCATAACACACTTCAATGGCATAACATAATCATGCTCACAATGCATTTTTGCATGTTCACAACAATTCACAATTTATCAATTCAAATTCAATTCATGGAGTATATGAACACATATAAACCAATTCTTTAAATCATTTGAAAAACAACTTATGCACAATCATAAAATATTTGAAATCACTTTATTCTTTCAATTTGGAATAATCTTTAATGGCTTATTGCTCAACTATAAACATGAAACCCACCTCATATCCATGCTTGGAGCTTGATCCAATCATCAATTATCCATAGCTTCCTTTGTGCTTCCAATTTAACATTACCTAAACATATCCACCCAAAATTCAATATCATTTATCCCATAGTCGTCAAAAATTTAGGCCATATTTCACAACCCATAAGATTTCCAACCTATCTACATCACAAGCTTCCAAAAATCCCCACTCATATCAATTGACATAATTTCTAAGTAATTTCATCCATAATTAAATATAACCCAACACATTATTGCCATCCAAAAATTAACCTTCTTAAGGACCAAATTGAAACTTGACTTCTTCATAACAATTGTAGCTCTATGTCTCTAGTTTAATCCAAATCAAGAATCACCTTAATTGGATTACTAGAGCAAAAGTTATGCTCAAAATACTTTCAGACTGTCACTAAATCGAGATTGAACACTAATCAGAACTTCAATTCAGAAATTAAAAATCTTAGGGGCAAAATTGAAATTTACTTTCTTCATATGACTTGTAGCCCCATATCTTAATTTTATTTCACCTCAAGAATCAATTCAATCGGATCACCACAGATCTATAATTTCTCAAAATACTGAAGTATGTTCAGAAAATAGTCTAACTCACTTTGATTAAATTAATCACCCTTAATTTAATCTCATAAATTCACAAATTTCTCATAAAATGAAATTCATTATCTTTGGAATCCAACGCTTCAAGAATCAACTCAATTGGATGTCGGACGGAAGAGATATCAACAAAAGATTGGACATAAGTCGGATGAGGAAGGAAGAATCGCAAATCAAAAAGGGAACCAATAATTCCGAGTATCATAAGATTTAATCAACTCTTTCAATTCAACTTCAAATGCTATCAAATTTCATGGAGAGGTAGAAAAACATGTTAGACTTCTAACGCCTCAAAATTCGCCTCAATTGGAGGTCGGACGATGGAGTTATGGCCAAACTAATCCGATATGTTCATGTTCTGATTCCTATCGAATATACTTTGGCGCAAATGCCATAACTTTCACTATAGATGTCGGAATGACTTCATTCGTAAACAATTAGAAAATAGACATCTAGGGCTACAACATTCGTGAAGACTAAAATTTGCAATTTTATTGTTATGGGGGTCAAAAAGCACGGGCCGTGTGAACCCACACGGTCAGGCCGTGTAACCTACGGGTGAGAAGGGTGTCCCTGCGCTGAAATTACACAGTCCGTGTGAATTTACACGAGCAGACCGTGTAACCTACGGGTAAGACAATTTTTCACCCTCCAAAACCTTTCCAAAGGGTCCCAAATCCATCCTAACTTCTCCTATACTCCCATCTTGCCACAAATCCACTCTTTCGAGTCCGGGATCACGTCACAAACTCTAAAGGTTCGGGAATTTCAATTACCACGACATCCTAACTTGCAACTAGCATAACTCTCAACTCCGGTCTCAAAAACTTGCATACTTAGTGTCGTTGGAAAGATAAAAGAACAAGCTACAACTTCAAAGAAGAACACTTTGTCCAATTCCGATTCAATCATACAATATTTTCCCTTGAATCAACATACTCATTTTTATCCTCATACAAAACTTAACATTTTCCTAACTTCACTTTCTCTATTACCACATCATTTAAAACAATTTAACTTCCAATTGGAATTCATTCAACACTCAACCTCAATTCATATACTCTCATATTCAATAACCTCTTATCATTCACCAAACATCCTATCTTACATATATAACCATGGTTTATGCTTAAGGTTTCTCAACTCATCATCCATACTTAGTTCACATTCTAAGTTCACAACCATCTATATACCAATTCATAATTCAAAGTCATACATAAACTCATATTCTATTTTGACATTTACACTAAAAATTTCGGGGTCCAACAGGTACGACCTACGGGCGTCCCGGTGTATACTCTACGGTAAGGGAGCGCTACATTAGGTGGTATCAGAGCATGGTTTGGCATCTTTTGGGCATAGTATATTTTAGGCTTGAATTCTTGAAAGAAAAGCAGAAATTGATCAAATTCTTTTTTGTTATAGGTCATCCGTCTTTGGTGATCAGGTAGATCAACCAGCTGACCAAGGATTAGTCGGAGCGAGTAGGGAGTCTTCCGTGCCTCTGTATGAGGAGTAGCCTCCTAGAGTTCCCATGAGACGGGAGAGGAGGTATGATCGTCTGCGTAAGCAGGGAGCTGTGGATTTCTATGGCAACACAGACCCTGCTGAGGCTGAGGGATGGTTGGAGAGGACCGAGCGAGTAATCGATCAGATGGATTGCGACCCTGAGGAGCGCTTTGATTATGCTGTCTCTTTGCTACAGGGTCCAACTTATCAGTGGTGGAAGACTGTCCCGGGTAGTTCCACCAGACCTTGTGTGTTGACTTGGGATGATTTTCTGAGAGTTTTTCGGGATAATTTCATGCCCAAGGTCTATTTGGAAATGAAAATGCAGGAGTTCTTTGAGCTGAGACAGGGGTCGATGTTAGTGGCCGATTATGAGGTCAGGTTCAATGAACTGTCGGCGTATGCTTCTGTTCTGATTGCCTCCGAGGCTGATAGGTGCCGGAGATTCGAGGGAGGGCTTAATCTGGAGATTCGTGCACTGTGTTAGCCCGGTCTCGATATGGGCACCTTTGTGGAGTTGAGCGGTGCAGTGAGGATTGACCACCAGAGACAGAGTCGAGTGAGACCTGTCAGGATCTGGAGGTAAGAGATCTAGTGATCGCCTGTAGCTCTGGTAGGAGCTTGAGTAGACGCCTTGAGCGAGTTTGGATCACAGGGGATTTAAGCAATGGGTTACCGAGGGGAGAATTGGACAGATTGGTAGTGGCAGTAGTATTGGCAAAGGGGTAGGACAGGCCTTTCCAGTTTGTGCACATTGTGATAAGAGGCACAGTGGAGAGTGCTGGAGAGTGACAGGAGCCTGTCTAGCTTGCGGTTCGATGGACCACATGATTAGGAGTTGTCCTCTGACTTTGGGAGTTCAATCAGCTGCTAGCGGGAGAGCCGCTAGCAGTTCGACATTTCAGCAGAGTCGTAGCGGTGGACCTGGATTTAGGGGCTGAGGTAGAGCCCGAGGTAGAGGTGGAGATTCCTTTGTGGGGACCGAGGGACGAGGCAGCATGTCGCAGTCCCAGGCTAGGGTCTACGCCATGACCAGGCAGGAGGCCCAGGATTCTCTCGATGTGGTTGCAGGTTTGCTTCTGATCTCTGGCATTGAGGTTTATGCATTGATAGATCCAGGGTCCACGCATTCTTTTATTGCACCTCATGTGGCATGTAGATTGCATGTGGATAGGGAGATGCTACAGTATTGGTTAGAGGTGAGTACACTTCTAGGTAGTACTACAGTTCTGGGAGAGGTCTGCAAGAGGTGTCCGATTATGATTGATCAGTCGGAGTTGAGTGCAGACCTAATAGTGTTGCCCCTGAGAGAGATTGATTTGATTTTGGGGATGGACTGGCTCATTGCCCATAGGGCTATTATGGATTGTTATACCAAGGAGGTCATTTTGAGTCTCTGGTGACTTAGAAATGTGTTTGAGCGTTCGTCGGCAAAGATGCCAGCAGGATGATTTCATTCATGAGTGCTCTGAGGTTGATGCGAGGAGGTTGTGAGGCCTATTTGGCGCATGTGGTGGATTCCAGAGTGCAGCAGAGTTTGTAGGATGTTCTTGTGATCAGGGAATTTCGGATGTGTTTCCAGAAGTTCTTTGGGTTTGCCACGGATCGGAGACGAGTTTGAGATTGACCTCGTTCCAGGTACCGCTCCTATATCGATACCTCCATATAGGATGGCACCAGTGGAACTGAGGGAGCTTAAGGCTTAGCTACAGGAGTTGTTAGATAAGGGGTTTATCAGACTGAGTGTTTCGCCGTGGGGAGCTCCGGTGTTGTTTGTGAAGAAGAAGGACGGGACTTTGAGGTTATGCATCGATTATAGGCAACTTAATCGGGTTACAGTTAAGAATACGTACCCACTGCCTAGGATCGATGACTTATTTGATTAGTTGCAGGGAGTTCAGGTGTTTACCAAGTTGGATTTGAGATCCGGATACTATCAGTTGAGGATCGCAGAGGCCGATGTATTTAAGAGTGCTTTCAGGAGCAGGTATGGGCATTTCGAGTTCTTAGTGATACCGTTCGGGTTGACTAATGCCCCGACAGCCTTCATGGCCTTGATGAATAGGGTCTTTCAGCCCTACCTGGATCAGTTTGTTATTGTGTTTATTGATGATATTCTGGTGTACTCGAGGAGTAGGCAGGAGCATGTGGAGCATCTGAGGATAGTGCTGCAGATTATGAGGGATAGGCAGTTGTATGCCAAATTCACTAAGTGTGAATTTTGGCTGGATGAGGTGGTGTTCCTAGGCCACATCGTGTCTGGTGAGGGTATCCGGGTGGATCCGCACAAGATAGAGGCAGTGAGGAGTTGGGAGATTCCGAGGAACGTGTCAGAGTTGAGGAGTTTCCTCGGATTGGCAGGATATTACTAGAGGTTTGTCGAGGGGTTTTCTGTGATCTCAGCCCCTTTGACAAGACTTTTAAGGAAGGGTGTGGCCTTCAGTTGGACAGAGGAGTGTCAGAGGAGTTTCGAGGAGCTGATACATCGGTTGACTACGGCGCCGGTGTTAGCCCCTGCCATCTGGAGCAGGAGGTTTCAAGGTCTTGATGATGCTTCGTGAGGTTTAGGATGTGTACTGATGCAGTATGGGAGAGTTATAGCGTATGCATCGAGACAATTGAGATCCCATGAGATTAATTACCCTGTGTATGACTTGGAGTTAGCTGCAGTAGTGTTTGCTCTGAAGATCTGGAGATATTATTTGTATGGGGAGACGTTCCAGATCTTCACCGATCATAAGAGTTTGCGATATTTGTTGAGTCAGCGAGAGCTGAATCTGAGACAGAGGAGATGGTTAGATTTACTTAAGGATTACGAATGCACTATCGAGTACCACCCTGAGAAGGCCAATATGGTGGCAGATGCATTAAGTAGGAGATCGCATGGTATTGCAGCTCAGATTCAGGTTTCGAGGTTGCCGTGTTTAGTACAGTTGAGAGCTCTTAATGTGCAGATGGATTTGACTCAAGATGGAGCTCTGATTGCCACTTTGAGGCTGAGGCCGGTGCTGCATGATCGGATCAGGAGAGTTCAGGATCAGGATCCAGTGTTAGTGAGATTGATTGATAGAGTCAGATCTGGATGGCTGTTTGAGTTTGAGCTGAGAGATGGTACTTTGTGGATGGGTCAGAGGCTGTGTGTTCCAGATGTTGATGATCTGAGGCGAGAGATTTTGGAGGAGGCTCATTTGGCTGCTTATGCTATGCATCCTGGTGTCACCAAGATGTATCGCACTCTTAAGTTGCATTTTTGGTGGCCATGTATGAAGAGGCGTATGGAGTTTATTTCTGTGTCGGCGTACAAGAGTTAAGTGAGCACCAGGCCTCATTGGGGAGATTGCATTCGTTACCCATTCCGAAGTGGAAATGGGAGAGCATTATGATGGACTTCATTATGGGGCTGCCCAGGACACCGAGACAGCATGATGCGATCTGGGTCATAGTGGACCGGTTGACTAAATCGGCTCACTTCTTGCCAGTGAGGGAGAGCAATACCCTTGATCAGTTGGCCCAGAAGTATGTGGTAGAGATAGTTCGACTGCATGGGGTCCCAGTATCGATAGTGTCGGATAGGGATACCAGGTTTACTTCGAGGTTTTGGAGGAGTTTGCAGTCGGCTATAGGTACGAGATTGAACTTCAACACTGCGTTTCATCCTCAAACAGATGGGCAGAGTGAGAGGACTATTCAGACTGTTGAGGATATCTTGAGAGCCTGTGTATTGGAGTTCCGAGGTGTATGGGATCAGTATTTGCCTCTGATAGAATTTGCTTATAATAATCAGTACCAGAGCAGCATTGGTATGACACCGTATGAGGCATTATATGGACGACAGTGCAGATTGCCTCTTTACTGGGATGAAGAGGGTACGAGGATGTTAGAGGGTCCCGAGTTGATCCAGGATACAGTGGATAAGGTGCAGTTGATTCGGAGTCGCATCAAGGCGGCTCAGGACAGGCAGAAGAGTTATGTGGATCAGCATCGGAGAGAGATGGAGTACAGTGTAGTCGATAGAGTATTCCTCAGAGAGTCTCCGTGGAGGGGAGTTCTCAGATTTGACCGTAAGGGCAAGTTGAGTCCTCGGTATATCGGTCCGTATGAGATTACCGAGAGGATTGGACCGTTGGCCTATAGATTGGCGTTGCCGAGTGAGATGTCGCAGCTTTATGATGTGTTCCATGTGAGCATACTTCGGAGATATCGTTCTGACCTGACTCATGTGATTCCGGTTCAGGAGATCGAGATAGCCAGTGATTTGAGTTATGTTAAGGAGCCGGTATGGATTATTGGATCGCGGGTTAAGTAGTTGAGGAGCAGGGTGATTCCATTGGTGAAAGTCCTTTGGAAGAACCATTCGACTGAGAAGGCGACTTGGGAGACTGATGAGCACATGAGGAGGCAGTACACTCATCTGTTCGATCAGTCAGGTAAGAAATTTCGGGACAAAATTTTTATTAAGAGGGGAGAATTGTAACATCCCGTCACCGATAGGATGGGTTGTCAGAACCCGATCCGTAGACCGGACCCCAACTGTCCCGGGATGTGAGCCCGGGTGGAGCCCATCCCCGAGACACTTGCTTTGATACCATAGATGTCGGGACCCGACCCAGAGACCGGACCCCAACTGCTGGATCCCATTATCGGAATCCAACTCTTGCCATGTAGGGTTTATTTCATTTAACCCTAATTTCGAATTGATTTCTCTTGTAAGTCATAGCCTTATGACTCTTGCTTAATTAAGTCAAAATCACCTCAATCGGGTTTTATAACTCAAGATATGCTCCGAAACCTAAAGGAGTTCCTACTCGAAACATGCTCTCTTAACTGACCTCTCACTGACTTTGATACAAACTTCCTCAATTTAACTCACATTGAGACCTATTTCTGTAGCAAGAAAGATACAAGTCTTAGGAAGTTAATGGTTCAAGCCTCGCCTCAATTGGAGGTCGGATGAGGGATTTATTCCCAAAACAATAGACCATGCTCACTTCCAAAGTCAAATTTGAACTCTTTTGGCGCGATTCTCATAACTTTTAATCTGTGACTCATAATTCTTTCGTTTTTGCACCATTAGAAAGTAGACATCTAGATCTACAACCTTGATGAAGACCACAAAATGAGATTCGGCCTCTAACTATGTCCAAACAATTGACTAACATCTTGACTTATGCTGGAAAATCACTCATAACTCGACTTATCGACAACTCGACTTATCGAGGAAAATAAGTCGACTTATCACTAACAAGTCGACTTATCGGGCAAATAACTCGACCTACCTAACAAACAAGTCGACTTATTATGCAAAAGCTTCACAAGTCGACTTATGGGTCCAATAACTCGACTTATATCTATCCGAACTCAAAACCTAACCTCTACACTCTCTCTTGACTTATTCCAAACACCATATACACTTCTAAACCTCTCAACTCATTCATTCCACTCCCAACATGCTATAATCTCACTTAATCTTACATCATTCATCTACCCACATGAATTTTCAAAACAATTCCATTCAACTTTGGAAACCATGCTTAAACATGATAGTAAAGGATTTTGAGAGATCATGATAAATCATAATTCATGCATTTCATTCATATCAAAACAATGTTTTACAATGCTTTAGTAGGCATTTCAAGCCTATTACATTTCAATCAAAATACATCTTGTCAAAATACATCTGTTTTCTCGAAATGCAACCTAAAGCATTGATCACTAGAAAGATCCTTTCAAAACATGACCAAAAGAAGATCTTGAGTAAATGCCTTTAAGCTTGCTCCTCGGGATCCCGCTCATTTCCTGGAGAATTTGAGGGGGTGAGCTTTCGCTCCGTGGGTAACACATTTATATTTATATACTAAGCAAGTCTATTTTTATTATTCATACTTTTAGCAATTGTTCAATAAGTCATAATGCATGCACCATTCAACATTCATCAATACACAAACATAATCTTTCACAATTCAACATTCATAATTCTAGCATTCTCATGTAATCACAATTAAACATCTCAAATGGCTCGGTAAGTCCATATTCTTGGCAACCACGTAATCTCATTTAATGAGCTTACATGGGCAAATCTTGAGGAGTCCAATGAATGGATCATCCTATGCCACAATCGGGCAGCCGGGCGAAGGCTTTCATGGTCGACGTGCACGTGACGGTTCTTGGGACTGTACCTTACCCACATAACATACAATCATGCATAATCATAAGGTTGAACTATTCTTGTCCAATTCACTATTTCTTGAGAATCTTGTCTTTCATGCATATTTCATATTGTATAATTTCATGCACAAGTCATAATGTACATTCATTACTCATTTCATCCATTTCATCCAATACTAACTCGATTTTCATCGAATCATCAACATCAATATCAAGCATTTAACACAAGCATTAATGGTCTACAACAACCACATTCATCATTCAATTACAAGCATTTAATACATCTTCTAAGTAATCAAAACTCATTAATAACATGCATTAATTAACATTTATTTGCTTATATACATAAAGATAAATATGGAACCCACCTTATATCCTTGCTTAAGCTTGCCTAAGGAAGCTCCTCTTCTTGTTCTCCCCTTCTTTCTTGTCCTCCTTCATTTATAACAAGAAAAGAACCTTACATCACTTAGGGTTTCTAAAATTGAAAACCCAATGAACTTTAATCATGAAATTAACTCTAGAATCACTAAACCCACTTGATTCTCAACCCTTCTAACCAAAAACCCAAACAAAATCTTAACTTTGAAATCATAACTTACCTTAAACCTTTTCTTAACCAAGAGATTTCTTGTATCAAAATGTAGCTTGAACCTTCCTCCACACTTTTTCCTCTTGAACTTTCTTCAAAAACCTCTTGAATCTCTTGGAAATCACCCTAACAAGCTTCTTCTTTCTCTTCTTCTTCCTTTCCCTCCACCACCAAACTCTCACTTCTCCTCTCTAATTTCGTAAGTCCTTCTCTTCTTCTCCTAACTTATTCACTTCTTTTATTTTCTTACTCACTTAAGCCCAAAGCCTAAAGCCCATTCACTTATTCTCCCTTCCTCTTCTTATTTCCTCCTTATACTACTCAAACCCATTTCTTCATTTAAGCCCATTTCATATTTATATCCTCTCTTCTTTCCTATTTTCTTATACTACCTTCATTTAACTTAAGCCCATAACTCAAGCCTATTTATTCTACCTTCATCTTATGCCTTCCTCTTCTTTTCTATTTCATTTGGACCCATTTACTTAGGCCCACTTAACACATTAAATTACCTTTCATTCATTTAATCCAACTAACACATTTAATACATGCTAATTAATGTCTTATGTTATTTAATGCTATCATATTTAATTCATTCTAACTCAATTTCTTAATTAGTCTAACCATGCTTAATTAATAAAATAATAAAAATAATAATAAAAAAATTTTTGGGGCTAATATTTCTCCCCCCCTTAAGAAATTTAGTCCTCGAAATTCTTACGACTCATTAAAGAGGTGTGGATACTTCTCCTTCATTGCATCCAATGGTTCCCACGTCGCCTCTTCAATCGCATGGTTCCTCCACAGACTTTAACCAACTGAGCAGTCTTGTTCTCGAGGACCTTCTTGCTATCCTATCGAGGTACTCTGGCATCTCCTCATAGCTCGAGATCATCACTCAATTTGAACCTCTCGAGGTTTGAATAATGTGAGAAGGATCGATCTGTACCTCCTCAACATGGAAACATGAAATACATCATGGATCCGAGATAATTTCGAGGCAATGCCAATCAGAAGCTAATGGCCGATCCTCTCTAAAATCTCATACGGACCTACATAACGAGGACTTAGCTTCCTTTCCTGCCAAACCTCATGACCCTTTCCATGAGAGGTCTTAAGAAATACTTTGTCACCCATCTGATACTCCATTTCTTTTCGTGTAGCATCCGCATAACTTTTCATTCGTCTGTCTGTCGCCTTAAGCCGCTTGATTATATCCACTTTTTCAATCGTCATCTGGACCAACTCGTCCTACTAGCTTCCTCTCACCTTCTTCATCCCAACATATCGGAGTCCTGCATCTTTCGCCATAAAGGGCTTCATAAAGAGCCATCTGTATGCTCGAATGGTACAATTGTTATAGGCAAACTCGACCAGCGGCAAATGTTCGTCCCATGCTCCTTTGAAGTCCATAACACACGCCCGAGCATTCCTCTAGGTGCGAATAGTCCTCTCAGCATGACCATCCGTCGAGGATGAAAGGTCAGATCTTGAAATTCAACTTAGTCCCTAGAGCTTCTGCAGAACTACTTGAGAATCTCGATGTGAATCGAGGATCCTGTCCGATACTATAGAATCCGAACTCCATGCAACCTCACCACTTCATTAACATACTTCGGCTAAGACTTGCAATGAATCATGCGCTTAATTGCGGAAAATGGGCTGACTTGGTCAATCGGTCTACAATGACCCATACAGCATCATGCTTCCTACTAGTCCTGGGTAAACCCATCAAAAAGTCCATCGTGATCCTTTGCCACTTCCATTCAGGAATGGACAATGGCTGCAACATGCCTGAAGGTGCTTGGTGTTCAGCCTTGACTTGCTGACACACTAAACATCTGCTCACATATTCAGCTACATCCCTCTTCATGCCTTTCCACCAGAAATGTTCCTTCAGATCTCTGTACATCCTGGTGCTGCCTGGGTGCATGGAATAAGACGCATTGTGTGCCTCATCCATGATCTCATCCTTAACTGCCCTATCATTCGGAATACACAACCTGTTTCCGATCACCATTAGCCCATCATCCCTTACTTGCACTTCTGACTGTTTACCCTGTTGAACTTCATCTCTCGACCACTTAATTACGCATCCTGCTCCTGCAACTCCTTGACCTTCTCCCTAAGGATAGGTCTCACCCTAAATTGAGCAACAATACCATCGATTCATCCTGCAGTAAACTAATCTTCAACTTGGCCATCTGCTCCAATAAAGGCAAGTAAACTACACGAACATGAGCTATCAAGATTTCGCTTAATGCATCCGCCACTACATTAGCTTTGCACGGGTGGTATTCAATCATCAAATCATAGTCCTTGAGCAATTCCAACCATCGTCTACGCTTAAGTTCAACTCTTTCGACTCATAATGTACTTAAGACTTTTGTGGTCCGTGAAGACCCTTATGCAACCCCATACTGAATAGTGTCTTCATATCTTTAAAGCAAAAATTACATTGCTAACTCCAAGTCATGAGTCGGATAGTTTAACTCATCTCGCTTCAATCGCTAGTGAAGCATAGGCTATTTACTGTCATCCTGCATCAAGACACATCCTAAACCCTTCCTCAAGCATCATCAGACATCAGTATACCCTTGGTCTCCATTGGGCACAACCAATCTTTGGAGCACTTGTCAATCTGCTTGAGCTCCTCAAAGCTCTTCCGACATTCCTCATTCCATATGAATCTGCTGATTCTTTCTTAATGACTTAGTCATAGGGGGCTATCATTGAGAATCCTCCACGAACCTCCTATAGTAACTCGCCAAACCTAGGAAGCTTCTTACCTCTTTCTTTGTCTTAGGTTCTTGCCGGTTCACTATCGCCTCTACTTTCCTCGGATCAACATGAATCCTTTGCTGGAAATCACATGTCAAGGAAAACTACTTCACGCGACCAAAATTCACACTTGCTGAATTTGGCATACAGCTCCTGCTCTCTCAATCTCTGCAATACTATCCTGAGATGCTGTTCATGCTCTCCTTCATCCTTAGAATAGACCAGAATGTCATCAATGAACACAATGACAAACTGATCTAGGAATTCATTAAACACCACATTCATCGATCCATGAAAGGCGGTGGAGCATTGGTCAATCCGAAGGGCATGACCACAATTCATAGTGCCCGTGAACGGGTCTCGAAGTGTCTTGTTAACATCGAGACTCCACGATTGGAGTTGATGATAACGATCTTAAGTCAATCTTGAAAGACCCTTGCCCTTATACTGATCGAATAAATCATCTATCCTCGGCAGAGGATACTTGTTCTGAATCGTCATCTTGTTAAGCTTCCTGTAGTCTATACACATCCTCCACGTTCCATCCTTCTTCCTAACCAACAGGACCGGAGCTCCCAGGTGAAGAACTCGGTCGATGAACCGCTTCTCCAAGAATTCCTCTAATCGCTCCTTAAGCTCCCTTAATTCAGCTGGAGCCATCCTGTAGGGTGGTATTGAGATTGGCGCGGTTCCGGGAATCAAGTCAATTTCGAACTCAATTTCCCTCACCGGCGGCAACCCTAGTAATTCCTCTGGAAATACATCAGGAAACTCCCTCACAATCTGAAAATCTCCTAATCTGCCCACATTCACTTCTGGATCCACTACATGCGCCAAGAAGGCCTCACACCCTTGGCTCATCATGTTGTCAGCCAACATAGCCGAAATGATCCTCGGTACTGGCAGTTTCCTGTCCCCCTTAAAAACCACTTTCTGATCATTTCCCAGATCAAACTCTACTTCTTTCAAACTACAGTCTAGCTTCGCCTTGTACCTCTCCATGACATCCATCCCCAATATAACATCCAATCCTTGAAGGTCTAGAGGTAATAGATCTACTACCGATCTAGCAATCATCGATCATCGAGCTCACAATTCTTATAGATCAAACTAATCACCACCTTACTCCCTAAAGGAGTACTAACAACTAGAAAGTTATCCATAGTCTCGGGACACACAACATGCAAATTCATACTTGCGAATCTGAGCGAATGTGTAGAGCCAGTATCAATTAACACATAAGCAGGAGAGTCAAATAACATAGCCATACGTCACTACTTAGGGAGCGGCTGCAGCTTCTCTCTGGTCATGGCAAAGACCCAGTGGTGCTCGACCCGCCCTCTAGGTCTCCCCCGTCAGTATATGACCTCTTTGCTGTTCTGAATCGCCCACATCATACATGGTCGAGATGCCCTTGTTTACGCTCTTTTTGGGACTGCGCGATTGAGACCCTTCCCTTCGTTGCTGAGGGCAGTCCTTGATTTCAGGCCCCTTTGGCCACAGCCAAAACATGCTCCTATCTTCAGCAGACATTCTCCTCTGTGAAATCTCCCACAGTGATCACACTGGGGGTTCCCTCTATCTGTCCATCCCGGGCTTGCTACACTTGAAGCTTGCCCTGTCATAGCCCTAGGCTGCTTGCTCTGAGTGGGGCCCCGCTGCCCACCTCACTCTGTGTAAGTGAGTTCAGTACTCCTTGCAGTCTTTGGAGCACTCATGCCCTTCTTGGAGAACTGTTCTCTGTTCTTTCTTTTTTAGTCACTTCATACGATGTTCTCTAACTTTTCTTGAAGAGCAAAGACCATTCTTGGTAATCACGAAGTTGTGAATTACCACCTTTCCCCGATCCCTAGGTGCAATCCACCTCAAACTTCCGGCATTTGTCTACTTGACCGCCACGATATTGGCTGCATATCGCGACAACCGAGTGAACTTCAGCTCATATTCGCCACGCCGCTCCTCTCTCGAGTGAGATTCAAGAATTCCTGGCCTTCTCCTGCATGTAAACCATCGAGAAGTACTTCCTCTGAAGGCTTCTAGAAATTCCCTCCATGTCGACTCTGAAGGTACCGCCTGATCGTGAGGCATCGACTCCCACCAAAGGTGCATCCCCATGTGCATCGATCGCATAATCTAGCTTCTCTTCATCCGAAAGCACTTCATCTATTTCAGGACCCTCTCGGTCCTCTTCAACCATGCTTCGCCTCTTGGGATTAGTAGTCCCTTGAAGTCAATCGCTCCATATTTGGAGCTTATCATCTTGGCCGCCTCCTCTCATGGAGCGGCACTTGAGGCATCTTTCTTGGCCCATGGCATAGGTGAAAGCCTTGAGCAAATGCTTGAAGAACCGGGGATCCATAGGATTCACTTGAGGAGGAGGCGGTGAGGCGCCTCGTGTTGCACACTTGGTGCATCGGGGTGGAGAGGCAGGAAGGTCCACATCTGCGGAACATAAGACTCATCCGTGCTTCCGCGGCTGAGAGTGGGCGAGATTGAGCTCCTCGAGTTCTCTTTCGAGGCTTACATTACTCCTTCAATTTAAAAATTCGGTGAAAATCTTTAGTTCACATAAAACAAGCTCAATTCATGTAAATCAATTTAAAACAAGTCAATTCACTCATTTGAGAGCAATGTTGCATGTTATGCGTTTAAAACAATGCACATAATTCATATAATTCATGTAGGAAAATGCATGATGACTTGACCCTTAGACATCCCACTAAGGCTCCTAGGAAACCCTAAACCTGGTTTCGCTCTGATACCACAGATGTCAGAACCCGATCCGTAGACCGGACCCCAACTGTCCCGGGATGTGAGCCTGGGTGGGGCCCATCCCCGAGACACTTGCTTTGATACCATAGATGTCGGGACCCGACCCGGAGACCGGACCCCAACTGCTGGATCCCATTATCGGAATCCAACTCTTGCCATGTAGGGTTTATTTCATTTAACCCTAATTTCGAATTGATTTCTCTTGTAAGTCATAGCCTTATGACTCTTGCTTAATTTAAGTCAAAAATCACCTCAATCGGGGTTTTATAACTCAAGATATGCTCCAGAAACCTAAAGGAGTTCCTACTCGAAACATGCTCTCTTAACTGACCTCTCACTGACTTTGATGCAAACTTCCTCAATTTAACTCACATTGAGACCTATTTCTGTAGCAAGAAAGATACAAGTCTTAGGAAGTTAATGGTTTAAGCCTCGCCTCAATTGGAGGTCGGATGAGGGATTTATTCCCAAAACAATAGACCATGCTCACTTCCAAAGTCAAATTTGAACTCTTTTGGCGCGATTCTCATAACTTTTAATCTGTGACTCATAATTCTTTCGTTTTTGCACCATTAGAAAGTAGACATCTAGATCTACAACCTTGATGAAGACCACAAAATGAGATTCGGCCTCTAACTATGTCCAAACACTTGACTAACATCTTGACTTATGCTGGAAAATCACTCATAACTCGACTTATACTGACAACTCGACTTATCGAGGAAAATAAGTCGACTTATCACTAACAAGTCGACTTATCGGGGCAAATAACTCGACCTACCTAACAAACAAGTCGACTTATTATGCAAAAGCTTCACAAGTCGACTTATGGGTCCAATAACTCGACTTATATCTATCCAGAACTCAAAACCTAACCCTCTACACTCTCTCTTGACTTATTCCAAACACCATATACACTTCTAAACCTCTCAACTCATTCATTCCACTCCCAACATGCTATAATCTCACTTAATCTTACATCATTCATCTACCCACATGAATTTTCAAAACAATTCCATTCAACTTTGGAAACCATGCTTAAACATGATAGTAAAGGATTTTGAGAGATCATGATAAATCATAATTCATGCATTTCATTCATATCAAAACAATGTTTTTACAATGCTTTAGTAGGCATTTCAAGCCTATTACGTTTCAATCAAAATACATCTTGTCAAAATACATCTGTTTTCTCGAAATGCAACCTAAAGCATTGATCACTAGAAAGATCCTTTCAAAAACATGACCAAAAGAAGATCTTGGAGTAAATGCCTTTAAGCTTGCTCCTCGGGATCCTGCTCATTTCCTGGAGAATTTGAGGGGGTGAGCTTTCGCTCCGTGGGTAACACATTTATATTTATATACTAAGCAAGTCTATTTTTATTATTCATACTTTTAGCAATTGTTCAATAAGTCATAATGCATGCACCATTCAACATTCATCAATACACAAACATAATCTTTCACAATTCAACATTCATAATTCTAGCATTCTCATGTAATCACAATTAAACATCTCAAATGGCTCGGTAAGTCCATATTCTTGGCAACCACGTAATCTCATTTAATGAGCTTACATGGGCAAATCTTGAGAGTCAATGAATGGATCATCCTATGCCCTGATCAGGCGGCAGGCGAAGGCTTTCATGGTCGACGTGCACGTGACGGTTCTTGGGACTGTACCTTACCCACATAACATACAATCATGCATAATCATAAGGTTGAACTATTCTTGTCCAATTCACTATTTCTTGAGAATCTTGTCTTTCATGCATATTTCATATTGTACAATTTCATGCACAAGTCATAATGTACATTCATTACTCATTTCATCCATTTCATCCAATACTAACTCGATTTTCATCGAATCATCAACATCAATATCAAGCATTTAACACAAGCATTAATGGTATACAACAACCACATTCATCATTCAATTACAAGCATTTAATACATCTTCTAAGTAATCAAAACTCATTAATAACATGCATTAATTAACATTTATTTGCTTATATACATAAAGATAAATATGGAACCCACCTTATATCCTTGCTTAAGCTTGCCTAAGGAAACTCCTCTTCTTGTTCTCCCCTTCTTTCTTGTCCTCCTTCATTTATAACAAGAAAAGAACCTTACATCACTTAGGGTTTCTAAAATTGAAAACCCAATGAACTTTAATCATGAAATTAACTCTAGAATCACTAAACCCACTTGATTCTCAACCCTTCTAACCAAAAACCCAAACAAAATCTTAACTTTGAAATCATAACTTACCTTAAACCTTTTCTTAACCAAGAGATTTCTTGTATCAAATGTAGCTTGAACCTTCCTCCACACTTTTTCCTCTTGAACTTTCTTCAAAAACCTCTTGAATCTCTTGGAAATCACCCTAACAAGCTTCTTCTTTCTCTCTTCTTCTTCCTTTCCCCTCCACCACCGAAACTCTCACTTCTCCCTCTCTAATTTCGTAAGTCCTTCTCTTCTTCTCCTAACTTATTCACTTCTTTTATTTTCTTACTCACTTAAGCCCAAAGCCTAAAGCCCATTCACTTATTCTCCCTTCCTCTTCTTATTTCCTCCTTATACTACTCAAACCCATTTCTTCATTTAAGCCCATTTCATATTTATATCCTCTCTTCTTTCCTGTTTTCTTATACTACCTTCATTTAACTTAAGCCCATAACTCAAGCCTATTTATTCTACCTTCATCTTATGCCTTCCTCTTCTTTTCTATTTCATTTGGACCCATTTACTTAGGCCCACTTAACACATTAAATTACCTTTCATTCATTTAATCCAACTAACACATTTAATACATGCTAATTAATGTCTTATGTTATTTAATGCTATCATATTTAATTCATGCTAACTCAATTTCTTAATTAGTCTAACCATGCTTAATTAATAAAATAAAATAATAAAATAATAAAAAAAAATTTCGGGGCTAATATGGGTACAGTTCATTTCATATGTATTTGGCATGTGCATGCATTATTGAATTGTGTATAATTGGCAATTACTATACTGGCATTCGTACGTACATACATGTATGACATATTTCCGGTTTGATTTGGATAACTAGAATTTGGGAATGATTAGGGCAAGTGTGATATTTAGGTCAAATTTGGTCAAATTAGGTTCGAGAATTGAATTTGAGTTAGAAATGATATTTAGGAAATTGAATTATGAAATTGGAGTATACGATTATGAGTTTTCTATTTTTGAGGATTTATAGGAATTTTTCTGGAATTTTCGGAGTATTAGGTCCGGACCGAAAAATTTACATAATGACTAATTAATTGAGTTCCGGTTCCGAGATTGATTGAAATTTGTATGAAATAATTGGAGTTATGATTTTTGGGAGTTATTATTCATAGTTATTGGAATTCGGGACAAATTAGAATTAGAAATTAGATCGAGGTGGTTCGGATTTGGTCCTGTGGCATTTAATTGCCAAACAAGCCTTATTTCTTCTTATTATTTAAACTCTTACCTTTGAATTCTTTGCTCCCACGATCCTGCCTTTTGCTTTGAAAGAAAACCTTGATTTTTCTCCTTCATCGTGATTTCTTCTTGGTTCCTTCTTGCTAGTTGCTTCTTCTTCCATCCTTGAATCTATCATTTAGTTTGGTGTTGAAGATGATGAAGATATGTCTAGCTTTGGGTGTTGCCGTGGGTGGTGATTGAGTTGGAAGTTGGAGATTTGATGTAACATCCCACCCCCTACTGGAAGGGTAAAATAGTATATTGTCATAGGATGAGATTGATATGGATTAATTAGTATTGTTCATGCATACTAGTATTAGTAAACAGTGAAATTGTGCACATGCAAATTTTGGTACATGCATACATGACATTTCCGGTAGATGTGCCTACTGCAATTTTATTGTGATTAACGTGGTAATTGAGTTTGAAAAATTATTCTGAGTACGCCATTGAGTGTTTTATATTTTAAGGATTTTAGAAATTTTCTAAATTTTACGAGAAAATTCCGGATGAAAAAAAAATTATGGCTGCCAGCAGTTGATTTTGGTAGAAAAATTTCTATCAATGGCACTACAATATTGGGTATATTATTTTGGGATTGAAATGAGGGCCATTGGACTTGAATGGGTCAAATTTTTTAGGGTTCTCGAAATCCTATTGCTTGTTTTGTTTTAGCCTATTTTGTTTGTTTCCTTAGAATTGCCACTTGTCCTAAATGAATTAATGTCTTTGTCTTATGCAAACTTGCTTCCTCTCTCGGTGATGCTTTATTTAAAGCATGAAAAGACCAAGTTTCTTTCTCTTTTTTCCTTCCCCATCCGAAACTCTTCTCCACTTTTTCATCTCCATCGATTTTTCTCCTTCTTCAAGTGTCTCTTCCTCCAACCTTAAAAGCCTTCCTTCATGCATCCAAGCTATCCTCTTATCATGATAATTGTGTATGTGGAGTGAAGTAAGAAAGTAAGGTGGAGAAGTTGTTGGAGAATTGAAGAGTTGGAAGCTTTGATTAGGTAAATGTATGGTTTAAGCTTTACTTATGTATTTCATGAATGAATTAGTAGTTAGTTACATTTATTGGAAGTTATTGTTCATTATATATGATGTATGATGTAACATCCCGTTACCGATGTGAGGGCATATCGGTAATTTGGATGAGTGAGCAGTATGTGCATTCATAATTGAATTGCACGTATAGTGATTCTGCGTCAGTGACATGAGTTAAATTGCACATGCATATATATAGTGACATGCATTCATGATTATTCCAGCATTTAATTGTGTCATGAGTTGCTTTGTGAATTGTGAGAAATTGTGTGAAGAGTGAATTATTGAGAATTGAGGAATTGATTTATTGAGGACTGAGAAATAATTTGAAGTGAGTAGTTGAATTAATTAAATTGAGATTTGATTATAGAATCTAGTGTTTATATTTTTCAAAAATTTTGGGACTTTTTCTGGAATTTTTAGAGATATGTGATCGGACCGAAATATGGACCTAGAGACTGATAACTGTGAATTCGGTTCCAAAAGTGAGTGACTAATGGTTTGAAAAATTAGATCTGTGAGTTTGAGAAATTTTGTGATGAGTCAGTGAAATTAGAGATTGAAATTAAGTGATTTGAGGACTGATAGATTTTGAGTCTCAGTTGAAATCAGCTCTGAGTATATATATATATAAGAGGTTTGGGAGTTAGGGTTGAAGAACCTTTTCCTTTTTCCCTTCTCCTTCGCCGTTGTCGATCGTGAGCTTCCTCCTCGGAGATTTCGTGAGTTTCTCTTTATTGTGAGTGAAAAAGTTGTAGAGAGCTTGGTGAAGTTGAGTATGGCTGAGGATTGAGAGTTGATTCAGAGAGGGATTGAAGCTTGGAGGTTTCGGACGTTGCGATTTTCTAGGGTTTCGATCAATCGTTGTTTTGGTATGTTTTATTGTGATTAATGTTGTTATTTGTGTTGATTGTTGCATTTATGGTTATTAATGAGTTAAGTAGAGTAGTTGAATGGGTTTAAACGAGGTTTGAGGGTGTGCTAATGGCGGAAAATGAGAATCGGAGAAGGCGATCGATCGCGCGTCATGACGTAGGAATTAAATATTTAATAATGCGTCACGACGAGCGTGAAAACTGATGCGTCATGACGAGCTTCATGAGCGTCGATGAGCGAAAGGCTTTATTCGCCGCATGACGTGTGGTTGTAGGCGTTGACGACGGCGCGGAGAAAATGACACATGACGTCATGACGAAGAGACGTCGTCATGACGAGGAGTGAAATCTTTGAAGTGGATTAGTTGAGTCTTTTGAACATAACTTTTAGTGTAGACCTCCAATTGAGATGATTTTGAGTCGTTGTGAACTAGAGAAAGAGGTCTACAAGTGTGTGATAATTGAGAGTTGAATTATTCTAGAGATCATGAATTATCGAAAGTGAATCAAATCTAGTATCAAATGTGACCTAAGTGTTATAATGTGACAATTAGAGTTTGAAGTGAGGACTTCATGAGTGAGATAGGCCTAGTGAATAGTGAATTGCGGTTGTGAAGTGAGAGATAGTGAGATTGGATTTGAGAGTGGGAATCATGATCATGCATCATATCATTTCAAATTGAGACATGTGCATTAGTGAATTGATGAAATTGAGTATATAGTGATGAGAAATTATTTGTGTTGTTATAGGCGCGCGTTGGATCGTCGGACCACGGACATTCTTTGGGACTTCGAGCGTGCTTCGGAGATTACTGGTGAGTAACCTAGTTGGTTCCTCGACTTTTAAGTGATTACATATGTTGTGAATATGTGTAAATTAAGTGTAAAAGTGAGTGTTATAAATGCGAAGTGAATGAGCTAAATCGATAGATATTAGTGATTGTGTGAATGTGAATAAGTGTTACGAGTATATTGAGTGTAATAAGATGAGATACATGTGAAATGTTTTCAAACGTGAATACTCATGATAGTGAACCAGAGTATAATGATATGAGCAAGTGTATGATCTGTGACAAGAGAGTGAAGTGATATATTGTTAGTGCATGCCTAGCATGATAATAAGCGGTAAAATTCTGATTGTGACTAGAGCACGATGATTGAGCTTTGAGCTCAATTATCGATGAGAGGGCCTCTGGCTAAAAGCGGCGATAGTGTATACCCGGAGGGCTCTCCTACTTGCCTAAATTGTGATTATTGTGAAAAGGAAATAGTGCATACCGGAGGGCTCTCTTATTCCTAAAGTGAGTGGGCGTTGGTGCATACCCAGGGCTCTCCTACTTGCCAAAATGTGAATATTGATGCTCGGTCCACAACAACGTCATAAAAGGAATTTGCATACTTATGCATTTGATTGTGCTGATGTGATTGAGAATGCAAGAGATATGTGATATTGTGATTTGTGCACTGACATGTTTGAGTAGTGACATAGTGTTAATGTGTAAACTGTGTAAAATGTTGATAGTGTTATAAATTGTGTTAAAATATATATATATCTATGAGATATATTATGTGTATCTGCATGTGTTGGGTAAACCATCGATGATGGTTTCTCACTGAGTTCGCAAACTCACCCAACATTGCAATATATTTTCAGGACAACGTTAGTAGGACTCTAGCTCCGTGATAGGCGCCTGCGGTGGCGTTCGAGATCAAGTCTGGCGATGGATCATGAGTTGGTCATTTGGGGTGACTTCTTTTGGGACATTATTTTGGGATGACCTAGTATAGATGTTTTATCGGTTTCCCTTTTGGAATCTTGTATTGGTATGGGGACTAATAGATGTGTCTATATTTTGGATTGATTTATGAAATGAAAATTATTGTTATGGTTTTAATTTGAGTGAATTCCATGATCTTTGTTTATTTATATTGATACCATGCGAGTGTTTAGTGATCGTTTGCGATCGTAGCACTTCCTTAGCGTGAGATATACGTCGGAACGACCCACGGGCGTTCCGGTGTGTACCCTACGGTGAGGGGGCGCTACATATGATGCATGAAGGTCATGAAATTTATAGCTTGAATGGTTGGGTAAGGTTATGTTGAGTATGATTTGATAAGGTGAGTATGAATGAACATGGTTTAGAAGTGTTTTAGCTCGATTTGATGACTAATCTTGCATAGAAATTAAGAGTTTAATTCTGTAAAATTTTAACTATGGGTCTAAGTGAGTGTATGAATGATCTGGTGATTGATTTCTTGTCCATTTGGATGCTTAGTGATGTGTTATTGGCATTGGAAGTGATAGGATCTAAGGTTAGTACCAAAGCTGGAAAATTGGTTTTTGACCTACTGTACTTGTTTGAGCATAACTAATGGTGTGGTTATGAAAATGAGGTGCAGTTTGTTCCAAATGAAACTTTGGTTGATTGGCTACAATTTTGTGTGAAATAGGTGTTGTCTAATTTTAGCATTAAGAGGTTGAAATTTGGCTTGGAAAGTTACTGCTGGGACTTATGTGAACAGTATCCGGATTGATGACCTGATTGTTTTGATGATTTTTCTATATTAATTTAGAGGGAATTGGTAAAAATGGTCTTCATGGAAGTTGAAGCCTATATTGTTAGCTTTCCATTTCCACTGATTTTGCAATTTTTTGATATGTACGTTGGGAATTATGAACTGTTAACTATTGACTGATTTTGTGCACTTTGGTGAAATCTAACCTAAGTGTCCGTTTTGTGAGCATTCTGATTGGAAGCAATTTTAGCAATTTTTGTGAATTGAATTGGCTTGAGTGATCTTCTGAAGAGTTGTAGAGGAAACATTTATCATGAAAATGGTATTTAACATGCAATTTTTGGAGATCAGATTTGGGAGTTATGAGTTTTCAAACACTGAACCTGCATTAGGTTATTAACTGCCCTGATCAGAAGAAACGTGCATGACAGTTTTGAACTTATTAGGTATGGAATTGGCTTTTGAATCCTCATGAAAATTGAAGTATGAGATCTTATCTTTCCAGTGATACAAGTTAGTGATTTTTTTGACATTTGTGCAAGGAGCTATACTATTTTAAAATTTACTGTTCAGATTGGGAAATTTCAGTGGGCAGATGCTTTGGTGAATTGTTTGGACTAGTTAACAAATGAATTTGAGTTCAGGTTGTTCATGAAAGTTGTAGATAACATTAGGATCATTCTGAGCATATTTATTGTGTAATTTCTTACAAAGGAAATGAGAAGTTATTGAATTTACAAGATACTGTACTGTTTTAGAACCCATTGACTGGGCAGTAACTTTGATTGCATGTTTGACACCCTTAGAGGTGAAATTGGCTTTTGTGTCCTTCGTAAAACTTGTAGAGCTCTCTTTTCTCTATGAAATAGACACCAAATTTGTCCAAATTGGAGTTCAGAGTAGGGAGTTATGGCCTAAACAAGTTGGCATGTCGGAGGAAAGGGTTTCAGATTTGTCATTTTAATAAGAGTAGTCGACTAGGATTCTCAAACCAGTTGACTACAACCTGCACTAGTCGACTAGGACATGTGTTTTTCCTGCACTAGTCGACTACAACCTGCACTAGTCAACTAGGATGTGTATTTTTCCTTCTTTTGCTCCTAACTTTTTTGTTCGACATCCGATTGACCTGATTCTTAAGGCATCGGATTCGTGAAACATTGAATTTCATTTCATGAGAAATTGAGAATTTTCGGAAGGGAAATTGATGTGGGTCCTGGTAATGATTCTTTGATAACTGTTTTATTTAATTGGGGACCTATAGAGGTCCAAATTGAGCGCCGTCAGTGCCATTGGATTTCTAATTTTTAAACGGATTTTTCTAATGGAAAAAAATGGGATTAGGGCCGGGAATATTATGAACATGCATTTTCACCTACATGTGCATCATTAACTAACTCGGATTGGATATTTAGTGATCGTTTTGTTATCTGATTCTTATAGTGACACAACTGGAGCGTTGATCGACCGACGTGGCAGAGACTTCCCGGCATTATCTCGGAAGTGATAGGTGAGTAACCTAGATGGGTTTCTCAATTATTACTTGTCAAATATGGGGATAATGGCGGGACCAGGAATGTGTACATTGTGTGACCTATCTGTCATTACTGTGATTGATTGTCAATTATGAACTGTTCATTGTTGTGAATTATGGACTGTTATTTGTGCATACTGGCTATTAATTGACTGTGCTCGACTATGAATGATTAACTGTTTATGGGGATGTTGTAACTGAGCATGTGCATTCATACACAGATGCATAAAATGATAAAGAAAAATTGTGTACCGAGTCGCCACTGATACTGAAACGAGCCTAGAGCTCAAAACACTGAAACGAGCCTAGAGCTCGAAGGGAGATAATTCTCCCAGACGCGCGTCTCTCGATCATCTTGAATCTTACGCGCTCGGTCACAACACTGTAATTAAACTGAAAAAAGAGTCACATGTGCATTGCATCATTACTGGACTGAATACCGAAATGGGTTTTACTGCATTGTGACTGTCTATTACTGGGACTGTAGACCGTAGTATTACTAAAACTGCCTTATTACTGTGAATTGATTATGTGATGCATGAATTGGGAGAACCATCGATGATGGTTCCTCATTGAGTTCTCAAACTTATCCAAAATTGCAATCTATTTTTCAGGACTTGAAGAGTACCCTGTTTGACACGGGAGTAGGTCTACTGTAGGCAAATGAAGGATAGAGGTCGGGATAGTTCGCGTCTGCATTAGTGTCTTATCGAATTAGTTCCGCAATCATTGTACAACAATGCTTTATATTTATAATGAGCCCATTGTGGTTTTATTGTTTTTATACATTGACTGATTGTAAATTATTATTGGATGATTGTAATAACTGAAAGTGATTAATTGTGAACATGGACTCAAGATTGTATTCCGCAACCTTTGTAAACTGATTAGTATGTGAACTTTATGGTTACTGTAAAATATTGTTAAATGATTGTAATAACTGCAAATGTTTTCTACTGTCTACTATCTTTGCTGCGCTAATGTACGGTTCAAAAAAAAACAAGAGAGAAGAAAATGATATATTGAGTTTTCACCGACTGATGTAGTATGCCACCCTCGCGGGGCACGGACTCGGATATCACCAACGATATCGGGTTCGGGTCACTCGGGAGTGGGGTGTTACATTTGAAGTGGTTTTTAAAGGTTTAAAGCTTTAATCAAGTAAGTTCCTACTTATTTATGTTTTAAATAGTTAGATTTGAGTTAGATTTGAGCATTGAATTAAGGTATAAATGGCTTAAAAATTTAGAAGTTTCGGAAGATAGGGTTAGGAGGAAATTTGGTGATTTTGATTTTGGGTAATTGTTGAATAATGGTTATTTGGTAGATCTAAGCTTAGAAATGAGTTGTGTTAAGGGTAGAATGTTGTTTTGGAGTGTTTAGAATGGAAAGGAATTGATTTGAACTAAAAAATCTGGGAATTTCTGGGTTTTAGGCGTGTCATGATTGTTGCCTTGTGTGCGTGAAGAACACGCCTTGGCGAACAAGACAGCTCCATGCCTTGACGAAAAGGGAGGCGCGCCACGGTGAGCAGGAGAGGCCCACGTCGCGACGTACGCGATGCGTAGGCGAGGCGTGCGGACGCCGCGGCGAAGGCATAGAAAAAAGAGCTCGCCGTGGCGAGGGAGCAGGCGCTGCGGCAAGGAATGCAATTTTTAGAAAATGTGATTTTGAGGTTTTAAGAATTGGGGATTTAGGAATTTAATGATTCAATTGGTTATGGATTAAATTCAATTTGGAGATTATGAATTCGGGATTTAGAATTGAAATTGGGGGAATTTCTGATTAGTGTCAGAAATGTCATAACATGTATAGTACGTACATTATTCGATACATATGCATCATTGAGTATTGGAATTGATATAATTAGTAATGTTATTTATGTTTTGATTGTTATAGAGGTGCCAGTAGACCGCCGATCGTCTGAGGTAGGCGAGACTTCCCGGCAGTAGCTCGGAAGTTCTGAGGTGAGTAACCTAGTTGGTTTCTCAACCTTGATGTGTTACATTTTGTACAATTATGCCATGTGGAGTTAAGGATGGATTATATGTGTTTGTTTTGATTGATTTCAGACCAAAGGTGTCTGAAATATTGGAATGTGAATAGAAGTGTTTTGTGTGCACTAGTTGGAATAAATTGGTTTTAAATGTGAAGTTTAGACATATGCAGTTTTATATTGACGCATGTATTGTAAACTGGACATGTGCATACATGAATAAAAGTATGATCAGATAATTTGCAGTTGTGACCGGTGCAGCCACCGTATTTAGAGCTTTAAGCTCAACGCACAGGGCTTCGTGCCCAACGATTTTCAGAACTTTATGCTCAACGTATTAGGGCTTTTGAGCCCAATGTTTTCAAAGCCAATGGCTCAACGTATATGAGCTCAGGCGCATGGTCACAAAAACGAAAGAAAATGAATGAGTCACATGTACATTGCATATATAAATGTTCAAATGTGAATTGTATGAAAGGCGTATCGCCTTATTAATGTGAAATTGACTGCATGTGATTTCTGTTTGTGATATATGTACGATATTGTGTGATTGTTGAATATGCATGAGTTGGGTGGACCATCGATGATGGTTTCTCACTGAGTTCGCAAACTCACCCAACATTGCATTTATTTTTCAGGACATCGATAGTTTGACTCCTTGCTCCAGTCAGTGAGACTTTTCCTGCTGTGTGTGTGCCGGTGAGAGGAGCATGGCCCACAGGTCGGTCAGCTGGGATCTTTTGGGTTTTGAGGATGATCTAGTTAGGAGTAGTTACTGTTTATTTTGGGCTTGTATAGTTGTAAATATGACCAAATGGTGTACTTGTGGTTTTTATGAAATGAAATGAGAAGAGTATCTTTTGGTTTTAAAATTTAGTGAAATTGATATTACTGCTTTATTATATTGATGCCATGAGGTTTATAGAATGATCGAATCGTAGTGCACCCTCATCGTAGGTTATGCATCGGTACGACCTACGGGCGTCCCGGTGTATACTCTACGGTAAGGGGGCGCTACATACTTGAATTGATACGGATGTGAAAATATTTCCATGAATTAACTGAAGAAGAGATAGAGACAGGGTGAAAAATGACAAGATTTACGGTGTACAAGCAAAGTGGAATTGAGAGGTTGAACTTGAAATTTATGATCAAGTACAAGATTGTATTAGTGAGTTTGAGATTTGAATTTCAAGATGGTTTTATATTTATGCTCCTAAATTGATTAAGAATGTATGTATGGAAAGTGAAACAAAGGAAAGTGATATACGTAGAGGTTCTAAAGTTTATGTTGACTAGTTATTGTGACAATATATTTGATAATATGGTTAAATTGGTGAATAATATGATTGAGTACATACGAGATTTATATTTGGATACGGTATAGGAGTAAATGAATATGCCTCTTATTTCATTAGGTTTTATTTGAAATTATAGAAATGTCATGAACAGTTGAAATTGATCTTATCAAGGTGTTAAGAATGGTTGAAACAACATTGATGAACATAGTTGATTGATAAAGATTATGGAAACAGTGTAGATGATTGAGGTGAGAAGTCGTTTGAAATAGAGATGTTTTATCAAATCATAATGGGTGAATTAAATGTTCCGTTTCGAGGAATGAATGAATATGTAAAGGAGACTCAAGCATAAGGGGTAGAGTATGCTACTGAGAATGTATGTATATTGCCTGATCAAAAGTATCCAACTACATGAGTGGATTTTAGGAAATTGATATAACACTATGGTTAATGTGAGGAGAACTTCGATCCACATTATATTATATGAGAATATGTGAAGAGATATAAATTAGATTTTGATGAATGTGTTACCAAAACAGGACATTAATTTACAAATAAATTGAAATGTGAGGAGAAACTATTATGAATGAGCAACATTAGAATAAGCTAAAGTGAAATACGAGGAAATCTAAAGAATGGAGAAGATCATCTAAGAAAGGTGAGTCAATTGGAAAATTGAAAATAACGCGAGATAATGTTACCTTATCGAGGAATTATTTATTTAAGGAATTAGGAGAGCTAATCATGTTTGAGTTAACAATTGCCTCGATAGTACCATGGCATTGAAGATTAAAGTGATCCAAGAAAAATTTGATGATGTATTAAAGGTATTCAAAAATTTGAAAAGAATAACTTGAATACGTTAAGAAAAATGTGTAACGCGTATGAGAAACGAAAGTAAAGAAAATTTTGAGGAATTATACTAATATTAATTATATCGTATGGATTTGGAGATTCTATAGTATGCAATGATATTATATAAGAGATTTCGATGAATCCAATGAACAAGATAAAGTGATTTCCTATATATGGAGACAACTAAAGTCCTGTGAGTTGATTATTCGATACATGATTTAGAGATGCTATAGTAGTGATTGTTTTGAAGTTTGGAGACAGTATATGTAAAAGAATATCTGAGATGTATATGTACAAGTGTAGATTATAAAAATTTGAGGCAATCACTGAATTGAGAGAATTGAATATGAGACCGAGAAGATTGATATAAATACCGAAAGGACATGATTGTACAAGTGAGAAATTCCAAGTAAGGCTACGCGTTATATCAGACACCCTAAGCAGAAACTTGATACTGAGGATTATCAGAACTAGAATAAAAGGATGCATAGAATGTGGGGCTTGGTTTATCCCAAATTAAGGATTCAAGAATTGAGAATTTTATTAAGGAATTGAAAATGGATTTGAATTCCGAGTTTAAATTGTAAGATGAGGCTTTGTGATCGAAAAGGAGAAATATGTATACCTAGTAAAGAGATAAAGGAGTTAGTGGATCAATATCGAAAGTACGGAGTAGAATGAGATAGACATAAGAGTAAAGCGTACTGATACTATAGAGATGTGAACTATAAAACAAAAGATGAAATGTTTTTAAGAGTACCACCTTCTCAAGATGTGCTTAGATTGAGTGTAAATGTGCTTGGGCTAAGATAAAGAATCAACTAAGTTTGAATTGTTTTAGTCCAAATAAAGATATTGAGAACCAGCCCATTGACTTGTGAGTTAGTATTACTAACAAAGGTGCCTTCGGTTCGTAATGTGAGTACGTTAAGAGATATCAACATGATCTGATATTGATGTTATCGACACAGGAAGTGGAGAAAAGTGTGAGTAATCCGAAATCTAATGAGAAAATCGTTAAGCAAGTGATTGATTAAATGAGTGATTGAAAGATAAGGTGAGTATTTTGAATATGATCATTTAAAGGAAATTATTCAAGTGAAGAAGTTACTAGGAAGACTGAGGAAAACATAAGACAACGTTACCTCCATTTGGTTGATCACTCAGGTAAGAATTTCGAGGACGAAATTCTTTAAGGGAGGAGAGTTGTTGGACCCCGAACTTTTCTTAAAAGATTAGAACTAGTAAATCAGAAATATGGACAGATTTATGTCATGCTTTAGTGTTTTTAGTGGATAAGATATTTTGAAATGGGAAGAATTAAGGTGAAAGTTAGAAGTAGAATGAAAGCAACAATGAAGTTGAATTTGTGTAGTAAGTTGATGAAGAATACACTACAAGGAAATTGCTAAATAGCGACGGAAATATATCGATGGCAAGTCAACCGTATGTAATTTGCGACGGGACTCACTAATCCGTCGGTGAAAGAAATAAAAATTGTGACAGGTAAGAAATCCGTTGCCAACGGTGGGGGGAAAATTTCGCGGGGACTTATAGCGACAGAAATATGCCGATGAATATATTACCGTCTGTAAATAGGGACGGTATTAAATTTCGGGTCGGAAAGCTTGTCGGCGAGAGAATTTTCACCGACGGAAATAAGCCGTCGGTATATTTCAAAACGGCGTCGGGAAACTAGGTCATCAAGTTTAAGGCTGCGACGATTTTTTTTAATTATGGTGACGGATAATTCTGTCGCCAAAATAGAATTAAATCCCCTGTGCGGTTGTCCTTCTTCTCTCCTTCCCCGACTCTCCTCTTCTCTTTCTCTCCTCTCCTTCGGAGAAGGGACCTCTGCGTGACGTCCAACCAGCCTACCCCGTCTCCAGCGACCTACTGCTTCCGTCTTCTCTGGCGACCGTAACGTTCCTCTCTCCTCTAGTGAATCCGAAGGTAAACCGTGGGTGGTGTGGGTTGCGTTTTTGGTGATGTGGTTTTGGAATGATTTAATGCATTTCATTTGTTTATTTAGGTTTGATTAGTCTTGTGTGAATGTTTTGGATGTTTATAATGGACTTGTGTGTAGATAGGGTTGAGATTGTTTTGACCTCAAGGTGTTCGATGAAATGCATTAGGAGTTGTAGAACTAAACTAGAGCTAATATGTCTTAAGATACGTACCAAATACTGATTTGAAGAGTTACATTATTCTATCATAAAGAATATAGATATTTGATAACAATCATAATGCACATTGGGTGAGGGATTAATTCCGTTCACATCTAAAGCAAAAGAGACATAAATTATGTGCATTTATTTTTTCATAATTTACAAATTAATAAATTGATTATCTATTTTAATGAATGGTTATGAAAATTTAATATAGAATATTTCATATCAAACACAATAATAGTAAAAAGAGTAATGAACGAGAGACAGAGCATTAATAGATAACTTTTATTGTAAAACTAGGATGACATTCTTCTTGATATCAGAAAGTGTAGGGCTATTAGAAATAGTTTTAAATGGTCTCTTTATTTGTATGAGAATTATAGATAATAAAAAGGAATCCAAACTAGAGGAAGGGTGAGACGCTCAAGATAAGAGATTAGTTTTTTTGAATAGTGGGGCCATACATATCCTTTTTATGAATAAGGAAGAAATCAATTTAATAGGGTCTTTACATATGAAATGACTATTGAAATTTGGCATACTTCAAAACTTACATATGAAGACAGAAATCAAATAAAGAAAAGCAAAGTTAGCATTCTAACACATCAATGTAAATTATTCAAATAAATCATGACAAAAGCATATCTAGTATGTACATTAGATTTATTAGTATTATTAATTCTCGCATAGTTCTTGGAAAGACCTATACTATGTTGAAATGGTAAGTAAGTTGCTTTGGTAACTTTTGAATACATAGGAAGTTAAAGTGATAGTCATACAATAAGCCAAGGATCTAACATCACTGCTATAAGAGGAGATTATTAGATCTCTTCCTACATACAACATGAGGCTCCAAAAGACACAAAAAATGAAACTAAAAAAAAAGAATTTAGTGTTTAAATTCGAACAAAGAATTAAGATAAGAAAAAAAGATAACAACTAATGTAAGTAAAGAAGAAGACATGGCTTACTGACTAGATTGAGTAGTTCTTAAAGAAAAAATTCCCCAAAAGAAAGTATTTCAAGGACGGTAAAAGTGATTTAAAACATAAATCCTTTAACATTACTTGCTTTACATGTAGAAAATCTAACCATATAAAGTTACAATGTCCTCAACTCTAGGATAACAAGAAGTGTGAAAGAAACTATAATAAAGAGAATAAGGACAAGAAGAAAGCACATAAAGCGCATCAGCTTGGGATGACATAAATGAATCCGAAAATGAGCATTCAAAAGAAGAGATAGCTCATATGTGCTTTATCATTATGGATAATGATGAGGTAACTATTAAAGCATAAAAAAATGATCATTCATGACAATCATGAGTTATATGTATTAAGGCATAAGAATGAAACATTTAAAAAGGACGTAGATTCCCTCAATGACTCATGTCTAAGTTTGTAAAGGGAAGTGAAAATTAGAGAAGAATAGGATATAACTATGGAAATGAAGGCAATTTCAAAACCACATTTATGAAGGAAAAATATTTGCATAGTGAATAACCATTGCTAATGTGACAAAATAGTATGGAGAATCCACATCGAAGTATATGCATTCCATATCCACTAGGAATAATTCTAAAAGCAAGCATCGTGCTTTTATAAATGGCTCAAAACCTATGAATAAAATTTACTAATTTCAAGGAAAGAATAGGCATAATTTATAAGATACTATACAAACCTGCTCACACCCTTTTAAGCCTAAAAAATTATACATCAAGCTTTCGTTCATAGTAGGCATCATACATATAATCATAGGACATTTAAGTATCCTAGGAGGACATTTGATAACCTATGTATAAAAGGAAGATTTTATATTATGCAAACACACAAAGAGTTCTAGGAAATGTATATATGCATTATCACTACTCGTATAACATAGTATGCCATTTTTGTGGTAAGTATGGACATGTTGATAAATTTTTTTCTTAAATAAAGAATGTCAACCAAACCCTTGAATGTGTGGCTTGAATAGAAGAAGGACCTAACAACTAAGGAACCAATCATATTTGGGTTCCTAAAACATATTGATTACCTTAGTTTGTAAGGCTAAAATACATAAGGAGTTTACTTATTTTATCATGATTAATGAAGCCTTCTTGCTTGTAAGAAAGTCTAGAAGATGTTATTAAAGGACGTGGAGAATTTATCCACCAAAGCCTTTTGAAAAGAGACAATTATTAAACCAAGTAAAAGAGATGAGAAGAATGAGAAACCTCTAATTGATTGTTAACTCAAGAAAAATCTACATTCAAATATCTCATAATTAAGTAACATTCAACATGAGGTAATGATTAGTTTATAATTTAGAAATATATGATAACTTGCATTTATGTGTTAATTTATGTATAAATCTTTGGTAATGATAGTTTGGGTTTGAATTATAAGTAAGGTGTTTAAAGTGTGAACTTTGGTACCTAGAATTCAAGATTATTGAACATAATGAGGACATTAAATTAGAATTTACATTATTTGGGCAATTATTTCCCTAAACTGTTAATAAGGATAAATCTTGCACAATTAGAAAAAAATTAGTTATATTTAATAGGAATTCTATGTGATTAGGCCTTTTATGTGATTTAACTATTTTTATTGATATTTAGTTGGTTGGTATGTGTTTTAATAGAGCTAAATCAAGTTGTGATGTTGTTTTCTAACGTTTAAGAGAACCTGTTAACCAATATCCTAGTATGGATGAACGATGTTTTAAAAAATCACATTAATGACTTTTTTTTAAGAATTTGATCATTATCGGGTCACATTTATGCTGAAAGGGAAAGATTCAAGCCTATGAACTGAGTTTGATGTGAATGAGAGTCAGTACTCAATCACCTTAGTGATGATGGAGCTTGATATATTGTTAAAGTTGATAGTTAGAGTAATAAAAGAAAAGCATATTTTATGCTAGATACATCATTTCTAATAAGATATATAGTATGATCATAGATAAAGGGACTTGCACTAATGTAACATATAACTATATTACATATATCATAACTGATGGAAAAAACACATTATTTTTGTGCTACAATTGGCATAATCTATTAGAAACTATGTCTTCTTTTTGGATTCGTGTCGAAGGATTTCATTTCCATGCCAAAGTCAGTTTAATGAATCTTGACAATAGTTAGTTATGTCCAACCTCTTTTAGTGCATTTTTTTCCATCAAAAGCAATTAATCTCTTTACATTTCAGATTACACTTAAGACACAATTTACAATTTAATTATATAGTCCTCTAAAACTTTAGCCAATAAGACACAATTTGATTTTGTTGGTTGTAAGAACTCTATTCTCCCCAGTATTTATACTTTTGAGGAACGTGAAGAGAAGCCTACGCAGGTATTGAAATGACAACTATACTTTAACTTCAATTGTGGTAACTTTAAGCATATATTTTTTAATATAATTTGACATAATAAGAAAATTGTGTATGGTTGTGAATTGATTTGAGTTTAATGTTTAATTCTTAATAAGTAACATGAGTTATTGACAATGCAATGTATGGACATGTAGTTTAGAGATCAGTTGTGAGTTGACTTTACTTGTCGAATATAGAAGTGTATTTTCACATACAGGGGCTCTCTTATGTGTAAGAGGGGGATGATTATGTGATAGGGGAAATGCTGTCAAATTTTCAGCAGGATCCCCGTATAACAATTAATGATACTGACCTACCTTGTTATATGTGGCATACATGAATGATACTGACAATGGATTGACGGGTTGAAATTAACAGTATCCCAGCTATGAGTTTCGGGGATAGAGCTTGGATGTATAGACGATTAACCGCTGTTGGCTTCATTAATCCTGAATTTGTGCATGGAGTTGACAGTTTTATTCATTATGCATGCTCTCAACCTGCTTATATGGATGGAAAAAAGATCAGATGTCCATGTTGCAAGTGCAAGCACAAATGTTTCCTTACTCTTGATGAAGTTAATTTGCATTTGCTGAGAAAATGGTTTGTGCCCAATTATTTTGAGTGGACACGACATGGCGAACCGTTAATTTGTAGCATCTCAAGGGGGAATGAACCACAAATGTTTGTCAACGTAAATGAGTATGAAGGGGAGGTTGGAATGTGCGGGAATTTTTTTCATGGAACTGAAAACTCGTATAGGCAAATGGTCTTTGATGGGGTCGGTTGTACCTTTGGGACAAATAAGGTAAATGTTGAAGAAGAACCAAATGCAGAAGCAAGAAATTTTTTTCACTTACTCCAGTCTATTGACCAAGAATTATGGCCCGGTTGCTAGAAAATGACGCAATTGTCTTCAATTGCGCGAATTTTGAATGTAAAGAGTGAAGGACACATATCGGATCGTAGTTTTGATAACATTCTGAAGTGGTATACTGAATCACTACCCACTGATCGTTCAATGGTTGACAGTTTTTACAATATGAAGAAACTGATTCGGGGTCTTAGTTTGCTAGTGGAAAAAATTGATTGTTGTCGGTTGGGGTGTATGCTGTACTGGGCAGATGATGTGAACTTAGATGAGTGCAAATTTTGTGGTCAATCGAGGTTTAAGCCAAGAAAGCATGCAATGAAACAGAAATTAGTTCCATGGAAGCGGATGTATTATTTCCCGCTAACTCCAAGACTGCAGAGACTTTATGCATCTGATGTGACTGCATGTCACATGAGATGGCATGCTGAACACGATCAGGAAGATGGAGTTATGCGTCATCCATCAGATGCACTGGCATGGAAGCATTTCAATGACACCCATGTGCACTTTGCAGTTGAAAGTCAGAATGTGCGGTTGGAATTGTCGACTGATGGATTCCAACCTTTCGGTCAATCTGGGCAGCAATATTTATCTTGGCCGGTGATAATTACTCCTTATAATTTGCCTCCGTGGATGTGTATGAAAGAGGCTTACATGTTCCTTACAGTGATTGTCCCAGGACCAACAAATCCCAAGCAGAAAATAGATGTTTACTTACAACCGCTAATATTGGAATTGCAGCATCTTTGGGAAACTGGTGTGCATACATATGATGTATCTCTGAAACAAAATTTTGTTATGACAGCAGCTTTAATGTGGACGATTAGTGACTTCTCAACTTTGGCCATGTTATCTGGTTGGAGTACAGCTGGGAAGTTGGCGTGCCCTCATTGCGGCAATGATTCAGATGCGTTTTATCTTCCAACTGGTGGCAAAATTAGTTGGTTTGACAATCACATAAAATTTCTTCCTCCGGATCATCCGTTTAGGCTCAACAAATATAAGTTCAATAAAAATAGGATTGTGAAACAATCAACTCCACCTCTAAAATGTGGTGTTGAGATTTTGCAAGAGATTGAGGCATTGGGCTTGCTTAAAGTAACTGAATTTGACGCCGATGAAGTAAATAAAAGCATCAGTCAAAACTTTGGTTGGCAAAAACGAAGCATATTTTGGGATTTACCATATTGGAAAAAAAATGGTACGACATAATCTAGACGTGATGCATATTGAGAAGAACATGTTTGACAACTTGTTCAATACCATTATGAACATTGAAGGGAGGACAAAAGACAATGCCAAATCCAGAGCTGATTTGCAACTGCTCTGTAGAAGACATAAGTTACATAAAGATGTTCGTACCGGTAAATCTCTGAAAGCATGTTACACTTTGGGAAAGCAATAAAAGGAGCGTTTGTGTGAATGGTTGAAAGGACTAAAGTTTTCAGATGGTTATGTTTCAAACCTGTCTAGGTGTGTAGATATGAGGAAGTACAAATTATTTGGGATGAAAAGTCATGATTTTCATGTTTTTATGCAAAGGCTAATTCCAATTGCCTTTCGCGAGTTGCTACCTTCTAAAGTATGGGAACCATTAACGGAGTTGAGCTTGTTTTTCAAAAGCTTAACATCATCTGAAATCAATTTTCATGAATTGCAAAAACTAGAGAATGAAATTCCAGTTATTTTGTGCAAATTAGAAGGGATTTTTCCTCCTAGCTTATTTGACTGCATGGAGCATCTACCGGTGCATTTACCACACGAAGCAAAACTAGCCGGTCCAGTCCAATATCAATGGATGTATCCATTTGAGAGGTAACTCCACTACTATCATATCCTTACCCATTTGTACATGCTGTGTCAACCGAACATTGTAATAACCATTTGCTTTATTATAAGTATTTACATCATTTGAAAAAAATTTGAAAAACAAAGCTAGAGTGGAGGGCTCCATATGTAATGCTTATTTAGCTGAGGAAGCTAGTACATTTTGTGGACATTATTTTGAGCCTCATGTGCGTACAAGAGCGAGACAAGTACCTCGTAACAACGATGGGGGAGGAACAAGTGGTGCGGATAGGTACTTGTCAATTTTTACATATCCAGGATGAATCTCTGGACGTGCAAAAACATGAATGCTAACAGAGGAGGAAATTGATGCTGCACATGGGTACATTTTATTGAACTGTCAGGAGGTTCTTCCATTCGTACAGTGAGTTGCATAACTAATATGCTCAATTGCAGGTATTACTGTGTTGAACGTTACTGATTGGTGTCATGCCATATGCAGCGTATACAAGGCATTGTTGCACGAGATAATGCCTGGTATCACACAGGATGACATGAATAACGAAGTTGGACAACAATTTCCTCGATGGTTCGCGCGATATGTAAGTTCTCACTTTACACTATTCCTATTGTTACCTACCATGTTAAAATGTTCCAATGACATTGTACTCTTTCCTTTGCTACTTCCTGTTACATAGGCCGCTGAAAATCCAATACAAAACAAGTTCATTTCTGATCTTGCGAAGGGACCTTTGCGAACTGTTTACTCGTATCCGGTTTATTTTATGAATGGATATAAATACCATACAGAGTCGCATGGACATAGCATGTCAAGTATGAACAGTGGAGTTTCGATACAGGGAGAATTGATGGACTATTATGGGAAAATAATTGAAATACTTGAAGTTGAGTACCCTGCGTTGCCAATTAAGCGATGTGTGATATTTAAATGTGAGTGGTATGACCCGACACCAAACGTTGGAACAAAAGCGCATAGCCGATACAATGTGGTTGAAATCAACGTGCGTAGACGATTGAGACAATTTGAACCTTTCATCTTGGCTATGAAAGCAAGACAGGTCTGTTATGTCCCTTATCCATGCTTACGACGTGATAAACAGGATTGGTTGGCGGTGTGCAAAGTTAAACCTAAGGGAGTGTTTGAATCCCATAGAAACGAAGAGCAGAGAAATGATAGTGAAGCGTTTCAAGAAGATGTGGCTTCTATCAATGAAACAGCAACGTGTGACGAGACGGAACCTTTACACGATCCTTCTAACGCTTATGTTGATATTTCAGATGCAGAGTCTGACGAGGGTAACAATGGGTTTGAACAAGAGGAAGCGTTTGATTCTTATTCTTCCGACGAGGAAGATGAGTGTAATTTACATTTAAGTTCTGATAGCAATTAATTTATGTTTGTAATAGGCTATTTTCTGTGGTAAAAACATTATTCCTTTTAATCATTGCAATTCTTATTCAAGGGATGTCGATGTGGCGAATGGTTCCCGACGGTAATAATTCTTACCGTTGGGAGGAATGTGGCAAATTTGTCTTGTCCTAGGGAATCACCAATGCAGGGAATAGTGTTGTGAAAAACACTCAGATTCGTTTGTCATCCATGACCGATTTTCTACTTGAAGGTGTTTCCTATGATTATTACATCTCTATTTAAATTATATACATCTCATTTCCTTAGTTGAAGTGCCCATGACATAATAGTCATTTGATGGTTTGCACTTCATGTTGCTCTGAGCTTCCTGTATTCTCAACGAAGAAATGAGTGCCAGATTTGGCCAGAGCCATGACACGACGGCATATGAACGATATGGCAAATCAGTTATTGTGAAAGATTCGTCAATTGTTCATACTGGGTCTGGACAATCACGTATGTTACCATATCCAGTTTCGCTTTGTGTGACGGTGGTCTAATCGCACAGAATCAAATGTGAATATATGTTCTTCCCTGTTTTAGGTGTAACTGTTCCCCTTTATAGTAGTTCATATGGAGAATTCGTCTTCCACACCAAGAGCGGCGACATATTAACAATTTCCGCATCAAGTATGACTATAGCCAAAACGTTATTGAGAGAAGGTGTACAAAGCCCTTCACCAGGTGGGGGAAGTCTGACTGTTTCCCGAGCTTCATTTGAACATGCCAGGATGCTTCTCAGAAATCCAGATGTCGGGGACTCATTTACTTTTATCGACTCTCATGTCACATGGAATCCGACGGAATAATTTCCTCATGCATTACATAGTTCGACAAAGCTTAGAAGATGTTTGTTGTTGTATCTGTTTGAATTTGGTAAACACAGTCATAATTATATAATTGTTGACGTTGATTTGTTGTTGTTAACTTGAGTGCAAATTTTCAATGTCATTGGCTTATATGTTAATAACTTGTGTAAACAGTTGCTCTTAAGATTGTTATATTTATATAGAAATTTATAAATATTGTATTTCATTCATTAATATGGGACCTAAGCGACCACGTGAGGTTATGCGGCCGAAGATTAGAGGGATGTTCGGCGGGCAGCCATGTGAAGGTGGATCGTCACAGTCTACGACTCACACTGACTCACCTGCTCCTACACATCCTCCCGTTCCAGATGAGCCATCACCTGCTGCTACTAATACCACACCATCCCCTACGCTAACTCATATATCATCCAATTCCACAATAGGGGATGGATGACATGCCCGCCAGCCTGGATCTGTAGAAGATGATGGGCGAAAGTATATCACTGTCATCAATGACCAGTAAGTATGGCTATAGGATTAACCATTGTTTGTAGTAGATTAAGCCTTCTCACTTTTCGGTCCATTTGTACACTAAAATAACTTCTTGTTTTAGGTTCGTACCGTCTGGAATGGTTTCCAGGCATATGACCTCCACTTTTAAGGAAAGGATTGAACCCGATGGATATACGTGGAAGAATATCACTGCAGCTACAAAACAATTGTACTTTCATGAGTTCGAGGTACAATAATTATTTCTGTTATTTATTTAATATATATATATATTGTGTCAGGATATATATATATAGTTTTACATTAACTAACATATTTTTTTATTCTTTTATCAGAAAGCATTTTTCTGGGACGCTACTTTGGACGGGAGCATATACAAATTCTGGGAGAGACGGGCTCGTACACGTTATCGTGACTTCATTAATGCGATAAACAAGGTTGGTGCACGACCCCGCTTTATTTCGGAGGATATTTGGAGTCATTGGATGGCATATTGGGCATCACCTGCAACAATGTCCATCTCAGGACGTAACTCCGCCAATAGACGTGGAGGCCCAGGTCAATAGAGTCTTCCCGTACATACGGGAGGCTCAATAACTCACCAAGAGCATGCAGACAGACTTGTAAGTATCTACACTTTACACTATTTTTGTCGATAGTTAGCTTCGTTGTATTATGGATAATGATAATGGTGTAAATGTCTGGTGCCACTTATGGCTGTGTTGAGTTATTTTCTTTTTCTAACAGGAGGCGAATATCATACAACTTTTCGAACCTCTGCCGACGTTTAAACAATTTCTAGTTCACATCTAACATTTTAGTCTTTCTCATGAAGGAGAAGTCATTGGGCACCAAGCCTACCCCTTCAGTTATTTGTGCACACTCACACGAAGAAGCATGACGGTCTAACCTTCATCAACAACCGCTGTCGAGAGCTGAATGTATGTCCAGTTATTGCATTTTATACATTTCTAAATACTGCTCCCGTCCTTCTTCTTAATGTTAACTTCACATACCTTATAGGACCAATTACAACAAACCCTTGAGCTACAGTCGCAGGAGGAACAGCTTGTAGACGTGTCTCAGACGTATTTTGAGGCCGTGGGTGGTAGGGATTGTCGTGGCAGGATATTTGGTCTAGGTTCGTTTGGGAACTCATGTTATTCCTAATATTCCATGTCCAGTACAGCAGCGTCCACTAGGCCATCGAACAACAATGAAGTCATCGAGCTTCGGGCCACTGTACAAACATTAATGGACAAGATAGCTCATTTGGAATAGGGGCGAACAGAGCGGGAGGAACAACGGATGAGGGAGCAGGAGCAGCGAATCAGGGAGCAGATGGAGCAACGAATCAGGCAGCAGATGGACCTTTCCCTCAAGGAGCAGATGGAGCTACAGATGAGAGAGCAGATGGCGAAGATGAGAGAAGAGATTATGCATATAGATCAGTTGCGACCACCATTCGAACAGTCGAAGGGAAGTTCTGTAAAGGACCACCCACGATCACCACAACAATAGATAGTCAAACTCATTATTTTAAGGTACAAACATAACAATTTATGGATCCTTTTTTGTTTTTATATCCAATTGTATAACAATTGACATTATTTATACCTTTGATGTACTGGTTGATGTGTGGATGTCCAATTATGTACATCCAATTGTATAACAATTGACATTATTTAAACCTTTGATGTACCGGTTCATGTGTGGATGTCCAATTATGTACAACCTAATGTTTTATACCAATTTTATAACACCGACGGAATACACAATTTCTTCGGTATATTTAGTCACCTTCACCGACGGAATGCTAAATTCCATCGGTAAAAAAACTGAACCAAATTTGGCGACGTACACATTACCGTCGGTAATGGATGAAACTGTCCGACGGATTATATTTCCGTCGTTAAGGTTATTACTTACTTCCAAAACGTAGCGACGGTGGTTCCATCCCTAAATTATACCGACAGACATATTCCGTCGGTGATACATGAATTTCACCGACACAATTTTTAATTAATGTCCGTCGCAACACAACAACAACGGATAATATTCTGTCAGTTTTCTGTAGACAATACAACAACGGTATTGTTCCGTCGGTAAGTAATAACGACAGCCATGTTTATGACGGTCTTTTCTATCGTCGCGTTCCGTCGGCAAAAATAATTACCAATGGAATTGTCCGTTTCTCCGACGGAATATTTCGTCGGAGAACGTGAGTTTTCTTGTAGTGATATGCGTATATATGTGCGTTCTATTATTGGTATTCATGATTAATCATGGATTATAAATTTCTTTATAGGTGATATTGATTTGAAATTAATTTGAGAATAAGGAGTAAATGAAGTAGAAAAGGTGATCTTAGTATGATTTGTGTTAAGGAAAGATTGTGAAACAAAATGGATGGTTGATCTGGAAAATGTTTATGGAGTATGCTTCAGTATTTTAACCGTAACATTTTCTGTAGTTATCCAAACGAGATGATTCTTAATTTGGATTAAACTAGAAACATATGGCTACCTTTCTTATTATGATATTGAATTTCAATTCTGTCTTTAAGAGCCTCAAAATTTGTCATGAATTGAGAACTGAGTGTAGTACATTGGTGGATGAATGTGAAATTCATCTTCGGACTTTAAGGGAAAATTTGGGATTGATCTAGATAGATTTTGCAAAGTTGCCTTCTTGAGAGTTGTATATATTTCTGTTATCTATCCAAAGGTATATAGTAAGAGAATTTTTTATATTGGAGTCGAAATTCATGCCTAAAACTTCTTCTGTGTTACTATTCATAAACTTCTTCTAGGTTACTATTCACCTTACATATTCTGTCCCATTGTTGATCCTTCAAAAGATGGAATTTATCTTTGAGGTCTTCATTAAAGTTGTAACTCTTGAAGTCCTCTTTCAAACCATCTAAAGAAAACCTAAATCAGATTTCTATAGAGGAAGTTATGACAATTGCAAGCTTCTTCTGTGTTACTGTTCATAAACTTCTTCTAGGTTACTGTTCATATTATATCTTCTGTTCCATTTTTGATCCTTCAAAAGATGGAATTTGTCTTTGAGGTCTTAATAAAAGTTGTATCTCTTAAAGTCCTCTTTCAAAACATCCAAATATAACCTAAATCAGATATCTGTAGAGGAAGGTATGACAATTGCAAGCTTCTTCTGTGTTACTGTTCATAAACTTCTTCTAGGTTACTATTCGTATTACATATTCTGTTCCATTTTTAATCCTTCAGAAGATGGAGTTTGTCTTTTAGGTCTTCATTAAAGTTGTACCTATAGAAATCCTCTTTCTAAACATCTAAATACCACCTAAATCATATATCTTTAGAGGAAGTTATGACAATTGCAAGCTTCTTCTGTTTTATTGTTTATAAACTTCTTCTGGGTTACTGTTCATCTTATATATTCTATTCCAGTTTTGATCCTTCAAAAGATAGAATTTATCTTTGGGGTCTGCATAAAAGTTATATCTCTTGAAGTCTTCTTTTGAACCATATAAATAACACTTAAATCCGATATCTCTACAGAAAATTATACTAATTGTCCCACGATAGGTTCAATTTGTTTGAGGATAAAACCAGATTGGATTCTTTTGGCCATAACTTCTTTTTTAGACACTCAAATGACTTGATTCTTGAACCATTGGACTTTTAAGACATTTATATACATCTCCATAAATAATCTTAGCAATTTGAAATTAATTGAGAGAGACTGAGTGAAAAATGTGGGACGGGTACAGTGTTTGTGTTTTTAAATACTATGAACTGGTGTTATTCCACTTAACATACTTCAGTATTTTGATGATTTCTAGATCGGTAAAGCTCCAAATGAGATGATTTCTGGTTTGTGATGAACTAGAGACATGGAGCTACAAATGGTATGAAGAAATTGGAATCTAATTCAGTTTTTAAGATGTTTAAATTTTGGATTGAAATTATGCATAGTATATTAATTTGGACAAGAGCAGTCCAAAAAATGTTTGAAATATATCTTCTGAATCACTGAACCGAATTGAATGATTTTGGTGTCATTAGAAATTTAAGACAATGGGGGACATCTTCTAGGAGAAAGTGTTATGTTAGAGTGTTCAAGGGTGCTTTCGGCAAGACACTTAAATATAATAGACATAAGGTATAAATGGAAGGGCAAATGGGACATTTCTCAATCATTAAGGACATAATTGGAAGAAGAAGTATTGTCTTGCTTATAAATAAAGAAGAAAACGTGAAGGGAAGGATAAGAAGAAGAGAATAATGAAAATTTAAGAGAAAAGAGAGAGAATGTCATGAAAAAGAGAGAGAAATACAAAGAGAAGAAGAGAATGAGAGAAAGAAGAGAAAATAAGCTAGGGTTTCAATGGTGTTAACCTTCAAGAGAGATCTTGGAATTGTTTAAGAAACGACAAAGGAAGAGGAAGAGAAGAGCTTCACTTTGAGCTAAAGATCTCTTCAAATGGTGAAGAATCAAGGTAAGATCATTTTGGATCTTTTGGATTTTTGGAAGGATTTTAGTCCATGAAGTTTAGAAATGCTTTGGTTTAAGCATTCTAGAATCAATTTTAGTGATTTTGCATTGTGAGATTTTTATTGGATTCCTATTGAATGAGACATGGTTTGTTTTAGGGAATCAAGAGAATCCTACCCAAGAGCAAGGGGAAAGACAACCTTGATTTGGATTTTTGCAAACGAATGAGGTGGGTAATATATTTATGGTTGTTGTGTGATGGGAAAATGCCCTATTTGTATGTTTATGCTTAGATTTAGTGAATTTGAATTGTTGTGATTGTATGAAAAATGTATGATGATTCATTATCATGTCACGCCATGAAAGAGGAATGGTTTTTTGTATGATGAATTATGACCATATTATACCTTGAGAAAGGTTATGACATTTTGAATTGAATTATGAGTATGATTATGTTATGCCTTGTCTCATGGAATTTTGATTAAATGGAAAGAAGAAAAAACATGAGAATATGAAATTTGTGATTGAATAAATTGAGCATAAATTTGTTTGTGGTTGGGAAAGGGAGTAACGTTTCGTTAGTCACGTGCACGTTGACGTATAGCCTTCTCCCGGCTGCCTGCTTGAGGCCACGAGATCCTGAGAAATCGGACTAGTTTTTTTCTCAGTTTAAACTTTGATTTATCCGTTTCACTCCATGGAACTCTCGAGCCATTTATGTGTACATTTGCATTTTGATACGTCAAGTTATGATGCAAGATTGAGTGTTATGTTTTGATGATTAATTACACTTGACTTGTTCTATGTGATGATATGTTGAACTATGATTTGCGAATTTAAATTGTGAATGATTGATTTGCTAGCCCAATGAGATTTAAATGTATATGAATATATGAAGTATATGTATGTTTGATTATGTGGCTCATTGCCGATGGCTATAAATATATTAGCCACTGAGCTGTGTAGCTCTCCCCACGCTTCCCTCCTCAAGTGCAGAAAGAGAAGATTAGCAATTCTTGTGAGGCATTGAAAATCCAAGATAATTGAAGACTTTTGTGATGAAGTTAGTTCATGAAATTTTGTAATTTGGAATCATTTTATGCATAAGCATTAAATTGTATCATGTGTATTTTTGTATTTTGTATTTTTATTAAGCCTAAAGGGGTGTTTTTTTTTAAAATATAAAGATGCTTTGAAAACAAGCTTTGTGTTTTGTGATGGGCCTAAGTAATTACTAAAACTCGAATGTGTTCAATAATGTTTGCATCATTGTGACAAAAATTGTTTTAAATAAATCGGGTCGATTTGATTATCAATTTTTTTCGTATACGCTTTAATTATTAAAAAAATTAACAATGTGATTTGACCGTTATTTGTCTCCGAATGTTGGGCTTCGAAAGTAGGGTCTAGCATTACCAAATAGGCCTTGAAATTATCGATCGTTCCATCCGCCTGACGTTTTATCTTAAAAATCCATTTGTTTCCCATTGACTTCCGTTAGAGCGAAATACCAACTAATTCCCAAACTTGATTTTGTGTCTTTGGGTCCATTTCATCCCTTATGGAATCCATCCACTCTGTGTGGTTAGGTGAATCAATAGACTCTTGAAAAAAGAGGTTGGTTCTTCGATTTCTAAAGGACTACAAAGGAATATTTCCTCTTCAATTTGAAAATATCATCGAGGAATTCTTCCATACTCACTTCTTCGAAGTCTAGGACCTACATTTGTCCGCCCTGATTTAGAATCTCTCCCCTAGCTCTTGTAGATGTTATAAAGGAATATTTCCTCTTAGATTTGCAAATATTGTGAGGAATTCTTCCACGCTCACTTCTTTTGAGTCTAGGATCTACATTTTTTTGCCTTGATTTAGAATCTTTACCCTAGTTCTTAGAGAAGTGGGGTCCTGATCATGTTGAGAACCACTCCTATTATCCCCTTAAGATGTTAGATTTTGAACATGTAGACTATCCACAGGTTTTTGGTTTAGAGATTGAAGACGAATCTCATTCTAGATTTGGTTCTGTTGGGTAGGAAAAGTCTCTGTGACTTAACGAGTAACTAAATTCTCCCCCTCACCCAGAGTATCCTATTGTAACTCATACAAATCTAGGTCCTTTTTGATTTCATCTATGCTTGGGAACTCATCCTCAAGAAACTCCACATTGTCGGAAAACTTCTATCATGCCACTATTGGGGTGCTCACCAAACATAACATACCCTTTAGAATGTTTGGGGTATCTTATAAACACCATTTTAGTGGCTCTTGGAACAAGTTTCCCATGTTTATGAGTTGGCTTGTGTACATAACCAGCCGAACCCCATGGGTGCAAATAATCTAAAGAGAGTTTTCTTCCATTCCATAACTCATATGGGGTGGTGGGTACACTTTTACTTGGAACGTGATTAAGAATATAAGTTGTTGTGAGTAACGCTTCTCTCCAAAAACTAATTGGAAGACGAATGTGTACCATCATTGACCTGACCATGTCAAGCAATGTTTGATTCCTACATTCCATAACACTGATTTATTGTGGAGTTCGTGGAATCATTAGTTGTCTTATTATACTTTTTTTCTCACAAAATTCTTTGAACATATCAGATAGATATTCTCGGACATGATTGGTCTGAAGAGTTTTAACTCTTCTTTCCAATTGTGTCTCAACTTCAGTCACAAAACATTTAAACACATCAAGTGCCTCATAACAATGAGCTAAAAGACACATATACCTATAGCGAGAATAGTCATCTATTAAAATGAGAAAATAGATAGCCCTATGACGTGCTTTAACATTCATGGGTCTGCAAATATCAAAGTGAATAAGCTCTAAGGGTTTGGACACCCTTGAAGCCTTACCAAAAGGTTTCGCGGTTGCCTTACCAGCTAAAAATGACTCACATTTAGGCAACTTAACCTTAATGAGTCAGTCTAAAAGACCTTCTTTAGCTAGCCTACTCAATCTATCTTAGCTAATGTGGCCAAGTCTAACATGCCATTTAATACATTCAAAATTAGGATCAAAATATGAAATATAAACAGAAGATGAACTATCGTAACATGCATCCAAATCAAGAATTAAAAAATCATTTTTCAATATAGTATGGCTAAAAATATTGCCATTATACATAATATCCAATCCATAATGACTATAACTAAAAATGAATCCTAATTTCATTAAAGTTACAAGAGACACAAGGTAACATCGCACCCCGAGGGCATAGATAGCATCATGGAGAAGCAAAGTATTTTGATGCAAAACCCCTAGAATCGACTCGATTAGGAACCCCTTGATTGATTGGATCAAAACCCCAATCTAGAAATTCGAAGTTGTTGAAATATCCTTCAACACCTTGACCCAAGATTAACAATGCAATTAGAAACCAAAACCCACGAAGATATTAAAAGAACACCACAAGCAATCCGACTAATCACTTGATAAGTTCGCAAAATCGGTTTGTAGAAAATTTCAGGATTGAATCCCTCACAAAGTGACCTAAAAATATTCTCAATGTAGTCTGAATAGGGAGTCTAGAAAGCCACCCTTTTAAGTCTCAAAAAGTGGGCCTAAAAATGAAAAGCCTAATTAGGAAAAATGAAAAGTCAATTAGGAATTTGTAACAATTTTCTACAGAACAACCTTTAGTAGATACATCCTTTAGTAAATTGAACATATCTTGGACTACAGACCTCCGATTAAGGCGAATCTTATACCATTGGAAATCTAAGACAAAAATATACAACTTTCATGTTGATCAGTGAGACTGATTCAGCCTAAATCAATATCATAATTTCGGCCCAATTCAGAACACGTGAATAGCGTTATTGCCTTGATGTTATTGTTTGTAACTTGATCTCCAAAGGTCTTTTCTTCATCAACCATGGTACATATAAGCCTGCCAAAAGCTTCTCGAAGCCTCTTGGCATTAGCACGAGTAATCAATCCTTTCGATATGGTCAATGGGTTATCCAATAGTTTACTTGTCTTACGAACTCTCTCCTGAGCTCACATCATCCTCCCCTTCTTGAAAAAGATTTGTCCTCGAATCTGGAAAATTAAAAGGAGATAAATCATAAACATTAAATGAAGCGCTAATGCCACCATGCTCACCTTGGAGATCCAATTTATAGGCATTGTCATTTATCTTTTCGAGAACTTGAAATGGGCCATCGCCTCTTAGATGTAGTTTTGTCTTTTGTTTATCAGGAAATCTTTTATTACGCATATGCACCCACACCCAATCTTTGGGTTCAAATGAAAAAAACTTTCTTCCCTTATTAGCACTAGATGCATATTTCTTATTCTTTATCTCAATGTGTCGACGGGGACTATTCATGGATCTTCCTTACCAAATCTGCTTTCTTTTCATCATCTGCATTAGATAATTCATTAATAGGTAAAGGAAGTAAGTCCATAACAGTTAGTGGGTTAAAACCATAAATAATTTCAAATGGTGAAAAACCTATAGAAGAATGAACATTTCTATTGTTTGCAAATTCTACAAGGGGAAAGCATTCTTCCCAAGTGCAAAATTTTTTACTAATCACTGCACGAAACAAAGTACCAAGAGTATGATTGACAACCTCAATTTTTCCATCCATTTGTGGATGACAAGTAGTCGAGTACAATAATTTAGTTCCTAACTTTGCCCACAACACTTTCCAAAAAGAACTAAAAAATTTGGCATCTCTATCACTAATTATGGTCTTTCGAATTCCATGCAGTTAAACAACTTCCTTAAAAAACAAAATTACAATATGAGATGCATCGTTGGTTTTATGAAAAGCAATGAGATGAGATATCCTAGAAAACATGTCGACAACCATAAAAATTGAATCTTTACCATGTGTAGACTTAGACAAACCTAAAATGAAGTCCATAGAAATGTGTTCCCAAAGTGTACTAGGTATAGGTAATGTTGTGTATAATCCATAAGGCATAACTTTAGATTTAACTTGTTTACACTAAACACAATTTGCACAAACACGTTTCACATCCCTATGCATATGCGGTCAAAAGAAATGCTCATACAAAATGTCCAATGTTTTCTATACACCGAAATGGCCCATTAAACCTCTACTATGAGACTCCCTAACGAATAATTCACGCAAAGAAGAATTTGGCACACGGAGTCTATTTTCCTTAAACAAAAACCCATCATGGTGATAAAACTTATTGAATGCAGTAGTTTCACAAGCATCATACACATTTCCAAAATCAGTATCAGTAACATACAAATCCTTTATATACTCAAATCCTAACAACTTACTACTCAGAGTAGAGATTAAAGCAAACTTGCAAGATAGTACATCAGCTATCACATTTTCTTTACCTTGCTTATATTGAATGACATATGGAAATGTCTCAATAAACTCAGCCCATCTTGCATGCCACATATTCAACTCTCCTTGTCCTTTGAGATGCTTCAAGGACTCATAGTCGGTGTAGATGACAAACTCCTTCGGCCACAAATAATGTTGCCATGTTTCGAGCGCTCTCACTAAAGTATACAATTCTTTATCATAAGTAAAATAGTTTAGAGTCGCTCCATTCAACTTTTCATTAAAATATGCCAAAGGATGTTTCTCCTACATTAACACAACACCTATGCCTATTCAAGAAGCGTCACATTCAATTTCAAAAATTTTATCAAAATCAAGCAAAGCAAGCAAAGAATTGGAATACAATTTATCTTTCAATAGCATGAATGCCTTTTCCAGTTTAGGATCCCACATAAATGCAACATTTTTCTTAAAGCAACAGTGCTAAACTGTGGAACAAACCGCCTATAAAAACTGGCTAAACCATGAAAACTCTGTACTTCTGAATCAGATTTAGGTGTTGGCCACTCTTTAATGGCTTTCACTTTATTCTCATCAACCTCAATGCCCTTATCACTAACAATAAAACCAAGAAAATTAATCTTATCCATAAAAAAACTGCATTTTTTTAACATTTACGTACAACTTTTGTTCATACAAGACAACAAGTACACATTTCAAATGATGCATGTGTTCTTCTAAGCTACTACTGTATATCAAGAAGTCATCAAAGTACACAAAAACAAACTTATTAATGAATGAACAAAGTACATGGTTCATCAATCTCATAAAAGTGCTAGGTGCATTTGTCAAACCAAATGGTATTACCATCCACTCATACAGTCCATATTGAGTTTTAAATGCAGTTTTTCACTCATCACCTTGGGACATACAAATTTGGTGGTAACCCCCAATCAAATCAATTTTAGTAAAAATCATAGTACCATTCAATTGATCTAACATGTCATCTAACCTAGGAATGGGATGTCGATACTTTACCGTAATTTTGTTGATTTTTCTACAATCCACGCACATCCCCCAACTTCCATTTTTCTTTGGCACTAGTATCACAGGAATAGCAAATGGAATCATACTCTCCCTGACATGGACTTTAGCTATAAACTCTTCCACTTGTCTTTGTAATTCCTTAGTATCTTTAGGGTTATTGTGAATGAAACTCTAGGCACCGAGTCAATATGATGCTTTAATCCCTCTGATGGGCACTAAACTTTTTGGAAGTTCCTATGCAAAAATATCACTATATTCCTGTAAAAGAGATTTAGCAATAGAGGGTAAAGAATCATTAAGGTCAACAACCTTAAAACAAGTTTCCTTGTACATCAACATTACAATTGGCTTTTTTCATGATAAGCATCTCTAAAATCTCTCTCCCTCGCATACAAGCTCACTTTATTATCTCTGTTTCACTTAGTGTTTGCCTTTCCCCTCTCAGTCTCTCTAATTTTTATATTCTCCCTCTCACTTATTTTTCCCTTTTCCCTTTTATATTTGTTCGGCTCAACTCTCTTTACTTTTTCTGACTGCTCTTGTTGTCTAAGCTTCAGCTGATCTTTGTATACTTATTTAAGATACAATGGCTTGAGGGTGACAAGTCTTCCATCTTTAGAAAAAGAATAAGTATTTAGATAACCATTACGTGAGATCTTACGGTCATATTCCTAAGGTCGACCTAAAAGTATGTGGCCTACTTGCATCAGAATCACATCACATAAAACCTCATCAGAATACTTACCAATAGTAAATGGCACAACCACCTGCTTAGTCACTTTGACCTCACCACAATCGTTCAATCACTATGGCTTGTACAACTTCTGGTGTTTCAATAATGACAATCCAAGCTCTTCCACGAAATAAGTGATAGCAGCATTAGTACAGCTACCTCCATCAATAACTAGACTGCATTCCTTCCCACCTACATTGCATCTAGTATGAAAAATATTTCCCACTATTCTTCTGGAGCATCATACTTAGCCTGCAAATTTAAAGATCTCCTTGCAACTAGTAAGTCTCCATATTCTGGATTTTCTACATCACTTACATCTTCCAATAGTGGCATTTTTGGATCTGTTTCCTCTCCATCTGTTTCAACAACCCCATCATCTTTTATGATCATAGCTCTCTTGTTAGGACATTGAGAAGCTATATGGCTATACCCTTAACATCTGAAATACTTAGTTTTGCTGTTGTTTGTCATTGGAGCGGTTTCTTTGTTCTTCTAAAAAATTTCACTCTTTTCTTTAAGAGTGTACTTGTCTTCCTTAGATTTTGTCATAAACCTATCATCTTTGAATTTTGACGAATTCCTCTCTTCACCACTTGTCTTATAGCCTGATTTCTAAGGCGATCCACCACTATTACTAAATTGAGAATCTCTAGCTAATTTTTTGTAACTAGGTTGTTTCTCCACTTTCATGGAAACACTTACCATATCTTTAATCTCCATATAATGTTGTGGCTCATCTGTGTTGGCAATTTCTCTATGCACCCCACACAAAAATCTAACCATAGCAGCCTCTCGTTCTTCTACAACATCTTCCTTGATCATAGCCATTTCCATTTCTTTATGGTACTTTTCAACACTCCTAGACCCCTATTTTAAGTTTTGGAGTCTTTGATGCAATTCCTTGTAATAATGACTAGGAACAAATCTTGCCCTCATGACAACCTTCATTTCATCCCAAGTTCAAATAGGTCTCTCCCCATTTCTTCTTTTGTTAATTTGAACTTGATCTGACCAAACTATGGTATAGTCTGTAAATTCTACAAATGCTAATTTGACCTTTTTTCTTTTGAATAGTGATGACAGTGAAACACAAGCTCCACCTTTCTTTCCCACACCAAATATTGTTATGGATTACTTCGACCTTGAAAAGAAGGAATCTTCATTTTTATACTGCTCAAGTTTCTACCAACTTCTTCCCTAGCTCTCGGTTCTCTTTTAGGCATACCACCTCTTCTTCAACCTCTTGTCGCATACTCCCTAGTTTGATATCTATCCCACTCTTCCATGTTTGTTTTAGTTTCAACATCCTCAAATTTAGGTTGGTTAGTTAGTGGTGGTATTGGCCGATCCCATTTCGGAGCCTCTAAGAGTTCTAACCTCTCTCCATAGCTTTCAAATGCAAGATTCATTTAGGTCATTTGTTCTTGTAAAGCCTTTAAAGTTGTGGCTAGGTCTTCTAAATCCCTTTTGTCACTTGCCTTAGACATTACAAAGTAACAAGAAAAAAAAGTGTAATAATGCTAGTTAAAAAGAACCTCACTCACTCCCTTACATGTTTCACTCGAATAGATGATGATTCACTCATATTTTACTACTTTTTTTGCTTTCTTTTTAATGTAAATCACTCTTGCCTTTTACCACTCTTGATTCTTTCTCGAAATTCTTTGCCAACCAAAATTCCAAACAAATCAAGGAAAATCAAATTGAAAGTGACACTTTTAAAAAAGAGAGCAATGAAATGTTGGATCCCTAATTTTTCTTAGAAGACTAGAACTATTAAATGAGAAATTTTGGTGATTAGTCATGAGTAAAGAACAAATGATGAAAATTCTTGAATTAGAAATGATAGACAAGATTAAAGTAGTAAATGAGAAGTGTGGATACAATCATGTTTTTCTTTGGTGTTTTTTGATAGATGAGAGGTTATGAAATGGGAAAAATTAAGGTGAAAGTTAGAAGTGAAATGAAAGCAAAAATGAAGTTGAATATGTGTAGTAAGTTGATGAAGGATATGTATATATGTGTATGTTCTGTTATTGGTGTTCATGATTAATCATGGACTATAATTTCTTTATGGATGATATTGATTTGAAATGAAGTTGAGAATGAGGAGTAAATGAAGCAAAAAAGGTGATCTTGGTATGAGTTATGTTAAGGAAAGATTTAGAAACAAAATTGATAGTTGATCTGGAAAATGTTCACCGAGTATGCTTCAGTCTTTTAGCTATTACTTTTTCTCTAGTTATCCAAATAAGATGATTATTGATTTGCATTAAACCAGAGACATAAGGATGATTTTCTTATGCAGACTTCAAATTTAAATTCTATCTTGAAGAATCTCAAATTTTTTCATGAAATTTAGAACTGGGTGCAGTACATTGATGGATGAATGTAAAATTTGTGTTGTGAATTCAAGGAAATTTCTATATTGATATAGGCTGAATTGGAGAAAGGTGTCTTCTAAAAAGTTGTATTTCTTTCTTTTATCTTTCCAACATTGTATAGTATTTAATTTTTGGACATCTGAGTGGAAAGTTATGGTCCTTATAAGGGGAGATGTTCAGGAGTATAGATGTATCATCTGTGATGACGTCATATCGTCTGTGAAGATGTATCGTCTTTGATGATGTCATATCGTCTGTGATGAAGTTATATCATCTATAAAGACATATCTTTTGTGATGATGTCATATCATCTGTAAAGACGTATCGTCTGTGATGACGTCATATCTTATATAGTTGACTTTCTGCTGCTTCTGTTGTTGACCGAAGCTTCTCCTTCTGTATACTACGGTCTACTCCATTTTTGATCCTTTAGGCGATAGAATTTGTCTTTAAGGTATTCATGAAAGTTGTATATCTTGAATTTATCTTTCAAAAAATCTAAAGAACACCCTAATCCGATATCCTTAGGGAAAATTATGGCAATTTTTCCAATTCATTTGCTTTTTCATTTTGTTTCGTCTGATCCTATCGTCTGCTCCATTTTCGACCCTTCAGATGATAAAATTTGTCTTCAAGGTTTGCATAAAATTTGTAGATCTTGAAGTCCTATTTCGAACCATTTAAAGAACACCTAATCCAATATCTTTAGGGAAAGTTATGAGAAATTTCCCAATTCGTTTGCTTTTTCAATTCGTCTGCTTTTTCGTTTGGTTTCGTCTAATCCTAACATCTGCTCCATGTTTGACCCTTCAGATGATAGAATTTGTCTTTGAGATCTTCATGAAAGTTGTATATCTTGAAGTCCTATTTCAAGCAATCTAAAGGAAACCCTAATATGATATCTTTAGGGAAAGTTATGATAATTTTTCCAATTTGACTACTTTTTCATTTGACTTCATCTAGCCCTATCGTCTGCTCCATTTTTAACCTTTAGAAGATAGAATTTGTCTTCAAGGTCTTCATGAAAGTTGTATATCTTAAAGTCCTCTTTCAAACAATTTAAAGAAAACCCTAATCCGATATCTTTAGGGAAAGTTATGAAAATTTTCCTAATTTGTCTGCTTTTTCAATTCATTTGCTTTTTCGTTTGGTTTCGTTTGATCTTATCATCTACTCCATTTTTTACCCTTCAGATGATAGAATCTGCCTTCAAGGTCTTCATAAAAGGTTTAGGTCTTGAAGTTTTTTTTGAAATCATCTTAAGAAAATTTTAATTTGACATCTCTAGTGAAAATTATGCAAATTGTCCCGAGATAAGGTCAATATGTATGAGGACAAAAACTTTGTTTGATTCTTACGGCCATAACTTTGTTATCCAACCTCTAAATGAAGTGATTCTTGAACCATTGGATTCATAATACATTTTCTACCTCTACACAATGATTGGTAGAATTCTGAATTGATTTCAAAAAGATTGATAGAATGAAAATGAGGGGATTGATTGGAACAGTGAACTGGTGTTATTTTACTGAACATACTTCGGTATTTTAATTATATATGGATCTGTAGAATTCCAAATGAGATGATTTTTAATTTGGAGTAAACTAGAGTCATAGGGCTACAAATCATATGAAGATGTTGAATTTTGAACTAGTCTCTAAGATTTTTGAAATTCTAGATGGTTGTTATGCATAGTATACTATTTTGGAAAAGAGCAGTCCAAAAATGTTTGAAGTATATCTTTCAAATCACTGAACCAAATTGAATGATTTTAGTGTCAATGGGAACATAATACATAGGGGAACATGTTTCTAAAAAAAAGTGTTGCAAAATAAATTTTGTATCGGGGTCAGAAAGAACATGAAAAGTTAACCCAAAATGATATTTTATGGAAAAATCTGAAAGTGATTTAATGGGTTATAACTTATGTTTCAGTGGTTTTATTAAGTCATAAACTTAAGTACAAATCATACTTAAGTGAGTTTTACTAAATGGAAGTAGATAAGTGACTAAGAAATGGACAGGTGTCCCAGCTTTACAGTTGAGTTTTAACAACCTTGAAAGACAAGTTACTGTACTTGCCTTCATTTCTTTCTCTCAAATTTTCTTTCTCTAGTGTATCTTTAACACATAATATTTCATCAAAAACTCCACCAAAGCTAAACTATGCTTACCCTTATCTTCTATTGTTACCACTTTGTCATCTGTTTCTTTTTTCTCAAGAAAACCTGACCCAAACCCTCTATACGATGAAGTACATGAGTTGCATGAAAGTTAGGGCTTTGTGATAGTTGAAGATTTTGGAGTTTTAATAAGTATCGTGTTAACCCTTATGAGAAGTCTGAATATGAGATGAAATGGATGGTTTATCTGACACAAAATAGTCATGGAAAAAGTGGTTATTTTCATGAATACAGTACAAACTAGAAAAAATTCAGATGTGTTGTTTTTACTTATTTAGGGATTTTATGTGATATGATGGTGTAGAGATGATTTTGAGTAGAAAGATCAGTAAATACATGCAGGAAAAGAGTACAAAAATTTTGAAAGTGATAAGGACTTATATGCTTTGTTTTCCCTTCTAATTGTGTGTGTGTATATATATATACATAAGTGAATATTTTTGAAAAATTGAGGATGAACAAACATAGGATTAAAGTTAAGGAAATCTGAGAGAGAGAGATGATGTCGTGTTTTAAATGGGATTGAAATAGAAGGCTACTAGTGATAAATTAGTGAATGAATTGTTGACATCAAAGTACCAAAGGTGTTGGGACCCGATCCGGGAACCGGATCCCAACCGAAAAGCAGGAACGGATACAAAGAACGAGGCGAATTGAAATTGGATAAATTGAATTCGAAAAAAAACGAAAGAACAGAACATAAGCCAAAATCAAATCGGAAACGATAAATCGAAAGAAGCAAATCGGAACGGTTACAATCAAAAGCGAAACCGATAAGGATCAAATTCAAACTTACAATCAAAGTATACAAATGATGCGAAATCGAATAGCATAACAAATGTCCGACATCCATGAATACCATAGAAAGACAACAACGATCGCGTTGGAAACCTAGACTAATCCGATGCGAAAATCCGGTATAAAATTTTTTTTCTTTTTCCTTATTCCTTTTCTTATATTCCTTTTTCCTCGAACTCAATCAAAGCATACAATTTCCTTTTTCTTAGAAGTTATCGTCAATCAAATTCTCAAATCATACAAACTGCTTATACATTAAATCAAGTTCCAAAAATTCATCGTTATACCCATTTTATCAAAATTTCTGCAGCATAACGGCTGCCTTATGACTAACCCAAACCTGCAAAGTGTTCAAACAACACTTCTATATTATCACAAATATCCAGTATCATCGGACTCCCCGTCCGGAATCCAACATAACAAACGCAATCCTATATCTAGTACTTTACATATCGAAATCATCCATCTCAAATCCACAATCTTCATAATTACAAACAATTTGATAATTCATCATAGCCATAGCCAAATCAACAATCATATCTTAATTCCATAAACAATCCCATTACACTAATTACAATCATATGCAAATCATAACTTAAATCCCGAATTCATATCCTTCATATCCAATCACATACAGAATCATATACACACATGGCAATTCAAGCTATATACAGAATTAATACCAAAACCCAATTTACACAAAAATCCAAACGATACAAAATCGGACCAAACGTCTTGATATTCTTCCATCCGATCTCCTGCTCAAAACCTGGAGATGGGGATGAAAGGGGTGAGCTACATACTGTGGATAATATGTTTATAAATCAAATAATAAGCAAAATCATTTTCTAAACTATTTCCATTTTAGCAAAAGTCATACGATGGCTTAAATCATCGAAAACTTGTTTTCTTTCAAACTTTTCAAATCATTTCTAAACATTTCAATAAATTTCCTATTGAAATTCAACATTGTTTATTTCTTAAGATTTTCCCATTTCTTGAACCAAAACGATATTTCGCAAACCTTTTCAAAATATGCAATGTAACAAACTTATAAATAAAACAAAACAAATAACACATCAAATGGTATGGTTCGGTCCAAACAGAACGTACTGCACATTCCCGCATAGCGGTCCTGTGCAGTCGTGAACAGAACGTACTGCACTTTTTCGCATAGCGGTCCAGTGTAGCCGTGAAGGGAGTCCGAAATTGGAGCTCCATGCCACTAGCAGGCAGCCGGGAGAAGGCCATAAACGGACAAGTGCGCACTCGTCCCACAAATGGGACCTGACCAAACCCACATAAACACGTATTCGAAAAATCGAACATTCGGATTGCCCAAAGGCACTTTTCGAAAATCTTACTTTTCAAATTTCTCATATCATAATCACATATCACATTAAAGCATGTAAAATTCACTCGTCATATCATAACCAAAATTCAAATAATTAATTCATCAATCAATTCACATGTAAATCAAAATCATCACAATGTATGCAAATATTTCTTTCAATCATAAAATCAAACTTATTCAATTTCACATTTTTAAAATCATTCATAGAATTCGAACTGCATTTTCGTAAAATTTATTTCGAAAACTAATTTCTCAACCATTTTCATAAACAATAATTTATCAAAAATGTGCTTCATGCTTAGCTTAAAATTCAATAAATAAACATACTACCCACCTTGAAATGATGCTAGGAACTCGTCCCGATCATCAATTTGACCAACGCTTCCTTTGTTCTTCCAATTTAAAATTACCTGAGCCATCATGTAACGCCCCCTTACCGTAGGGTACACATCGGGAAACCCGAAGGTCGCTCCGACACGTATCCCACGATAAAGGTGCACTACCAGAATATTTTCCCGATAATATTTGCATGGCATTGCAATAATTAAAACCATAATACCAGAAATCAGTAACTTTTAAAAATCCAAAATAATCTTATCATAGCAGCAATTTCAATACAGTCATCCAAAAGCAAAATAGACAAGTCTATCAGTCCCCTAAACAAAACCAAAAAGGAAACTGATATAAACATCTATCCTAAGTCATCCTCAAAAGTCCAACCCAGCTGACCGACCTGTGTGCCATTGCTTCTCTTGCCAGCACGCTCGAACGGCAGGAAAAGACTATCTCCGGAGCTAGGGTCTACTCTATCGATCCTGAAAATTAGATACAATTTTGGGTGAGTTTATAACTCAAGGAGAAACCATCATCGATGGTTTACTCAAATCATGCATTACATAAATCACAGATAAAGACGCACAAGAATATGCAATTTGATGAGTCTATAACAGCTTTGCGTGATCAAATAACAATTTACAATAACATATAACAATTTACGAGATCATATCACAATTCACGTAATTATGCAACAGATTCACAAGAAGATGTAACAATTTGCAATCTCTCATGTCATCACATAATTCAAGAAGTTTGCAATTCAACCACCATGTATACAATGCATATGAGACTCTTTTCTAGTTATTCAATGTTGTGCCCAAGTGCTCACCAAGATTCAATGGGGACGCGTCAGAATTTCTCCCCCGGGCTCGAGGCTCGGTCAAGATCTGATGTTCGAGCTCGAGGCTCTTTTCAGTGATAATAGCAACTTGGGTCACATTCCATTATCTGATCATGCATTTATGCATGCAATGCAGTGTTCAGTAATCTACAGTGTACGGATATAAAAGCCCAGTAATACATTCCTCAGTATCATACAATAATCCAATCCAATACAGTAGTCCAATCCCATACAGTAGAAACATGTCATTCGATCATGTACATTTCAGTAATCATGTAATTTCACAGTGGCAAGTAATTCACATTGAGCATTTAGACAGTCAGGAATTTGAGAAACCAACTAGGTTACTCACTTGTAACTTCCGAGCTATTGCTTGGAACTCCCAGCAATGTCCGTGGAACGACGATCCAACGGGGCCTCTATAACAATAAAAATACAGTCCCATTATTAGAGGCTCAATTAAGCAGTTCAGTAATGCATATGTCTCAGTAAAATGATGTACAATGCATGTTCACGATTTCCGGTGCTAAAACCCAATTTTGGACTCTTAGGCCCAATTCTAACTCTTCGCTCAATTGATCGACAATAATTGATCCAATCCTAATATTCAGTTCAATTTTTCCTCAATTCATATTCCCTATAACAATTCCGTATCCATTGGGTCAAAACCTCTATAGAAAATCCCAATTAAAACTCCAATTGTCTCAATTCAATACTTAGGTCACACTATGAACCATAATTGACCTTATTCCCTGTAAATCAATGTCATTTAAATCAATTCAAATTCCCAAAATTATCCTCAATTGTAGACCTCTTTCCCTAATTCATAACGAATCTGGAATTACCTCAATCGGAGGTCTACACCCAATAAACCAAAATATAAACCATCAAAACAGTCCCCTTCGCTGCGACCTTGCGGCCTTCGCCGCGACGTATGCGGGTTGCTCGCCACAGTGTGAGAATTGCTCGCCGCAGCGAACAACTCTGCGGCGCAACTTTCTCCCGCTCGCCGCGACGTCACGTGTAGCTCGTCGCGGCGTGCTCGCGTTTCTTCGTCGCGGCGTGCCTTTTTTCAGACGCTGCGACGTGCGGCCAAATTTCTTCTTCCCCAATCGTTTTTCCGCCATTTTCTCTTCCTAAACCCACCATTAAACACTCCCAACTACTCAAATCAACCATAATAAATGCCATAAAACTATCAATAACAACATTAAAACTATTAAAACTTACCAATCAAGCTCAAATCCACCGATCCCTCAAAACACCGTAAACCCTAAAATCTTTCAAAACCAACGATGATCCACTCTAAAGCTCCTCAATCCTTCATCAATCGCAATAAACATGTTAGCCTTACACAATAAGAAGAAACCATAAGAAAGAATCGATGAATCTCACCAATGGGGAAGGAATCGAAGACATCGTGGGAGAAGAGAAGAGAAATGCTTAAGCCTTAGGGTGAAAATCCCCAATTTCCAAACCTAAGTTATATATAGACATAGATCTCCGAATCAGTTCAAAATTTCAGTCTCTAAATTTCAATGGTTCAACATATTTATTTCCTATCAGTAAAATTTTAATTTTTTCCATTGCCATTGGACCATTCTCTCAGTAATATACAGTCAGTCAGTCAGTCATCCAAATATTTTCGGTCCGGGCATTTTCTCCCAAATTTCCCAAAAATTTCCTATAAGTCACTATAATTTACCAATTACACTTAAACTATTCCAAATCAGTCATTTGAACCCAATTACTCCTGATTTCTCATTTAATCCCGATCCAGTCAGTCAAGTCAGTTCATACTCAAAATTAAGTACCGGAAAATCATGAATGCATGTATCTATGAATAATTGCATATGCAATAAACCTGTTCCTCTATAATTAGAGGCCAGTAACATGCTCAGTCAGTGAATGCAATGAACCCTATCAGTCTGACCCAATATTACCATAATATCCTTCCTAACAGTAACGGGATGTTACAATTCACCCCTCCTAATATAAAAATTTCGTCCTCGAAATTTAATACCTGTACGATCGAATAAATGAGGATACTGACTCCTCATATGCTCCTTAGTTTCCCATGTAACTATTAAGTCAAAATGACTTTACATAAAAATGATTTTGATGTATAACAAACAAAGAGAGATCATATACAAGAAAAACAAAGCAAACGTAGACGCAAATGCAAAGCAGACGCAGACGCAGACGCAAATGCAAAGCAGCAGACGCAGACACAAATGCAAAGCAGACGCAGACGCAAATGCAAAGCAGACACAGACGCAAATACAAAGCAGACGCAGACGCAAATACAAAGCAGACGCAGGCGCAAATGCAAAGCAGACGCAGACGCGCAAAAGCAAAGCAGACGCAGACGCAAAAGTAAAGCAGACGCAAATGTGAAGCAGATGGAGACGAAGTAAAGAAACAGACGCAAGAGTCGATTCGAAAGAAGTTACGTAACTCAACTGATTAACTGTTTCTTTAAAGATTAAAGATTCAAGATTCAAGAAACAAGAAGCGATTAGAGGCGAAGGCTATAAATTCAAGTCAAGTTAAAATCGAAAAGTCACGATTTTAGAAAAATTACATAAAGTGAAAAGAGATTAAGTGCAAACTAGTGAAAGCTATCTTCATCAGAATAAAGTATTCAAATATTTTTCGAAAAGAAAAGGTGTATGATAGCCCTCAGAGGCCGAGTGTGAAAGAATCTTTGGTCAGAGACCAAGAGGCTCGTGAAAGAATACTTGTAACGATTGAAGAGATAGTGAAATCTCGAAGAAACTCGAGGATCGGACGTAGTCCACGGTTTGGGGTGAACCAGATAAATCCCGTGTTCACCACTCTTACTCTTTATCTCGCTTTTAGTTTCAAATTTTATCATTACTTATCGCTCATATTCATAGTATTGAGAAGTTTGATCAATCGGAATAAATAAAAATTCTGTAAAGATTTTTATTCCTAACAAGTAATTCGAAAAGACTTATAAAGAGGGAATACACAATTCAACCCCTTCTCGTGCATTCTATTATTGTTTTCTAAGTCAGTATTAACTTGTGATTCACTTCAATTGGTATCGAGCAAGATATCCAAGAATCACTTTGGCGAAGTGTGGATTAAAGATAATGGCGGAGCCACATGTATACATCGCTGAAGGAGCCTCAGTCACTAGACCTCCAGCATTCAACGGAGAAGACTATCACTACTTTGGAAAGATAGGATGCGCTTATTCATTGAATCTACTCATGTTGACCTTTGGGACGTTATAGAAATGACCTTACACACCACTAGATGAAGAAGGCAATTCTATTCCATGGAGCAGATGGATGGCCGATCGAAAGCAAGAATACGATTAAATTCAAAGCTAAATTTTTCTTGACATGTGCCCTAAGCAGGAGCGAGTATGATAAAGTGCGCAGTTGTGACTTGCAAAGAGATGTGGGACACATTGTCTATTGCTCACGAAGGCACAAGCCAAGTTAAAGAATCCAAGATAAGTATTCTTGTGCATCAATATGAACTTTTCAGATGGAAGATGAAGAATCTATTGATCAAATGTTCGAAGATTTCAAACAATTGTCAATGGATTGAAAGCTCTTGGAAGGACATAAAACAATCAAGACCATATTCGAAAGATTCTAAGAAGTCTTCCCAAGAGATGGAGACCTAAAGTTACTACAAGGCAAGAAGCCAAAGACTTGGCGTGTTAAATTTGGATGAGTCTTTGGGATCCTTAAAGATTCATGAAGTAGAACTTAACGTCAAGACAAGCCCAAGCGAGATAAGTCAATAAAGATCAAGGCCGGACAAAAGAATCATAAGACTCGAGAGAAGGAGGAAGTCATCAAAAGCGTTGAAAATTGAAGAATCAAAGGATGAAAACTCCAGCCAATCCGAATCAGACTTAAGTGATGAAGATGACGAATTATCTTTCATTTCCGTAAAGATAAGACGATGTGGAAGAAAAGCCCAGAGGGAACCAGACATTTAGAAAGAATGGGAAAGATGAAGCTAAACGGAGAAGTCTTCTATCATTTGCTACGAGTGCAACCACCGACACTACAAGTCCGAATGTCCTACTCTCAAGAAGAAACCAAAAAGAGTAGAAGGCAAGAAAAGCATGATGGCAAAATGGAAGGACCTAGATTCATCTCAATCGACATCTGCTCGAGTCATCGTAACATGCAAACATTTGCCTAATGGCCGAGGAAGATAGTGATGAGGAGGTAAAATCAGATTATGATAATTTGCATGATGCCTATTCGTAATTGTTAGAAGATTCTCATGTTATTCAAACAAGACAAGTGTTAAAGAAGAAGTATGTAGAAAATATTAGACATCCGAGGTAATAGAGAGAAAATGTTTGTTTAAAGAAACAATTAGAAGATAAAAGAAAATTGTAGAGCGATGATCGTAAGAGATTAATCAACTTAAACTAAGGATTAAGAATTTATCACCGGTGATTTAGCTACTTTCACGTAAAGTACAAAGAAAATGAATGAGATGCTTGGAAAATGTAGACATCCGAGTGATAAGATCGATTAGGTTTACAGGAAACAAGATTCAGTCTCGTAAAAAATCTATCATTCAAAAAAGAAGATATAGGATGATTCATTTTAATCAACATTCTAATAATATGCATCATAGATCACATCATATGCATACTACTAACCATAAAGGACCCAAGAAAATTTGGGTACCAAGAAATAAAATAGTTTCTCCTGCAGATATCCTTCCTTGGAAGATACGGCAAGCACCATTGGTATTTAGACAGTGGATGCTCGACACATGACGGAAAGAAGGTCTATGTTCCTAGACCTTCAAGATAAGAAGGAGGATCAAGAACTTTCGGAGACAACCAAGTAGGCAAAATTATTGGAATCGGAAAATAGGTAAAGATTCCTTTGCATGCATAAATAATGTCTTCGCTTGTTGATGGTCTAAAGCATAACTTGATTAGCGTCTACCAATTGTGTGATTCTCGGTTTCACAGTTACATTCAATCAAAATCTTTCATAAGTCGTAAACAAAGATGGGTCTATACTTTCTCTCGCCAAGAGAAGAAACAACCTTTACAAAATCAATTTAGAAGATTTTCAAAACAAAATATTTCATGTTTTCTATCTTCTCAAGAAGAAAGACTAATCTGCATAAAAGCTAGGTCATGTCTCTTTGAAACATATTTCAAAATTGGTAAAACATGATTTGGTAAGAGGTTTGCCAAAAATAAGTTTTGACAAAGAACTTTTCTGTGAAAATTGTTTGAAAGGAAAACAAGTTAAAACCTCTTTCTCTTCTAAAAGTTTTGTAACCTCATCAAGACCTTTAGAACTATTACATATGGATTTATTTGGTCCTACAAGGACATTAAGTCTTGGCAGAAAGAAATATGGACTCGTCATTGTTGATGACTTTACTCGATTTTGTTGGATATTGTTTTATCACACAAAGATGAGTCTTTTAAGTGCTTTAGAATCTTATCCGAAAGTTACAAATGAAAAGGAATGTCCATAGCCGATCGGGAGTGACCATGGTGGAGAATTTGAAAATGAGAAGTTTAGAGTATACTGTGAGGAGAATGGAATTTCCACAACTTCTCAGCCCCTAGAACTCCACAACAAAATGGAGTTGTTGAAAGAAAGAATAGGATGATTCAAGAGATGGCAAGGACAATGCTATGTGAGACTAATCTTCCTAAATATTTCAAGGTAGTCGTGAATACAAAGATGCTATATTCAGAATAGGATCATGTTGCGACCTATGTTGAAGAAGACTCCTTACGAGTTATGGAATGGAAGAAGACCAAGCATATCTTACTTTCATCCATTTGGGTGCAAATGTTCCATTCTGAATACGAAAGAGTCGTTGGATAAATTGATTCAAGACCTATCCAGAATCTTCCTAGGCTACTCATTATCGTCTAAAGCGTTTCGAGTTTACAACTTAACTTCAAAGATTATTGAAGAGACGATCCATGTCAAGTTTGATGATAATTCTCAACCCCATAAGGAAGATGACGTGGAGAATGAAGGTCCTTCAAAGAACTTAGATGATACCTCGTAAACTCCTCGTCGACACTCATGAGAACAAGATTGAAGATATTCCGTAAACTATAGAACTAAGGCGAAATTGAGATATAAAGTTCTCATCCGAAGAACTAGTTATCGGTGACACCTCAGAAGGAGTTAGGACAAGGTCCAGATTCAGAAGAGAAGCTAATGTAGCCTTTATCTCTAAAGTAGAGCCTAAGAAGGTTGAGAAAGCTCTTCAAGACGAAGCTTGGGTGTTAGTCATGCAAGAGGAGCTGAATCAATTTACTAGAAATAACGTCTGGTCCTTAGTCCCAAAACCTTTTAAGAAATCCATTATTGGAACCAGATGGGTTTTCAAGAATAGACGAATCAGGTTGGGTGAGTCGTAATAAGGCTAGATTAGTAGCACAAGGCTATAATCAGCAAGAAGGAATAGACTACAATGAAACATATGCCCAATTGGCGTAGACTTGAAGCTATAAGGATTTTTTAGCATATGCGATCTGTCATGAGATAAAGTTGTTTCGATGGATGTTAAGAGTGCATTTCGAATGGTTTTATAGATGAAGAGGTGTATGTGAAACAACCACCTGGCTTTGAAGATGTTAAAAAACCGGACTATGTCTATAGACTTCACAAAGCCTTATACGGTGCGAAGCAAGCTCCTAGAGCTTGGTATGATCGTCTGAGTACCTTCCTAATAGAGAATGGTTTCAGAGAGGTCAAGTTGATAAGACGCCTTTAGAAAGAGTTTTCGAATGATTTAACTTAAGATGATCTACGTTGATGATATCATTTTGGTGCTACTTCAAAAGAGTCAGGCTTAAAGTTTGAGAGCTTAATGAAGAAAGAATTTCAAATGAGTATGATGGGTGAGTTAAAGTTCTTCTTGGGTTGCAAGTTAAGCTGCATCAAGAGAAGATCTTCATTCATCAACAAAAGTATGTGAAAGAGTTGTTGAATAAGTTTGATATGAATAATGTGAAGCCTATGGCAACTCCGATGCATCCTTCAAACCTTTTGTCGAAAGACTAACTTGGTAAGAAGGTGGATCAAACCCTATATAGAGGATGATCGGCTCTCATCTTGTATCTTACAACAAGTAGACCCGATATTCGGTGTATGCTTGTGTACAAGATTTTAAGCCGATCCTAGAGAGTCTCATTTATTCTTTGTTAAAAGAATTTTGAGATATCTCGTAGTACTACCGATCTTTGCTTAATGTTTGAGAAAGGTAAAGATTTCAAGTTAATTGATATTGCGATGCGGACTATGCCGGAAATGTAATCGAAAGAAAAGCACAAGTGGAGGATGTCATTTTCTGAGGAAATCTAGTCTCTGGTCAAGCAAGAGACAAAGCTCAATTGCTCTATCAACCGCCAAGGTAATATATGTCCGCCAGAAGTTCTTCGCTCACAGACGCCGTGGATCAAGTATCACTTGAAGACTATTCAGTTAAAGAAGAGGAGATTCCAATTTATTGCGACAACACCAGCATGAATAAATCTATCAAAGAATCCAATTCAGCATTCCAGAGTGAAGCATATAGAAGTCAGACATCATTTCCTGAGAGATTATGTTCAGAGGAAAGTGGTGCTTCTACAGTTTTGTTGAAACAGAACTTTAGTGGGAAGACATCTTCACTAAACCACTAAGTGAAGAACGGTTTCAGAAGATAAGACGCAATCTTAACATGGTGATGTTAAATGAGCAGTCAGGCTAAAGTAACGTGGAAACTAACGGCGTTAGTTACATTGAGTTACAGCTGGTAACTTCTCTGACAAGAAAGATTTTTGGAGGGAAAAATCTGATAATCTCGAGGTTCTTAATGATTCTAGAACCCACCGGACCATAACCCTATATGTAGACTGAAGATGAAATTATAACAATCTTTTCATCATCTCCTGACGATTCATTTCTGCTTTACCAATTCTCTCAAAAACATTTCGCTCAAAAAGTTCTCCAGAAGATATTTTTCACTCTATACAATGAAAGTAGCCATGGTTTATGGAAGACTTGTGGAATTTGAGTTACTAAGAAGAGACGGCATGGATGTAGAACCAGAAATCATAAGAGCTGGTTGGAAGAACTTCCTTCAGATACAAGAACCAGTCTATATGAATGAGGTATATGAGTTCTGGAAGAACGCTCGTCTGATAGATAACACTATTGTATCCTCTGTAGAAAGAATATTTGTTCTTGTCACAAAGGATTTGATAAAGAAGGTGACTGATTGCCCATCAGTTGGTGAGAAATTGTCTACCAAGGCCGGATGGATGACCTCAGTCAGAATGGAAGAAGAAGATATCAAGAGGCAACTATATGGCACAAATAATTCAAGGGAGAGGAAGACGTCAAACTTGATTCAGAAGGCTAGGGTGCTTCACGCAATTTTGTTTAATTGCATTCTACCCAGTCGGTTCAAGACATTTAGTGACCACTCTGGATGAACAATGTCCGTTTCTACCCATCAATCGAAGCCCCATAGATTTACCCTTCTTAATCTTTCACTATATGGTTAAGGGTTAAAGGAAACTACCAGCTATCCTTATGGTATGATTTTGACGAGGATTTTAAGGAATCAAAGATTCGCCCGCACTACAGTATCGAGATAAATTGTTCCTGTGAAGAGCAAGATCGATGCACACACGATACGGTGAATGGGTCTGAACACAGTAGACAAAGACCAAGCCGACTCTTCAAGGAAGTTAAGAACTGAGGGGGAGCGTGTATTGAAGAAGACTCCTGTCTCAAGTTCTCAGTCTCTAGTAAGTATCAAATCACCTACTGCTGAACTAAGGAGAGTACTAGGTAGACCTCTCATGAAAATGGCGAGTCCTCTTTTCAAAGAAAGCCAATCTCATAGGACAAAACAAAGTGCGCCAAAGAGACAAGGAGAAAGTCTTTTGAACGAAGTTATGAAGAAAGCAAAGAGATCACCAAGAATTAGGACTCTCAGGCAACAGGAAGAAAAGATTGCCAGAGAACAGAGTCGAGAAGAAACTTCTAAATCTTGTGCACCCAGAGCCACAAGATCCTTAGTCTCTATTCTGGAAGAAGATACGGCCAGAAAATCCAAAGAGACTGAGAGGAAGAGAAAAGCAACATCTGAGAAAAGAAAATCTCCAACGAAGAAATCAAGAAACTAATCAAGCGAGAGAAAAGACTAAAAAGGTTAGTCGAAAGAAGATCATTTCAACAGATGAGGACGTTATTCAACAGAAAGAAATTATTAATACTGTTCAAGTAGAAACAGAAGCTAAGCAGTTTACATATCAGGATACCCCTATTGTTCAACAAGAAGAAGAACCAGCTAAAGAAAGCACGGTTCAGAAACACCGTTGTTTCATCGGGAGGTGTTGGGACCCGATCCGAGACCGACGCCCAACCCAAAATGAAAACGAATACGAATACGAACCAATATGAATCGAATCAAAGCAAGGAAACGAAACATAAGGCGAAATCAAATCAGATACGAAGAAAACTTCGGATCACAAAGCTCAACAAATCATTAATGAATCGAAAGCAAATCGAATCGAAACCAATTTTTGATACGTAACAAAACGGAGCCGACATCCGTGAACAAGTATCAAAGAAAGCGTTTGCGTTGGAAACCTTAAGACTATCAGTCAAAACTAATCCAATCCGTGTATTTTTTTTTCTTTCTTTCTTTCTTTCATTTTCATTCCATCTCTTACAAGTGACTTCAACATCCTCAATCCAAAAACATTCACATACAATCGCACTATCCAACGTCCAATACCTGTTCATTCACATTTCTCCATATACAAATCATGCTTATATCTTAGTTGGACATACACAAGTTATATAACATATCCATGTGCAATACCATAACTCAATAGCCTCATCCAAACCTCATAAATACAATTACGATTTATACACCATTTCATAAATCAATGCTTTATACAAATCATAGTGGCATTTTCAAGCCTTATACATTTCCCATAACCCTAAACCAAAGTACACAATACACAACAATTCCAGACTTCTCAGCAACCATCTCACTTAACAATAATACAATAAAACACATGTAAACAAAAATCTTCATTTTCTTTCACCCGATCTTCTTCTCGTCACCTGTGGATGGGAATGAAGGGGGGTGAGCTTTACAGCCCGTGGGTAACAGTTTTTAACAAATATATAAGCAAAATCCTTGAAATTCTTTTTCTTTTCTGGTCTTGGAAAAAATCTCTTTGAAATCCGTAAAGAACATTTTCAAAAAGTACTTTTCTCGTTGTAGCCAAAATCGCCATTTGCAAAACATATAATTTTTAGGCTTTCAGCCATAAACCCATAAATTTATAAAACATGAATTCATCAACTCGGCAATTCATAGATGCAATGACAATTCACATATACAATGCACAACACATGGCTCGAGAGTTCCGTGGAACACAACGAATAAACCGAAGTTTATCGTAAACACAACGAGTCCGATTTCTCAGGATCGCGTGGCCTCTAACGGACAATAGGGAGCGAGCTTAAACGCCGACGCACGTGACTAACACAACGTTCTCTCTCGCCCAAACAAAAGCACATACTCATGCTCAATCACTTTATCGAATGCTCTTTTCCAAATATACGAAATGCCATGGAATCTTTCGAGGCATAACATAAATGTATTTTGCATTTCATCAAACGTTTATGTATGGAATCAATAATGATTTTTCAAATCATTCACATAATGGTGCAACATTTACGATGCAATTGAAATCAGAAAATCTCTTTATTTAAAGAAAGCATTAGTGGCTTATAAATTTTATTATAAACAGGTACCCACCTCGAATCGATGCTAGAGACTTCTTCCTTGCTCCAATTTGTCCATTGATTCCTTCTTTCTTCCAATTTAACTTTACCTAAAGCAATTCCACACAAATTCAATATCATAATTAACTTAATCCTCAAATTGAACTTAGAAACACTAATCCCTCATATATTCAAGCTTTTTAAATCACAAATTTTCAAAATCCTCAAATTCCAAATTTGGGCATAAACCCTAATTAATTTCCATCCAAAATTAAACCCATAATACTAAGAAATCAACAAAATTAACTTCATACTCCACAAACCCATTCCATTTTCCATGATTCTAAACCAAAACTTCAAGAAAACTCAAATCTTAAAACCGCTCTTACCTCATTTCTCCTCCTTTTGGATTTTCTTGGTTCAATATGAGCTCTCTTCATCCTCCGCCTTTCTCTCTCTTAGAATGACATCAAAATCACTCTTCAAGTGGTAGAAAATCAAGCCCTAGCTTTCTCCCTTTTCTCCACCAAGCTTGCTCTCCTTCTCTCTTCTCTCTTATTTTCTTTCCTTTTGTTCAAGTGTCATGCCTCACTTAAAGCAACAACAACTCAATCCTTTTTATAGTGTCATGTCATTTAATGAATGGGGAATGACCCATAAGCCCCTCCATTTAAGCCTATAAACTTAACCCTTTAAGTAAACTTCCAAAATTGCCCTCCATTGGTCTTTAAACTCGACATCTTGTATGATTATTTCGATCAGGTAAATGAAGCCATTTGACAAAAATTTCTTCTAGAGAAATGTTCCTCTATGTCTTATGAATCCAATGCTTCAAGAATCAGATCGATCCGAGCTCTATAGATCAAGATATCTTCAAAATACTGAAGTTTGTTCTGCAGACCCGAGGATGAACACTATACCTAACTTCCGACCCGAATTTGGAAGTCTTAGAGGCTAAATTATAGCTCGACTTCTTCATAACATTTGTAGCCCCATGTCTCTAGTTTAATTTTCAAAAAGAATCAGATCAATCGGAGCTCTACCAACCGAGATATATCCAAAATACTAAACACTATTCAAACTTTTACAACCGATCAGCTCACTTTGATCGGGTCGATCTTTTTCCATTTAATGCCAAAACCAATCTATATAGTATGAAAAGATAAGAAAAATGTCTTAGGAATCCAACGCTTCAAAAATCGACTCAATCGGAGGTCTACACAAAAAGTTATGGCCAAAAGAAAGAAAAGGGGTCAAAAACACAAAAGAAACGATGATGCCAAGACAGACGTTAAAATTGCCTCGTGATGACATCATCATGCATTTAAGATGACGTCATCATGCATTTAAAACGAAGACTAACTTCGTCTGACCCCTTTCTCCAGAACATCCCTACTTAGAAAGATCATAACTTTCTACTCAGAACTCCAAATAAGACACGGTTTGATTCGTTGGAAAGCTAAGAGACAGATCTAAAATTTTCAAGAAGGACTCAAAGGCAAACTCAGTCTTTAAAGGGGTCAAAAATATACTCAAAGATGACCCATCGATAATCTTCTCAAAACTTTACACAGTAGCTCAACTTACAAACATCATAACTTTTTACGCAGAACTCCAAATAAGACAAATTTGGTGTCTATAGAACGGTAAAGAAACTCTCTACAACTTTCATGAAGACCTTAAAAATCAAAACGACCTTTAAATGGGTCAAAAACTCCATGCAAACTGACTGGTCGATCAACCCCACACTAAACAACATCAGAACTTCTAAAAATCATAACTTCTCTCCCGGATATCGAAAAATTTCATACTTTATGGCGTTAGAAAGCTGGAAACTTGAGCTACAACTTTCATTAAGACCACTTTGGCCAAATATATCTAGATCAGTACAGATTTGCCATTGAAGTTTCTAACACCATTCTAACACATCAACTTCACATATCAACACATCACCACAAACTATTCAACTAATTCCTCTCAAACACAATACACACAAATCTATACACAATTGATCTTTCATATCCATATATAAATCCATGTCTCATTAACATCATAAGATAAATGTTTATAAAATTAAATGGCATTCCAAGCCATATTACAACATCAGTATTCAAGTCCAAGTACAAAAGATACAAAACTCCACCATTCTCCACATATGACTGAAATCTTATTCTTACAATAATCTAACTTAAAACACCACATGCATAACCAAACAAATTGTCTTTATTTTCTAATTTCTTCAAAATTTTACACTTTCACTTTGTATTTCTTGATTTCAACTTCCATTTCAATCCACTCATCCACTTGAACTTTCATAACCCATACAAATCTATTTGAAACCCAAAGTTATCAAATCAAACAAATCTTTTCTCATCAATTTCCTTAAGGCAAAAATATCTATAACTCCATTCATATACAAAAAAATCTTATCAAATTTTTATTTTCATATTTCCAATTTCCACTAAAAGATCGGGATCCAACAATTCTCCCCCTCTTAAAAGAATTTCTCCCTCGAAATTCCTATCTGAATAATCACCAAGTAACTTATTCTCTCAAATAATCTCTTTAAATAATCATATTCATTCACTTCTGAACTAATTTCTCATCATACATATTTCTCAACTTACTCACAATTTATCACTTCTTGTATCAAATACCACCAATATCATATCATATCAATATGTCTTAACAGATTTACACAAGTCAATGATCCAATTCTTAATAACCTTAATATGGACCAATACCATTCAATTTAATCCTTTTGAACTTCCATATATATATCTATATCTTTATCATTCCAAATCAACCTATTGATCTTCCATACATATATTTCTATCATTAATCTCATCTTTCTAGCACTTCTCATTTCATCTCACAAATATTCAAAATCAAATCATCCTTCACATTAATCATTTGACTTTCTATACATATATCTCCATCACCATCTCATTATTCAAGTCATCAATGCCCAAAATCAATTCAAAAAATTGTCGAAGCCTAATCATCATGAAATTTCACTCTCATTCATTCACGTATTCCTAAAATCAATCAAATAATCACCTTTGTTCTTCAAAGCAAACTTATCCACATCAATATCACACTCTCACTAATTCAATCATACTTCTTGTCATCAAAAGCAAACGATCACTTAGCACTTTCTTACAATCTCAATCTTATCCTTACAAACTCTTATCGATTTCTTACTCATACACATACACCCAAGTAAGATCATATTACTGGGCTCTGATACCACAAATGTTGGGAACCGATCCGGAGACCGACGCCCCAACCCGAAAACGAAAAACGAATACGAATACAAACCAATATGAATCGAATCAAAGCAAGGAAACGAAACATAAGGCGAAATCAAATCAGATACGAAGCAAACTTCAGATCACAAAGCTCAACAAATCATTAACGAATCGAAAACAAATCGAATTGAAACCAATTTGTGATACGTAACAAAAAGGAGCCGACATCCGTGAACAAGTATCAAAGAAAGCGTTTGCGTTGGAAACCTTAAGACTATCAGTCAAAACTAATCCAATCCGTGTATATTTTTTCTTTCTTTCTTTCTTTCTTTCATTTTCATTCCATCTCTTACAAGTGACTTCAATATCCTCAATCCAATAACATTCACATACAATCGCACTATCCAACGTCCAATACCCCTTCATTCACATTTCTCCATATACAAATCATGCTTATATCTCAGTTGGACATACACAAGTTATATAACATATCCATGTGCAATACCATAACTCAATAGCCTCATCCAAACCTCATAAATACAATTACGATTTATACACCATTTCATAAATCAATGCTTTATAGAAATCATAGTGGCATTTTCAAGCCTTATACATTTCTCATAACCCTAAACCAAAGTACACAATACACAACAATTCCAGATTTCTCAGCAACCATCTCACTTAACAATAATACAATAAAACACATGTAAACAGAAATCTTCACTTTCTTTCACCTGATCTTCTTCTCATCACCTGTGGATGGGAATGAAGGGGTGAGCTTCTGACAAGTGGGTAACAGTTTATAACAAATATATAAGCAAAATCCTTAAAATTCTTTTTCTTTTCTGGTCTTGGAAAATATTTCTTTGAAATCCGTAAAGCACATTTTCAAAAAGTACTTTTCTCGTTGTAGTCAAAATCGCCATTTGCAAAACATATGATTTTTAGGCTTTCAGCCATAAACCCATAAATTTATAAAACATGAATGCATCAACTCGGCAATTCATAGATGCAATGGCAATTCACATATACAATGCACAACACATGACTCGAGAGTTCCGTGGAACACAACGAATAAACCGAAGTTTATCGTAAACACAACGAGTCCGATTTCTCAGGATCTCGTGGCCTCTAACGGACAGCTGGGAGTAGGCTTAAACGTCGACGTGCACGTGACTAACACAATGTTCCTCTCTCGCCCAAACAAAAGCACATACTCATGCTCAATCACTTTATCGAATGCTTTTTTCCAAATATACGAAATGCCATGGAATCATTCGAGGCATAACACAAATGTATTTTGCATTTCATCAAACGTTTATGTATGGAATCAATAATGATTTTTCAAATCATTCACATAATGGTGTAACATTTACGATGCAACTGAAATCAGAAAATCTCTTTATTTAAAGAAAGCATTAGTGGCTTATAAATTTTATTATAAACAAGTACCCACCTCGAATCGATGCTAGAAACTTCTTCCTTGCTCCAATTTGTCCATTGATTCCTTCTTTCTTCCAATTTAACTTTACCTAAAGCAATTCCACACAAATTCAATATCATAATTAACTTAATCCTCAAATTGAACTTAGAAACACTAATCCCTCATATATTGAAGCTTTTTAAATCACAAATTTCCAAAATCCCCAAATTTCAAATTTGGGCATAAACCCTAATTAATTTCCATCCAAAATTAAACCCATAATACTAAGAAATCAACAAAATTAACTTCATACTCCACAAACCCATTCCATTTTCCATGATTCTAAACCAAAACTTCAAGAAAAACTCAAATCTTAAAAACTGCTCTTACCTCATTTCTCCTCCATTTTCGGATTTTCTTGGTTCAAGATGAAGCTCTCTTCATCCTCCGCCTTTCTCTCTCTTAGAATGACATCAAAATCACTCTTCAAGTGGTAGAAAAATCGAGCCCTAGCTTTCTCCCCTTTTTCTCCATCGAAGCTTGCTCTCCCTTCTCTCTTCTCTCTTATTTTCTTTCCTTTTGTTCAAGTGTCATGCCTCACTTAAAGAAACAACAGCTCAATCCTTTTTATAGTGTCATGTCATTTAATGAATGGGGAATGTGTTAGAGTAGTGCCCTAAAGGCAATCCCCTTTAGCGCTTTTTGTTCATAGTCATGTACAGACTTTATGAATAAATAAAGAAAGGCATGTTTCATTTATTTGATATTCATTTTGTTATGAATTGATATTGATCTTTAATCAAATTAATGAAGTCTATGATATATGACATAGCATGAAGGAAATTATGATGTGATCATAATCCTGAGATTCCTATCATGTGCAATTATGTCGGTGTCTAAATTTTCCTAGTCATAGGATTAATGAGATGGACATCATTAATCCGGATGCACTAGCATATGTCATACTCCTTGATTGGATCAGCAAGGATCTCAAAAGCTGTAAATATGAGATATTTAGAGTTGACATATAGATGCTTACTAGTGGTAGTAAGTTCATTGGATGACCTGCCATGAGATCATCACATGGATTTAATGTCAGTGATAATCTCATCATAGCAATGGTGCAAGTATCCTTGACTTGAGGTACTCAAGGATATCTTGATATCGATGATCGCATTTTGACTCCATTCCTTGTGGCCTTCTAGAGGTTACTCATAGGGTGGTGCTTGGGTACAGTTTGAGGTATTCGAAGGTAATTGAGTAGCCAATAAAGGATTCATCACTTCTGTGAGAATAAAAGAGATACCCTGGCCTCTTGTCAGGATCATTACTTTAATTCTCTGGCCAGAGCATGACTATGTCATGAAGAGTGTCTTCATGGACATATAAAGTAATGAGTCCTCAGACAGGAATTGATTTCACTTGGGCTAGACTTAGTCTAGTAAGAGTTGACATATTAGCCATACTCATAACCAAGTGGGGTATAGGATGATGAAAGGACGAATTGCATAGTAATTGTCTATGGAAGGGTTCGTGATGAATTCATCAAACCGATTACTTTTTGGTCAATTGGGGGTCATGATGTGTTGCTAGATACCGCTCATGACTTGCTCAGATTAATTGTTAATCTAAGTGGCCAACATAACCGAAACCTAAAGGGTCATACGATAAGAGTGACTCGAGAATCAGAAATAGTAATTGGACGAGTTCCAATTATGGAGAGCATTAGATTAAATGGATCCCGATGAGATCGAGATATGTCCCGATGAGATCGCGACATCGATATTTTCAAAAAGGTTTTCGATGGTTTTCCATCTTAGGCCCTAGAGACCAACCCAGTGTGACTGGACCACTTCAGTAATATATATACATATATATATATGATTAATTAATTAAATAATTAATTAATATATATATATATATGCATGTTACGTGGAAAGGGAGAGAAGAAGCATGGAAGCTTCTTTATTGTTTTAGTCATCATCTTTCATTTAATTACTAAAAGACAAAATGAAATAAAGTAAGATGAGAAATGAAGATGATGCTCGTTGGTGATATAAACAAGAAAAGAAAGAGTCTTTTCTTGGTGAAATAGAAGGGTTCTTCGTAGGTTTTAAGAAGGGAAGAAAGAAAGGTTGAAAACTGGTTTTTCTCTCATCCTCTCTTCACCAACGATTAAGCTCTCTTCTCCAAGAGTTTCATCTCTTCCTTCCAACGTGATCCAAGCTCTCCAGGACAGAGGTAGGGTCTAGCAGCTCTTATTCTGTTCTAGCTATTCCCGGGTCAAAAGGGTTTGACTCGGTTAGGTTTTCTGATCTCTGCGTGGATACCTTTAGAGATAGTCTCTATTGGCTATTCAGGTTTGAGTTTTCATATCGACACCGGGATCCTGGGTTTCGGGAAGGTCCCGGGAATAAAAATTTTTTGTTTTCGCTGCTGGAACATGTGATGTTCCTCCCGGGATTTTCCTACAGTGGTATCAGAGCGTCTGGTGTCGTGTATGAAGCTTTAACTGAAGCTAGATCATAAACCCTAATTGCTTGTGATGTTGTAGCATGCATTCTGTTCAGATTTCGAATTGCTATAGAGATAGGGTTTTCGAAAATTTTCTCGCCAGGAATGTTCATAACATGTTAGAGAATATTTCTACGAATTTTCAGAATTTATCGATTTGATTAGATAAAGTTTTGCTAATTATTTCCCTAAGCTTATAGATGCTGTTTTTGAAACGATTCTGTGAACAGGCAGTAGTATAAAATCAAGAATAAATTCTAGAAAAATCTTTTTCTGGATTTTCCTTCACCTACATGTCTCTAAGATGTTGGTAAATGGCTGTGAGCATGGAAATTGGATTTCAAGGTGATTGGATATTTATTTTGGATTTTATTCTATGCTGTTGGGAATTGCTGTGTTGATGAACACAGAATTTTAATCGGTTTTGTTATTTTGGTTGACTGAGTTTTTGATGGCCTAAAATCCTGAAAAAATTCAGGTAGAATTTTCTGAACATTTAGTAACCTATATAAGTTTCTCAGTATTTATTGAAAATTTTTCATTGATCATTTCAAGCAATGTACAGAACTGGACAGTTTTGGTGTAAATTGTTGGGACTGTTTTGCTTGGCTTGATTGAGTTTGCTTTTTCAATTCCAATGCCTTGCAGCATTTTTAATGTGATTAAAAATGTGTTATCTTGATGTAGTATGATTTCCAAATTGAATTGCTTGAATTTTCTTTTCCAAGAATTTTTGAATGCCGAATTGGTCACATTTATATCTCGTTGGTATATTTCATTTTCTTGCTTGTTTTGGCCGTCACAATTTTTGTGACAAGTGCCGGAGTAGTTTTGAGAGTGTATGCACTAGCTTGAGATGCTTAGGGTGAGAATTTGGGTGTTATTAAATTGTTTGGATATTTATGAGTTTTGACTCATTTCAAGCTTTTAATATAGTTTGACTATTTAAGGCATTCATGGATCAATGAAGTGTTCATTGATACATCAACTAACAGATATTACCTTAGGTATGATGGTGTTGAGAATTGGAATTGCATTGATTGAGGAATTAGCCGATTAGAAATAATAGCAATCTTGCAGAATAAATCGACTTGTTTGCAGAATAAGTCGACTTGTTTGCTACATAAGTCGACTTGTTTTTTGGATAAGTCGACTTGTTTTCTGGATAAGTCGACTTGTTCAAGATTTCAGTATAAGTCGACTTGTAGCTTCTTGTAAGTCGACTTATACATGGGCAGGTGAAATAAGTCGACTTGTGTCATACAAGTCGACTTGTGTGTGGGCAGAAGCATAAGGTGACTTGCATTTGATGAAAGTCGACTTGTGACATGCTCAGGTTGGATGATGGATGATTATAAGGATTGATTCAATTTGATTGATGAAACCTAAATCATGCCATATAGTCCTAGCGACTATGATCCTTCACTTGAGTTTAGAGTTTCTAAATCCCTCCTCGGTATATGAAAACTAACGCCTTCCATTAATATGGTAAGAACCGTAGTTCTTATAGGATGGGTTGTTGGGTAAACCCAAGCTCACTCTATACTGGATATGTTCGAACCATGAAAATATGATTTTTCGATTAATGGGTTGGTTTTCACCGAAGCGTTGGTTTGTTGAGTAAACTCAAGGTCAACGTGATGAGGCGAAATTGGGTAGCATACATCGATGTATGCGCATCAAAGAGTCGATACTCCAATGTAAGTGCATACATCAACAAGTTGATAAAGACGATCGATAGTTGTGTCTAAGATGTAATTGGTATATCTGATACCTCCCGAGACATAAGGTGGCTTGTTGGGTAAACCCAAGGTCATTCTCAATGTCGGTTATCGATGATGCAATTGGTATGTTCGATACCTACCGATTGACCTAAGTTATGGCTTGTTGGGTAAACCCAAGGTCATTCTTAGCAATATCGGATATCGACCCACTAGACATTATGTCACTTTGTTTCTTTGGATTCAGAATGAGGGTTATGGATTCTATGAAACTAGTGGGAGCTTTTTGCATATCATTCAAGTCCTTATGATTATGCAGCTATTCCTATTCTAACATTCTTCCTCTCTATCCGTGTAGGTTATTTGAAAATGTCGTCAAGTGTGAATCTTCGCTCACTTATGGATTCCAACAAGTTAACTGGACCGAATTTTCTTGACTGGTTAAGGAATCTGAGAATAGTTCTCAGATCTGAAAGTCTAGGATATATCCTAGATTTTCCGCTTCCAGATGCACCTGCTGTCGATGCTTCTGATAAAGATCAGAAAGCATATCGTAAGCATCTAAAGGACAGTGATATGGATACTTGCATTATGCTTGTCTTTATGTCACCAGAGCTGCAGAAGCAGCACGAGTCCATGGATGCTCACACTATAGTTTTTCATCTTAGGGAGCTGTTTGACGAGCAAGCCCGGTCCGAAAGGTTCGAGACCTCAAGGCTTCTCTTCACCACAAAGATGGCTCTAGGGACATCTCAGCATGCGCAAGATACTCAAGATGAATGGCTATATTAAGAGATTGGCCGCCTTAGGTTTTGCAATGGATCATGAATTAAGTATAGACTTAATTTGTTGGATTGTCCAACGGTTATGCGATTCAGTGCTAAACTATCGGATGAACCAAATATCCACTACAATACCGAGTGATCAATCTCTTTCAAGACAATTGACGGACTATCAAGAGTGATAGTAAGCAAGTGTTGGTGGTTGCTTCTTCATCTTTGGGTCCAAGAAGAAGAACCCAAAGAAGAAGAAGGCAAAGAAACCAAAGGAGGCGCCATCAAGAAGAAGACCAAAGAAGTCGCCCCAAAAGGAACTTGCTTCCATCATGCGGTAAAGATGGCCATTGAGGCGCAATTGTAAAGTCTATTCGAGTATTGAAGCGAAGAAGGCATCGGATGCCTCGACTACTTCAGTTTGTATGTCATTGAAGTTAATCTTCATTCTCGATCACAACATTTGGGTATTTGATCTTGGTTGTGGCTCACACATATGTAATGATATGCGAGGGCCTCGTGGACGATGAGGCAACTCATGAAGGAGAAGTAGACCCACGTGTTGGAAATGGAGCAAGAGTTGCGCATTAGCCGTAGGAACCTATGTTTTGTCTCTCCCTCTTGGGCTTGTCTTTGGAATTGGATGATTGTTATTTTGTACCGCTTTTGACAAAGAATATATTCTGCATTTCGTATCGAATAGATTTGGATTCCATATGAATTTTAGTAGCAATGGTTGTTCTATCAATTCTAATGGAATGCTTTATGGAACTGGTACATTATGCAATGGTATTTACATATTAGATATGTCTAATCCAATTTTAAATGTCAATGACACCAAACGGCATAAAAGAGATAATCTAAAGTCAACTTACTTATGGCATTGTCGCCACGGCCATATAAATGAGACGCGATCGCTAAACTCCATAAGAGTGGCGGTTTAGGGTCATTTGATTATGAATCATATGACACATGCGAATCTTGTTTATTAGGCAAGATGACTAAGTTACCCTTCAAGGGAAAGGGTGAACGAGCGATTGGAGTATTAGACCTAATACATTCAGATGTATGCGGTCCGATGTCCATCCATGCCGAAGTGGTTGTCGTTACTTCATTACCTTTATCGATGATTATTCACGATATGGGTACTTGTATATCGATGAGATACAAATCAAGCGTTGAAAAGTTCAAACAATTCAGAAATGAAGTAGAAAACTAGCTTGGTAAAAGTATCAAGGCATTACGATCCGATCGTGGTGGAGAATACTTAGACCAACAGCTTCGGATTATCTCGTAGATAATGGCATTTTATCTCGATGGACTCCTCCTACACGCCGCAAAGACAACGGTGTGGTGAAAGGAGAAATCGAACCTTGTTGGACATGGTACGATCAATGATGGGTTTAAATAAAGTTACCAAAATTGTTTTGGGGTATGCGCTAGAGACAATTGTTTACTTGCTAAACAGAGTTCCCTCTAAGACAGTTGATCTTACTCCATATCGATGTGGACTAATGAAAACCTTATCTTTCTCATTTGAAAGTATGGGGTTGTCACCTTCACGTGAAGCGGATTCAAAGATAAGCTTGAAGCAAAGTCGACAAGTGTTTGTTTGTAGGATATCCTAAAGAGACCATGGGATATCAATTCTACTCACGAGGAACAAAAGGTGTTTGTTTCAAGCATGCTGTCTTTTTAGAGAGAGTTTTTTCGAGAAGAAGGTGGGAGCAAAGTCGAACTTGAAGAAGTTCAAGATGCTCAAACAAGCATGTATCAATCGCTGAACTCAAAGCTGTCACTCATTCGATGAAGTGTGATTCAACCTTCATTGCACACGAAGTTCAGAGGTCAAGTAGGATGCGCATTGTTCTAGAGATACGGATTTCGTAAACGAACAGAATGATGTATTGCTCATAGAACATGATGAGCCTGCTACCTATGAAGAGGTTACGAAAAGTTGAGTCGAAAAATGGCTTTGTGCCATGAAAGCGAAATGGATTCCATGTACATAAACCAAGTATGGACTTTGATTGATGCACCAAGGGATAAAACTTATAGGTGCAAATGGGTTTCAAGAAGAAAACCGACATGGATGGTAATGTGATTACCATAAAGAAGGCTTGTGGCCAAAGGATTTCGCCAAAGACAAGGAGTTGACTATGACGAGACCTTGACCCGTAGCAATGCTCAAATCCATTCGGATACTCCTAGCCATTCTTTGCTCATTATGATTATGAGATATGGCAAATGGATGTGAAGACGGCTTTCCTTAACGGAAATCGCCGAGGATGTGTACATGACACAACCAGAGGGCTTCACTTCGATGATGGCGAAAAGGTATGCAAGCTTGAAATCCATCTATGGATTGAAGCAAGCATCCAGAGTTGGAACATCCGTTTTGATGAGTCAATCAAAGAGTTTGGTTTTCTCAAAATCCGGATGAGTATTGTGTGTACAAAAGGTTAATGGAATGCAATCGTTTTCCTTGTGTTGTATGTAGATGACATATCGTTACTCGAAACGATGTCTCAATCCGCAATCGTTAAAATTTGGTTGTCCAAGCAATTTGCGATGAAAGACCTTGGTGAAGAAACTTATATCCTTGGGATAAAGATCTATAGAGATAGATCAAAGAGGTTGCTTGGTCTTTCACAATCATCGACATAGACAAGATGCTAAAGAGGTTTAGCATGGAGCAATCCAAGAGAGGGTTTCTTCCATCACTCATGGGATAACACTCTCGAAATCTATGTCCTAAGACACAAGATGAGAGGATGCGCATGGATCGATCCGTATGCATCCGCAGTAGGATCGATCATGTATGCTATGTTATGTACGAGGTCCGATGTATCGTATGCTCTAAGTGTTACGAGCGGATACCAATCGGATCCTGGTGAGGGTCACTGGGTGGCTGTCAAGAACATCCTCAAGTACTTGCGAAGGACTAAGGATGTTTTCTTGATATATGGAGATGGAAATCTCCAAGTGAGCGGCATACGGATGCAGCCCAATCGACAAGGATGACCGGATCCCATCAAAGTTATGTTTTCACGCTAAACGGCGGAGCGATCGGTTGGAAGAGTTCCAAACAAGAGACAATGGCGATTCGACGACCGAGGCAGTAGTACATTCACGCATCGAGGCGTAAAGGAAGTCGTTTGGATCAAGAAGTTCATTTCGAACTTGGTGTGGTTCTAGTCGTGATGGACCCATACAGTTGTATTGTGACAACAATGGGGCTATTGCTCAGCAAAGAACCGAGGTCTCACCAACGATCTAAACACGCACTCGCAGATATCATCCGATTCGAGATCATTGCTAGAGGTGATGTCGCGATCAAGAGGATTCCCACATAGCAGAACATTGCTGATCCGTTAACGAAGCCATTGTCACAGAAGAATTTTGATTCTCATGTACTCGCTTATGGTATTAGATACCAAGGCGATTGGCTTTAGGTCAAGTGGGAGATTTATTAGAGTAGTGCCCTAAAGGCAATCCCCTTTAGCGCTTTTTGTTCATAGTCATGTACAGACTTTATGAATAAATAAAGAAAGGCATGTTTCATTTATTTGATATTCATTTTGTTATGAATTGATATTGATCTTTAATCAAATTAATGAAGTCCATGATATATGACATAGCATGAAGGAAATTATGATGTGATCATAATCCTGAGATTCCTATCATGTGCAATTATGTCAGTGTCTAAATTTTTCCTAGTCATAGGATTAATGAGACTGGACATCATTAATCCGGACAGACTAGCATATGTCATACTCCTTGATTGGATCAAGCAGTGGATCTCAAAAACTGTAAATATGAGATATTTAGAGTTGACATATGGATGCTTACTAGTGATAGTAAGTTCATTGGATGATTCGCCATGAGATCATCACATGGATTTAATGTCGTGATAATCTCATCATAGCAATGGTGCAAGTATCCTTAGACTTGAGGTACTCAAGGATATCTTAGATCTTGATCCCGCACTTTGACTCCATTCCTTGTGGCCTTCCGGAGGTTACTCATAGGGTGGTGCTTGGGTGCATTTGAGGTATTCAAGGTAATTGAGTAGCCAATAAAGATTCATCACTACGTGAGAATGTAAGAGATACCTGCCTCTTCGTCAGATCATTACTTTAAGTCTCGGCGAGCATGACTATGTCATGAAGAGTGTCTTCATGGACATATAAAGTAATGAGTCCTCGACAGAACCGATTTCACTGGCTAGACTTAGTCTAGTAAGAGTTGACATATTAGCCATACTCATAACCAAGTGGGGTATAGGATGATGAAAAGACGAATTGCACAAGAATTGTTCATGGAAGGGTTCGTGATCGGTTCGTGATGAATTCATCAAACCGATTACTTTCGGTCAATTAGGGGTCATGATGTGTTGCTAGATACCGCTCATGACTTGCTCGGGATTAATTGTTAATCTAAGTGACCAACATAACCGAAAACCTAAAGGATCACACGATAAGAGTGACTCGGAGAATTTGTAAAATAGTAATTGGACGAGTTCTAATTATGGAGAGCATTAGATTAAATGGATCCCGATGAGATCGAGATATGTCCGATGAGATCGCGACATCGATATTCTTGAAAAAGGTTTTGGTGGTTTTTCCATGCGGGGCCGGTAGAGACCAAATTCAGTGTGATTGGACCACTTCAAGAATATATATACATATATATATATGATTAATTAATTAAATAATTAATTAATATATATATATATATGCATGTTACGTGGAAAGGAGAGAAGAAGCATGGAAGCTTCTTTATTGTTTTAGTCATCATCTTTCATTTAATTACTAAAAGACAAAATGAAATAAAGTAAGATGAGAAATGAAGATGATGCTCGTTGGTGATATAAACAAGAAAAGAAAGAGTCTTTTCTTGGTGAAATAGAAGGGTTCTTCAGAGGTTTTAAGAAGGGAAGAAAGAAAGGTTGGCGGTTTTCTCTCATCCTCTCTTCACCAACGATTAAGCTCTCTTCTCCAAGAGTTTCATCTCTTCCTTCCAACGTGATCCAAGCTCTCCGGACAGAGGTAGGGTCTAGCAGCTCTTATTCTGTTCTAGCTATTCCGGGTCAAAAGGGTTTGACTCGGTTAGGTTTTCGATCTCTGCGTGGATACCTTTAGAGATAGTCTCTATCGCTATTAGTGTTTGAGTTTTCATACCGACACCGGGATCCTGGGTTTCGGGAAGGTCCCGGGAATAAAAAATTTTTCTTTCTGCTACTGGAACATGTGATGTTCCTCCCGGGATTTTCCTACAGAATGACCCATAAGCCCCTCCATTTAAGCCTATAAACTTAACCCTTTAAGTAAACTTCTAAAATTGCCCCTCCATTGGTCTTTAAAACTGACATCTTGTATGATTATTTCGATCAGGTAAATGAAGCCATTTGACAAAACTTTCTTCTATAGAAATGTTCCTCTATGTCTTATGAATCCAATGCTTCAAGAATCAGATCGATCCGAGCTCTATAGCTCAAGATATCTTCAAAATACTGAAGATTGTTCTACAGACCCGAGGCTGAACACTATACCTAACTTCCGACCTGAATTTGGAAGTCTTAGAGGCTAAATTATAGCTCAACTTCTTCATAAAATTTGTATCCCCATGTCTCTAGTTTAATTTCCAAAAAGAATCAGATCAATCGGAGCTCTACCAACCGAGATATATCCAAAATACTAAACACTATTCAAACTTTTACAACCAATCAACTCACTTTGATCGGGTCGATCTTTTTCCGTTTAATGCCAAAACCAATCTATATAGTATGAAAAGATAGAAAAATGTCTTAGGAATCCAACGCTTCAAAAATCGACTCAATCGGAGGTCTACACAAAAAGTTATGGCCAAAAGAAAGAAGAGGGGTCAAAAACACAAAAGCAAACGATGATGTCAGCACAGACGCAAAAATTCGTCTGTGATGACGTCAGCACAGACGCAAAAATTCGTATGTGATGAAGTCAGCACAGACGTAAAAATTCATCTGTGATGACGTCATCACAGACGAAGATGACGTCATCACAGATGAAAAATGAAGACTAACTTCGTCTGACCCCTTTCTCCAGAACATCCCTACTTAGAAAGATCATAACTTTCTACTCAGAACTCCAAATAAGACACGGTTTGATTTGTTGGAAAGCTAAGAGACAGATCTAAAATTTTCAAGAAGGACTCAAAGGCAAAATCAGTCTTTAAAGGGGTGAAAAATTTACTCAAATATGACCCATTGATAATCTTCTCAAAACTTTACACAGTACCTCAACTTACAAACATCATAACTTTTTACGCAGAACTTCAAATAAGACAAACTTGGTGTCTATAGAACGGTAAAGAAACTCTCTACAACTTTTATGAAGACCTTAAAAATCAGAACGACCTCTAAATGGGTCAAAAACTCCATGCAAACTGACTGGTCGATCAACCCCACACTAAACAACATCAGAACTTCTAAAAATCATAACTTCTCGCCCCGATATCGAAAAATTTCATACTTTATGGCGTTAGAAAGCTGGAAATATGAGCTACAACTTTCATTAAGACCACTTTGGCTAAATATATCTAGATCATTACAGATTTGCTATTGAAGTTTCTAACACCATTCTAACACATCAACTTCACATATCAACACATCACCACAAACTATTCAACTAATTCCTCTCAAACACAATACACACAAATCTATACACAATTGATATTCATACACAATTGATCTTTCATATCCATATATAAATCCATGTCTCATTAACATCATAAGATAAATGTTTATAAAATTAAATAGCATTCTAAGCCATATTACAACATCAGTATTCAAGTCCAAGTACAAAAGATACAAAACTCCACCATTCTCCACATATGACTGAAATCTTATTCTTACAATAATCTAACTTAAAACACCACATGCATAACCAAACAAATTGTCTTTACTTTCTAATTTCTTCAAAATTTTTCACTTTCACTTTGTATTTCTTGATTTCAACTTCCATTTCAATCCACTCATCCACTTGAACTTTCATAACCCATACAAATCTATTTGAAACCCAAAGTTATCAAATCAAACAAATCTTTTCTCATCAATTTCCTTAAGGCAAAAATATCTATAACTCCATTCATATACAAAAAATCTTATCAAATTTTATTTTTATATTTCAATTTCCACTAAAAGATCGGGGTCCAACAGAGGAGCAAGAGATGAAAGCCTTGATTCAGATGACTCCTAATGAAGCACATCGAAGCAAGCAGCGCAGTCAGATTAGGAGGATGATAAACCGTATCTAATGGTATACAACTACCACAAGTTTTGAGGAAGCGAAGTTGAAGATCAAAATGGTGGAAGTAGTTACGACGTAAGACCGCTATTGCAATCGGTGTTCAACCGGTGAAGAAGATAGTATTGTGGTACAACCTATGGTGATTAAGCATAACACATGGCGATTACTCAAAGAAGGCGAAAAGATCTTCTATGATACTTTGGGATTTCTTGCTACTATGCCATATCCTACAAAACGTCCACGCCATCGGTGTATTATTTTCCCAATCACTAAAATATCTGAGAGATAATGGTTGCACAGATATACAACCAAGATTCTCAAAAGATTTTACTAGGGGAAATCAAAATTATATCCTCGAAGATGATGCTAGTGATGATCATCGTCTGCAGATCAAATCGCGAAGAGGTGAAAAATTGATGAAGCATGCACGCCGCATGTAAGTCGATAAAGCGAAATGCAGCCATACTAATAGTGAGGAAGACCGCCGATGGGGAAGAATAAGAACAGAACATTTACTAAGTTCCTCATTCAGACAGTTCTTCAGATAGCCCTTTGTCTAATACACTATCTATTGAAACACAAGCCCTACCATCGCAAGGACGACGATTCTTGATCTCGCCGCTCCTTTTGATTTAGATCTTCACAAGTCGAAACGCTCATTCGTCCACCTACCTTTGAGATCAATGAAGACTACATCCCATCCTCTGATGCTTACTTCAATTCTTTTCGCTCCTCCATCAGCAGAAGTTGATCAAGCCTCTTCGTCGGTTGATCCATCAGATGAAGTTAGCAGATTACGAGGTGAACTCAACGACATGAAGGAGACGGTGAATGATCTGAGAAAGATGATAGCAGAAGCTGCTGAAGATCCGTAATCGTTAATCATTTTTATTATAACAAATAGGGGAGAGCAGGAAAGAAGATAATCAATGAAAAGGAGAGGATGTTCGACAAAGAAGGTGTGACCACAATGACGAAGAAAGGAAGAAGATAAGTTTTTTTTCTACTTTGCAAAATCAGAATTTACTTTGTTACATTTTCTTTTCTTGTATGTAATTTGTTATATTCAAAAGGGGAGATTGTTAAGTCAAAATGACTTTACATAAAATGATTTTGATGTATAACAAACAAAGAGAGATCATATACAAGAAAAACAAAGCGACGCAGACGCAAATGCAAAGCATACAGCACCCAAATGCAAAGCGAATACGACGCAAATACAAAGAGACGCAGACGTAAATGCAAAGAAGATTTAAATGCAAAGCGACGCAGACGCAAATACAAAGCAGACGCAGACGTAAATGCAAAGCGACGCAGACGCAAATGCAAAGCGAACCTGAGCATTTAAATGCAAAGGCATACGATTTAAATACAAAGCGACGCAGACGAAATACAAAGCGACGCAGATGCAAATGCAAAGCGACGCAGATGCTAAATGCAAAGCGACGAGACATAAAAAGCAAAGCAGATTTAAATATGAAACAGATGCGAGACGAAGTAAAGAAGCGAGTACGAAGAGTCGGGATTCAATTAATTCTGTAACTCAATGATTAACTGCTTTAAAGATTAAAGATTCAAGATTCAAGAAACAAGAAGCGATTAGAGGCGAAGGCTATAAATTCAAGTCAAGTCAAAACTGAAAAACTGCGATTTTAGAAAAATTACACAAAGTGAAAAGCGATTAAGTGCAAACTAGTGAGAGCTATCTTATTGTAATAAAGTATTCAAATATTTTTCCGAAAAGAAAAGGTGTATGATATAACTGCAGAGGCTAAGTGTGAAAGAATACCGATTGTAGAGACCAAGAGGCTCGTGAAAGAATACTTGTAACGATCAAGAGATAGTGAAATCTCATAAGAAAATCGAGGATCGGACGTAGCCCACGGTTTGGGTGAACCAGATAAATCGCGTGTCTACCACTCTTACTCTCTATCTCGTTTTAGTTTCAAATTTTATCGTTACTTTATTGCTCATATTCATAATATTGAGAAGTTTGATCAATCGAATAAATAAAAATTCTGTAAAGATTTTTATTCCTAACAAGTAATTCGAAAAGACTTATAAAGAGGGGAATACACAATTCAACCCCCCCTTCTCGTGCATTCTATTATTGTTTTCGAAGTGCTGTGTTAACTTGTGATTCACTTCAGTAGCTTCCTCAGAAGAGTGATTTTTCTAAAGGACTTTCACCAATGGAATCACCTGCTCCTCACCGCTAACCTGCGTGATCCTATAATCCGCTGGCTCCTCAACATAGGTCAAATCATGGCTACCTCAATCTCCGAGTAGGAATCACATCGTCGGGTCGAACGGTGCCGTCGGAGCATACTAACATGAAATACATCATGCATCTGGGACATCTCACTCGGTAATGCCAATCTGTAAGCCAACGGTCCTATCCTCTCAAGGATCTCATACGGACCAATATACCGAGGGCTCAACTTGCCCTTACGGCCAAATCTCAGTACTCCTTTCCAAGGAGACACTCGGAGAAACACTCTGTCACCTACACTATATTCCATCTCTCACCGATGCTGATCCACATAGCTCTTACATGCATCTGCCCCGAGCGCTTGATGTGACTCCGGATCAACTGTATCTTATCTACTGTGTCCTGAATCAGCTCGGGACCCTCTATCGATCTCATACCCTCTTCATCCCAATACATTGGCGATCAACACGGCCTCCCATACAAGGCCTCATACGGTGCCATCCCAATACTACTCTGATACTGGCTATTATATGCAAACTCAATCAGTGCTAAATACTGATCCCATGATCCTCTGAACTCCAATACACAAGCTCGAAGCATGTCCTCAACAATCTTAATCGTCCTCTCGCTCTGTCCATCTGTCTGAGGATGAAATACAGTACTGAAGTTCAACCTCGTACCCATAGCAGTCTGTAGGCTCTTCCAGAACCTCGAGGTGAACCTGGGATCCCTATCTGAGACTATCGACAACGGAACCCCATGCAATCGTACAATCTCTGCCACATACTTCTGGGCCAACTGATCGAGAGTATTACTCTCCCTCACTAGTAAGAAGTGAGCCGATTTAGTCAATCGGTCCACTATGACCCAGATAGCATCATGCTGCCTCGGTGTCCTAGGCAATCCCATCACAAAATCCATTTTAATTCGTTCCCATTTCCACTCTGGAATGGGCAACGAATGCAACTTACCCACTGGAGCCTGGTGCTCAGCTTTAACCTGTTGGCAAATCAGACACCTGGAAACATACTCTGCCACTTGCCTCTTCATACCAGGCCACCAGAAATGTAGCGCCTCCTTACCGTAGAGTATACATCGGGACGCCCGTAGGTCATACCGATACATATCCTACAATGAGGGTGCACTACCAAACAATCACTTCTAATAAACCTCATGGCATCAATAATTTAAGCAGTAATGATCACATTCACTAAAATTTTGAAACCAAAAGAGTACTTCTTATCTCATTTCTGAAAACCATACTTATGTCATCATTACAAACATACAGAGCCAAAATGAACAATAATAGCTCCTATCTAGGTCATCCCCAAAATATCCCAAAGGATCCCCAGCTGACCGACCTTGGGCCATGCTCCTCTCGCCGGCACACACAAAAGGAAGAGTCCCAAAATCTAGAGCTAGAAATCTCACTACCGATGTCCTAAAAAATAGTCGCAATTTAGGTGAGTTTGCGAAACTCAATGAGTAACCATCATCGATGGTTTACCCAATTCATGCATTACGCAAAATCGCGTACAAAGCAACACATATCACATTTCGAATCATAAATCAGAATTTCATACAATCATAATCACACAGTTTCAATTAATTCTATATCACATTCACAGCATAATCACAGACTAAATGCACAATGATTTCCAGTTCATTTTAATTGTTATGACTGGGCATCAGAATTATCCCATTTCTGGGCACATCACACAGAAATCGCATTTGCAGGGGTAGGAGAGCCCTCTAGGTATGCACTACTGCCCACGCGCATTAGGGATAGGAGAGCCCTCTGGGTAGGCACTAATCCCGTTTCACTTATCACAATTAGCGAGCTTATAGCTCCACTCAGATCAAAATATGCTCCAATCACTGGCGCCGCCATCGATTTCTATTTATGCCTAGCATGCGCTCACGAATTCACAAAGAATATAACACATGCGGATCACTTAATCAGAATCACAGATAGTCACACACTAAGCACATAGCACATCAGAGATTGAGAAACTAACTAGGTTACTCACCTCTAAACTTCCGAAGCATCGTCGGAAGTCTCCCATTGCGTCGAGGATCGACGCCCACTTGAGCCTTTACAGTAATCATAATATCCGAATATCACTAATTGCACCAATTTCAATAACCAGAAATGCTGATGTCTCAAATGAATAATGTACTATGCATGGCAAGACATTTCCGACCCTATAATCGATTATCTCAGTTCCGCATTTCCACACTAATTCATCGAAATTTCTAATTCCATAAGTCAATTTGCTAAGTTCTAATTCTCCAAAGTCAAATTCTAATACACAGGAATTATCGTTGAATCAGATTCAAATTCACTATGCAATTGCCATCCGATTTCAAGAATTACCGAATTAAATTTTCGAAACTTAATTCTCTCAAATTGAAATTCGAACTCCCCAAATTCATAATCTTTAATTTGAAATCAATCCATATTTAATTAAATTATCAATTTCCTAATTCCCAATTTCAAAAACCCTAAAAATCCAATTTTCCCACATAAGCGTTCCTCGCCATGCAAGACAAGCCTCACCTCTGCGCCATGGCGTAATCATCCGATCGCCCTCGCCATGGGTCCCACGCCTCGCCATGCTCCAATCTCCTTCGCCGCGACGCACGTCTCCTGTCATTGCTGCGGCGTAATCACGCCCGCTTCGGCATGGCGTCGTCTCATCATGCGGCGTCGACAAATTTTCATTCGTCATGCTCGCCTCACATGCCTCGCGGCGTGGGAGAAAAAATTAGCTCGCCGTGGCGTGTTCGTCAAACGTCGCGGCGTGCGAACCCAGAATCGCCAGAAAACCCAGATTCTTCTAATATAATCCGATCCCTTTCCTTCCAAATTCATTCAAAACACTCCAAAACAATATTATTCACTTAACACAACTTATTTCTAACCTCAAATCCATCAAATAAGCATTATTCCATAATCACCCAAATCAAAATCACATTTTACCCTAAAACCTATATCATCCGAAACTTTCTAACTTCCAAACAATCAATCACTTAATTTCTTGCTTGAATCAAACTATAGAAAACATAAATAAGCAATAACTTACTTGATTAAGCCTTAAACTCTTCCAAATCACCAAGAAATCCACTTGAGAAGAAGAAGAACAAAGCAATTTTCTCCGAAAAAGAAGCAAACATCGCTCTCAAAGTTCAAAGGCATAGGCTTTATATATATCTGAAACCTTAAGGCTTGTTTGGCAATTTCAATTGCCACAAGTCCAATCGAACCACCTCAATTCAATTTCTAACTTTAATTTCTCCCAATTTCAATAGTTCATACCCTAATTCTTCAAATCATAATTTAAATTATCTCATATCAATTATCAATCGAATTCGAACCAAAATCGCAATTAAATCGGTCTACTAAGCCATTATTCCAAATCAAGCCTAATACTCCAAAATTCTAAAAAATTCCTATAATTCCACAAAATTAGAAAACTCATTATCATATACTCCAATTTTCAATTCTCAATGCCTATGTTCAATTTGACTCCTCAATTTCATAAATCAAGTTCTAAAATATTAAATTCCACTAATAACACAATTTCTCCAAATTCACAAATCAAAGCACACTAAACCTTAATCACAAAGTCTCCAATGACACAAACAAGTCGGAATTCTGTCATACATGCATGTACATACAGATGCTAATGAAATGCTGAACATTTATCAAATGTGCAGAGGCTATAAATACAGATGCAGAATACGTATACAGAATACGTATAAGAGGAACTGTACACATCCTATCAGTGACGGGATGTTACAAGAAATGTTGTCTTAGAGTACGATACATCTTGGTCGTACCAGGATGCATAGCATAGGCAGCTACATGTGCCTCCTCCAGAATCTCACGTCTCAAATCATCAATATCAGGCACACACAGTCTCTGTCCCATCCATAACGTCCCATCTCTTAACTCAAACTCCGAATCAGTACCGGCCTGGACTCTCTCAATCAGTCTCACTAACACTAGGTCTTGATCCTGAGCTCTCCGAATCCTGTCATGCAACATCGACCTTAGCCTCAGAGTAGCAATCAGAGCTCCATCCTGACTCAAATCCATCTGTACATTAAGAGCTCTTAACTGAATCAGACCAGGTAACCTCGAAACCTGAACCTGAGCTGCACTACCATGCGATCTCCTACTCAGTGCATCGGCCACCACATTGGCCTTCCCTGGATGATACTCAATCGCAGTCATAGTCCTTCAAGAACTCTATCCATCTCCTCCGTCTCGATCGAGCTCTCTCTGACTCAACAGATACCTCAAACTCTTATGATCGGTGAAGATCTGGAACGTCTCCCCATACAGATAATGTCTCCAGATCTTTAGAGCAAAAACCACTGCGGCCAACTCTAAGTCATGTACCGGATATTTCACCTCGTGAGACCTCAACTGTCTCGAGGCATACGCTATAACTCTCCCATGTTGCATCAATACACATCCCAATCCCTGATGCGAGGCATCACTGTAAACCACAAAGTCTCCAGTCCCAGATGGAATGCCTAACACCGGTGCAGTCGTCAACCGATGTTTCAGCTCCTCAAAGCTCTTCTGGCACTCCTCATACCATCTGAACGGCACATTCTTCCTCAATAGCTTCGTCAAAGGGGCAGAGATCAACAAAATCCCCTCGACGAACCTGCGGTAATAACCGGCTAATCCTAAGAAACTCCGCAACTCTGGAACACTCCTCGGAATCTGCCAACTCATCACTGCCTCTATCTTGTGAGGATCCACCTGGATACCCTCACTGGACACCACATGCCCCAGAAACACAATCTTATCAAGCCAGAATTCACACTTAGTGAATTTGGCGAACAACTACCTCTCTCTCATGACCTGCAGAACAATCCTCAGGTGCTCAGCATGCTCCTGTCTAATCCTCGAATAGACCAGAATATCGTCAATAAATACTATCACGAACTGATCCAGGTAGGGCTGAAAAACTCTATTCATCAAAGCCATGAAGGTTGCCGGGGCATTAGTCAACCCAAACGACATCACTAGGAACTCGAAATGCCCATACCTTCTCCTGAAAGCACTCTTAGGCACATCGGCCTCTGCAATCCCCATTTGGTAATAACCTGATCTCAGGTCCAACTTTGTGAACACCTGAGCTCCCTGCAACTGATCAAATAGATCATCAATCCTAGGCAGTGGATACTTATTCTTCACTGTCACCCGATTCAACTGCCTATAATCGATGCACAGTCTTAGTGTCCCGTCCTTCTTCTTCACAAACAGTACCGGAGCTCCCCATGGTGAAACACTCGGTCTAATGAACCCCTTATCCAGTAGCTCCTGCAACTGAGCCTTAAGCTCTCTCAGTTCCACCGGTGCCATCCTATACGGAGGGATCGATATAGGGGTTGTACCAGGAACGAGATCAATCTCAAATTCTGTCTCCCGCTCTGGCGGCAATCCCGGTAACTCCTCGGGAAACACATCTGAGAAATCCCTGAATACGGGAACATCCTGCAATCTCGGCTCGACTCTGGAATCTACTACGTGAGCCAGATAGGCCTCACAACCTCCCTGCATCAATCTCAGGGCACTCAAGAAGGATATCATCCTCACTGGTACTGCCTGACTAACTCCTCAAAAAACAGCTCTGGGCTGACCAGGAGACTCCATAACGACCTCCTTGGTATAACAGTCCATGATGGCCCTATGCGCAGTCAACCAGTCCATCCCTAAAATCACGTCAATCTCCCTCAGAGCCAAAACGATCAGATTGACACTCAAAACTGCTCGATCGATCTGAACCTGACACCCCATACAGACCTCTCCCAATAAAGTCGTACTACCTAGAGGTGTACTCACCTCTAACCCATACTGTAACCTCTGCCTATCCCCATGCAGTCTACATGCTAAATGCGGTGCAATGAAAGAATGGGTGGATCCAGGATCCAACAATGCGTATGCTTCAAAACCAGAAATAAGAAGCATACCTGCAACAACATCCGGGGAATCCTGGGCCTCCTGCCGAGTCATGGCATAGACCCTAGCCTGTGACTGCTGTCTTCTGCTTGGTCCCTCTGACCTCACTGCGGACCCCTCTACTCAGCCTCGGCCTCAGCCTCTCCATCCGGATCCACCTCCACGGCTCTGCTGCACCGTGGTATTGCTGCCTGATCTTCCAGTCATAGTAGATTGGGCTCCCAAAGTCTCTGGGCAGTTCCTCACTAGGTGATCCATCGAACCACACCTCAAACAGGCTCCAGATAGCCATCGACACTCTCCACTGTGTCTCTTGCCACAATGCTCACATAAAGGAGCAGATCGCCTCAAACTACGCGCCGCCGCCACCACTAACGATCTGTATAAATCGCCCTCCGCCCATGACCGGCCTATCTAGCCCTCCTGCAGATCGAAGGGCCTACTCTGTCGCTTGCTGAACCCTCTGCCAACATTGCCCTGGCTGTCACTGGATCTCTTATGCCTGGTCCCATGATCAGTCTCAGTCACACGTTGTCTCAATAGCTGCTCTATCCTCACTGCTGCAGCCCTCATCTCAATAAAATTACCCATATCCGACCTGGCCAATAGGGTACGGATCTCCGATTGAGTCCCTCAAACATCGACACTGTCACCTCAAGAGCCACCAATGAAGAAGCATAGACCACTGACTCGTTGAACCGCACCTCGTAGTCGGCCACGGTCAACTGCCCCTGCCTCAGCTCTAAGAACTCCTGTAACTTCATTTCCAGATAGATCTTGGGCATGAAATTGTCCTTGAACGCCCTCAGAAAATCATCCCATGTCAGTGTTCAGGGCCTGGTGGTACTGCTCGGGACAGTCTTCCACCACTGATATGCAGGACCCTGTAGTAGAGAAACCGCATAGTCAAAACGCTCATCCGGGTCACAGTCCATCTAATCGAGGACTCTCTCAGTCCTCTCTAGCCATCCCTCAACCTCCGCAGGGTCGGTGCTGCCATAGAAGTCAACCGGCCCCTGCTTACGCAGTTGATCATATCTCCGTTCCCGTCTCACAGGAACTCGAGGAGGCAACTCCTCTGAATGAGGCGCAAGAGACTCCCTACTAGCTCCTACCGATTCCATGTCAGCTGGTAACTCAACTCGATCTCCAAGGACGGATGACCTAAAATGCATAAGAAATTCGATCAGCCCACTATTCTGCAAAGTGATTCCAAATTTCAATTTCACTAATCCCAAAAAATGTCAAACCATGCTCTGATACCACTTAATGTAACGCCCCCTCACCGTAGGGTACACATCGGGAAACCCGAAGGTCGCTCCGACACGTATCCCACGATAAAGGTGCACTACCAGAATATTTTCCTAATAATATCCACATGGCATTGCAATAATTAAAACCATAATACAAGAAATCAGTAACTTTTAAAAATCCAAAATAATCTTATCATAGCAGCAATTTCAATACAGTCATCCAAAAGCAGAATAGACAAGTCTATCAGTCCCCTAAACAAAACCAAAAAGGAAACTGATATAAGCATCTATCCTAAGTCATCCTCAAAGTCCAACCCGGTGACCGACACATGTGCCATTGCTTCTCTTGCCAAAGACGTCAAGGCGAGAAAAAGACTATCTCCGGAGCTAGGGGTCTACTCTATCGATCCTGGAAAATTAGATGCAATTTTGGGTGAGTTTGCGAACTCAGTGAGAAACCATCATCGATGGTTTACTCAAATCATGCATTACGCAAATTGCGTACAGCACGGCACAATAATATTCAATTTATAGTAGTCTATAACAGTTTGCAGTATCAAATAACAATTTACAATAACATATAACAATTTACAGTATCATATCACAATTCACAGAATTATGCAACAGTTCACAGTAGCATGTAACAATTTGCAATCTCTCATGTCATCACATAATTCAGTAAGTTTGCAATTCAATCAGTCATGTGTATACAATGCATATGAGTCTCTTTTCCAGTTATTCAGTGTTGTGCCCAAGTGCTCAGTCAGTATTCAGTGGGGGAAGCGTCAGGGATTTCTCCCCTCGGGCTCGAGGCCCGGTCAGTACAGTGTTCGAGCTCGAGGCTCTTTTCAGTGATAATAGCAACTTGGGTCACATTCCATTATCTGATCATGCATTTATGCATGCAATGCAGTGTTCAGTAATCTACAGTGTACGGTTATAAAAGCCCAATATTACATTCCTCAGTATCATACAGTAATCCAATCCAATACAGTAGTCCAATCCCATACAGTAGAAACATGTCATTCGATCATGTACATTTCAGTAATCATGCAATTTCACAGTGGCAAGTAATTCACATTGAGCATTTAGACAGTCAGGAATTTGAGAAACCAACTAGGTTACTCACCTGTAACTTTCGAGCTACTGCCTGGAAGTCCCAGTAATGTCCATGGAACGACGATCCAACGGGGCCTCTATAACAGTAAAAATACAGTCCCATTACTAGAGGCTCAATTAAGCGATTCAAGAATGCATATGTCTCAAGAAATGATGTACAATGCATGTTCACGATTTCAGGTGCTAAAACCCAATTTTGGACTCTTAGGCCCAATTCTAACTCTTCTCTCAATTGATCGACAATAATTGATCCAATCTTAATATTCAGTTCAATTTTTCCTCAATTCGTATTCCCTATAACAATTCCGTATCCATTGGGTCAAAACCTCTATAGAAAATCCCAATTAAAACTCCAATTGTCTCAATTCAATACTTAGGTCACACTATGAACCATAATTGACCTTGTTCCCTATAAATCAATGTCATTTAAATCAATTCAAATTCCCAAAATTATCCTCAATTGTAGACCTCTTTCCCTAATTCATAACGAATCTGGAATTACCTCAATCGAAGGTCTACACCCAATAAACCAAAATATAAACCATCAAAACAGTCCCTTTCGTCGTGACCTTGCGACCTTCCCCGCGACGTATGCGGGTTGCTCGTCGCGGAGTGAGAATTGCTCGCCGCGGCGAACAACTCTCATCCCTTCGCCACGACGCCCATAGGTCGCCTCGCTGCAGTGCAACTTTCTCCAGCTCGTTGCGACGTCACGTGTAGCTCGTCGCGGCGTGCTCACATTTCCTCGTCGCGGCGTGCCCTTTTTCAGACGCCGCGACGTGCGGCCAAATTTCTTCTTCCCCAATCGTTTTTCCGCCATTTTCTCTTCCTAAACCCACCATTAAACACTCCCAACTACTCAAATCAACCATAATAAATGCCACAAAACTATCAATAACAACATTAAAACTATTAAAACTTACCAATCAAGCTCAAATCCACCGATCCCTCAAAACACCGTAAACCCTAAAATCTTTCAAAACCAACGATGATCCACTCTAAAGCTCCTCAATCCTTCATCAATCACAATAAACATGTTAGCCTTACACAATAAGAAGAAACCATAAGAAAGAATCGACGAATCTCACCAATGGGGAAGGAATCGAAGACATCGTGGGAGAAGAGAAGAGAAATGCTTAAGCCTTAGGGTGAAAATCCCCAATTTCCAAACCTAAGTTATACATAGACATAGGTCTCCGAATCAGTTCAAAATTTTAGTCTCTAAATTTCAATGACTCAACATATTTATTTCCTATCAGTAAAATTTTAATTTTTTCCATTGCTATTGGACCATTCTTTCAGTAATATACAGTCAGTCGGTCAATCATCCAAATATTTCCGGTCCGGGCATTTTCTCCCGAATTTCCCGAAAATTTCCTATAAGTCACTATAATTTACCAATTACACTTAAACTATTCCAAATCAGTCATTTGAACCCAATTACTCCTGATTTCTCATTTAATCCTCGATCCAAATCCGAAATACCATACTCAAAATTAAGTACCAAAAATCATGAATGCATGTATCTATGAATAATCGATATGCAATAAACCTGTTCCTCTATAATTAGAGGCCAAGAATATGCTCAACAAGGAATGCAATGAACCCTATCAGTCTGACCCAATATTGCCATAATACCCTTGCTAACAGTAACGGGATGTTACACATCATCATCCAAATTCAACGTCATAATTAGCATAATTACTTAAATTGGTCTTGGAGAACTCAAATTGTTGGATCCCGTTTCCGAGACCCAACTTCTTACACTAAACAAGGTCACTCTTAAAATGAATCCGAAATGGAAAAAAAAAACAATAAATTGGATCATGTAGCTAACTAAACACATGAATCGGAAATAGAAGTGGATAACGGAAGAATCGAAACATATGAGACAAGTGGGTCGAAATTGATTCGAAACAAATGAAATTGAAAATCGAATACAAATCGGATACTAATGGAATCGACTACGAATGCTAATAGGATCGAATACAAATGTGAGACAAATAGATCAATTGAAACTGAAATTTTAAATCCCGACATCCGAAGCGGGAACATAGAAAAACTTGTCGCATTGGAAACCCTTATACTTAACCTATCCGAATCGGTATATTTTTTTTCTTTCTTGCTTTCTTATACAATGTATTTCATCTATCATACTTGGAAACTTATCCTTAAACTCATACTAATCTCAATTTTCTTGAGTCTTCTTAATCATCCTATTCGTATTTCTTATCATAACCATCTCATACTCATATCAATACATCCATACATTCATACACCATTTCACTTATCCATTCGCTTAATCCATAAACTATCATACACAAAAATCCGGCAGCATGACGGCTGCAATTTAACAATCCCAAAACCTGCAATTGACTTAAATACATTTCTATAAAACCAGCTCAAACAATCCAATTCATCCACATCCAAAACACATTCATATTTATTCCTCGATTCTATATACAACGCATAATCAAATCCATACATAACTTCATCATTCACGTTCATCATATACATTCATCTATATCCATACATATCCAAAATCACATTCATAAAATCAAATCAATACAATTTCATAATCGTCCACAAAAAATTATAAATCATCATATACATATCATACTCAAATTTATACAATTTCATCATTCTCATGCGTCCTGAAAGAATATGCTTGTAATACATTTATGACAATTCAAGCCATACCCAAGACCTATACAAAACCAATATCAAACTCTACTTTATACAAAATACGAGTTATACAAAACGAACATAAAAATCTTGTCACGCTTTCATCCAATCTCCTGCTCAAACACCTGGAGATGGGGATGAAAGGGGGGTGAGCTAGAGAGCTCGTGGATAATATGCTTTTAAGTGAAAAAATAAGCAAAAGTCGTTTCTCAAAACTTTGTCATCTTATAAAGGATTTCATAATAGAAATTTTATCAAATTTTTATTTCACAAACACTTCACTTTCAAAACACTTATATACACTTTTAAAAAATGTCATAGTTAAAAAAAACCTTACTTTCTTATTTCTCGTAAATCTCAAATTCTTCTTTTCACAAACCATGAACAAATTTCAACATATGAATGCATCACATTTCAAACAAGGACAATTCACATAACACATCATAATGGTTTGGCAAGTCTATAATTATGATTTAACTACACAATTCCATAAAATGGCCTTGTAGTCGTGATACACATAAGGAGTCCAAAAGGAACTCTGTGGCACTTGCAGCAGCCGGAGAAGGCTATACACATGAGTCAACGCTCACGTGATTCGGTTCGAGGGACTATGCCGCACCCACATAACATATAATTCATGAACTTGAAAACATTGCCCAAAAGGCACATTCTCGAAAACTTGATTTCATGAACATGACATATATATGCATTTCTAGCATCACTTCACAATTTACATAATTCACAAACCATAATTCACTTAAACACACAAGTTCACATATTGAATTTCAATCAATTAAACATAATGAACTAAAACAAGTATTTCAACTTTATAAAATCATTCGAAATCCATTGGATAAACAATTCAAATCATTCATGAAAACTTGTTCAAAATAATCATATAATTTTCTTAAACCATTTGAAACAATGAAATTAATCATTAATAATCTTTTCAAATTCACTTGATTCAATCATTTTGCCAAAACATTAACTTATAAAACATGATCACTTTCTTGATTTTTCCAAAACTTACAATTAGTTTAAAAACTTGAAAAAGACAAACATATTACCCACCTCTAAATTCCATGCCATAAGCTTGATCCACTCATCAATTGTCCATAGCTTCCTTGTTCTTCCAATTTACAATTACCTAAGCCATAATCCACCAAGTCCAATATTATAACCATCATAATTCTCAAAATTGATTACATAATTTACAAGCCCATACCCATTTCATGATATCTAAATCAAGCACTTCTAAAATCTCTAACTCATACAAGTGGGTATAGCCCTTATTTCTTTTCATTCAAAATCAAACATATCCCAAGTCATAATCATCAAAACTACTTCAAAAACCACAAACCCATAAGATTTCCAATGATTCTCAACCAAAAATTCGTCAAAAACTTTAAGCTTAAAGATTTCCTCTTACCTCTTCTCCTCTTCCAAATTCGAATTTCTTGATTCCCAAGGCAAGCTTTCATCATTTTCCATCTTTTTCCTTCATGAATCAATGAAAAACCAAGCTTGAACCCCAAAATTTTCGAAACCCTAGCATACCTTTCTCTTCTTTCTTCTCCATCACGGATGCTCTCTTCTCTCATCCTCTCTTTGTTTCTTTCACTCAATTTTAGTGGGCTTCTCTTCTCAAGACACAACAACAAATTTCTTTATATAGTGCCCACTCATTAAATGATTGAGAAAAGAATAAGTTGCCCCTCCTTGTAAGGCTTATAAACTTACCCTTTAAGTGGACTTCCAAAACTGCCCCTGAATTTATTTCATTTCATGCTTACTTTGGGACTTTATTTTCACCATCAAAAGTTATAGTCCAAACATGTCGGACATATCGTTCTACTAACACATTTTCTCGCAATTCACTTCCTTCCATAAATAGACATTCTTACAAGCTAAATTGAAATTTTATTTCTTCAAAACAATTGTAGCCCCATGTCTTAATTTTATTTTACCTCAAACATCGCTTCAATCGGATCTCCACAGATCCCGAATTTCACAAAATACTGAAATATGTTCAAAAACTTTCCTGTCTCACTTTGATTCAAATAATCTTGCTCAATTTAATCTCTAAAATTCATAATTTTCAATAAAAATGAAATTAATTATCTTAGGAATCCAACGCTTCGAGAACCAAGTCATTCGGATGTCGGACAAAAAGGATATTAGCAAATGATTTGACAAGGTCGGATGAGGAAGGAAAAATAGCAAGCTCAGAATGAGACAAATCATTCCGATTATCATATGATTCAATCAAACTATTTCAATTTAATTCCAATTGATACAAATTTTCATGGAGAGAAAGATACATGTTAGGAATTCAATGCTTCAAGAATCGCCTCAATCTGAGGTCGGATGAGTGAGTTATGATCAAAACAATAACCCATGCTTAAACTCTAAATCTATTTGAACATCCTTTGGCGCAAACGCCATAACTTTCTCTAAAAATATCTAAATGCCTTCGTTCTTCTTCAGTTGGAAAGATAACATCGAGATCTACAACTTGTATTAGAGGCCTCAAAATGAGATTTGGCCTCAAAACTGGTTAAAATCACGTTTTTCCCAAGGTGACCCGTAGCTGTCCGTTTAACGGACACCTACGGCCCAAACTGTACCAATTCATCCGATAATGTCCGTTAAATGGACATCCATGTCCGCCTAACGGACATGAGCAAGGGAAGGGGTCCTTTTGACTCGTAGCTATCCGTTAAATAGACTCCCATGTCCGTTTAACGGACATGGGTAACGGACATGGGTTTTCCAAACCCATTCAAACCTTTTTCCAATGCTTCTCACATCCCAAATAACATCATATATACTTATAATCTTCACATAATTACTTATTCAAAGGCCTAAACACTTCATAACAATTCAAACAACAAATTCAATTCATGAAATTCTCAAAACTCAACTAAATTGGTTCATCAAAACCTCAAATTTCAAACATTCATCAAAGCTGTCACTAACATCAATCTCAAATAACATCATAACTTGTATCAACTATAACTCTTAACTCCGATCTCGAAAACTTGCACATATAGTCTCGTTGGAAAGATAAAAGAACAAGATGAAACTTCAAAGAAGGCAACTTTGGCCAATTCTAATTCAATTATTCCCTAATTTCCCTTAAATCAACATACACATTTCTATCCACATGCAAAACTTATCATTCTTGCCAACTTCACTTCTTCTATTTTAATCTCATTCAACCAATTAAATTTGACATTTGAATCTATCCAATACTCAACCTCAATCCAAATGATTTCTTACATTCAAATCGCATCTTGTCATTCACCAAGTTCCTCTCTTGCCTTTTTCTAATATCTTACTTATATAACATAACCATGGTTCATACTTAAGGTTTTTCAGCTCATCAACCATGCATAAATCACATTCTAATATCATATTCATCTATAACATAATTTATATACAAAAGCTCTCATTTACTTTCATTTTCATATTTCAAATTTTTGCTTCAAGGTTCGGGGTCTAACACAAATCCCTTATATTGCCAAGCTATCTAAATCCACAATTTTGAAAATTCTCAAATTTCAAAATTGACTTAAACCAATTCACTCAATTTCACTCAAATTCAATATCATAAAAATCATAATTACTCAAATTGAGCTTAGGAAACATCAATTCCTCACATATTCAAGATATCTAAATCTCCAATTTTCAAAAACCCCAATTTTTAAATTTGGCCTAAACCAATTTACACAAATTTAATATCATAAATCACAAATTTCTCAAAATTGATATCATAATTCACCCATCCATCATATTTTCCATGATTCTACACTAATAATTTCCAAAAACCCCAAATTATGAAATTTGGGCATAATCCCTAATTAATCAATAATACAAAATTAAACTTCTTCTTAGCATAATCTCTTAAATTAGACACAGGAAACTCAATCACATAGCATCCTTAACCAATTTAAACCAAGAACTTATCAAAAGATTCAAAATCACAAAACTTCTCTCTTACCTTTTTCCTCTCCATTTTCGGATTTATTGCACTCCACAGCAAGCTTTCATACTCTTCCCTTTCTTTCCTCTAGAAAAAGCATCAAAGTCCCTTTTGAAACCATCAAAACCAAATTAGCTTTCTTTTTTTCCCCTTCATCTTCTTCTCCTTCAACTTCCACGAAAGCTTCTCTTCTCTTCTCTCTTATTCTTTCTTATTCTTTCTTCTTTTCTCCTCTAGAATTTTCGTGACTCTCAACCTTATACGGCAATTCATCCCATTGCTTGATGCCATGTCATTTAAAATTGATTAAAGACCAAACTATCCTTTCATATATGTCAAATTTCCAATTTTGCCCCTATACTTTACTTTAGGTTATTCTCACTTGCGGGTTTGATTCACACTATCAAGTTGAAGGAATTTGTCAAAACTTCCTTCTAGAGAAATGTTCCTCTATATCTTAATTTCATAATGCCACAAGAATCATCCAATTCGGAGCACTACATCAAAAGTTATGCTCAAAACATTTCGGGTATATTCATATTCTAACACATTTTCCATGTACGATTATTTCCATCCAGAAATTAATATTCTTAACCACAAAATTGAAACTCAAAGTCTTCATAGAAATTGTATTCTTATGTATCTAGTTTAATTCAAAACAAGAATCACCTCATTTCGATTCCCATATCAAAAGTTATGCTCAAAATACTCTCAGAAATTCTAATCCAAAAACTGCACTCTAATTCGGACTTCCATTAATAATTTGAAGGTCTTAGGGGCAAAATTGACATTTCATTTCTACATATTATTTGTAGCCCCACGTCTTAACTTTATTTCACCTCAAGAATCACTTCAATCGGATCTCCATAGATCCCGAATTTCTTGAAATACTGAGCCATGTTCAGAAAATTTGTCCACTCACTTTGATTAACTTAATCACCATTAATTTAATCTCATAAAATTACAAATTTTCCATGAAGATGTAGGAAATTGTCTTAGGAATGCAACGCTTCAAGAATCATCGAATGTCGGACGGAAAAGATATAAGCAAAATAGTGAACAAAGGTCGGATTGGAGGAGGAAACTAACAAAGAAATCAAAACGGCTTCGCAAGAAGGGGTCCGAAAACGGTGTCGTATGAAGCAAAACGCGCACGCAGAGGAGAGGAGAAATCAGAACGACGTCACGTGGAGAAACGAAAATGGCGTCAAGATCAGCAGAAACGCCGCTGCAGCGTTAGGCGGCGAGGCTAGTCGCCCTCACGAGCCGCCGCTCATTGGGTAAGTGCTCATGAAAGCAAAGCGCATGGACCGTAACCCTCTTTTTTCTTTTTTTTCACATAAGTAAAATCTCAAATTTCCAAAATTCATAACTCTTGATCCCGAACTCCAAATATGACAAATTTGGTCTTTATAGAAAGCTTGAAGGAAGCTCTACAACTTCCATGAAGGACATAAAAATCAAATTGACTCCTAAGGGAGTCCATTTTCCAGTCAAAGATTCTGTCCTCTAATATATCATGCTAAAACCATAACATAAACTTGTAAAAATCATAACTTGTTATTCCTTGATCGAAAAATTGCATACTTTATATCAAATTAAAGATCAAATCAAATCCTTCAACTTTCATGAAGAACATCAAAGCTCAATTAACCTCTAACTGGGTTAATTTCTCAGTCAAAGTCTCAGTCATACCAATAGTCATCCTGAACACACTTAAACTTTGACTGATCAAAACTTTCACTCCCGATATCGAAAAATTGCAAACTTTATGGCTACAGAAAGCTCTTAACCTAGTCTACAAGTTTCATGTAGATCATTTCATCAAATTTTGCCTAAATCAAAAGTCAACTTTCAAAGGCTAAAAAGTCAAACTTTTCACAATTTTTCATCTTCTCATACTTTCTCTCTTTATTTCTTGATTTTCAACTTAATTTCAATCAACTCATCCACTTTTGAATATTTCTTATTTTCACTCAAAAATCAGGGTCCAACAAAAGGTATGAGTATGTTTAGGGATAACGATATTCACTTAATTGAGTGATTGATTTATGAAATGAAAATGAGTATAAGATATGAAGTTGGTAAAGTACCTGGGATTGTCACTGAGCATGTAATATACATAATCCATATAACTATTTGTTCATAACTGTGTTTTGTAATGTGTGTGAATTGTGTATTACATAAATAGGATATGCAGGATAAACATTCGCATACAGGCGTATCTAGAATTTGGAAGCAAATGCTATTTTGGAGCGTACAGTAAGTAAACCGAGATGGTGTCATTTCATTGTTTTATTTGTTTTAAATTTTATATTGATTGACTATTGAAGTGCTACTTGTATGTAAATGAGATGAAATAAGTTTGCATAATATGATTGTTAAATGTTGGACCCCAGTATGATGACAAATGTGTTTTGAATGTGCATTTACATGTAAATGAAAAATGATACCCAACTCTAATGTTGAGTGTCGGATTACAGTCCGATGATATGTGAATGTGAGTGAAAGCGGATCATGCAAATGTGATTGATGCATTTCATTTCATGAATGCATGAAACATAATGGCAGTTGTGACTAGAGTAGCCACTGATTAGAGTTTAAAGCTCAACGAGTGAAAAAGAGCCTAAGCTCAAAAGTGATTAAGAGCCTAAGGCTCACTATGTAAAATGAGTCCTGTATCTCCCAAGCGGATAAAGTATAGTTAGTAATGAGCCCTATATGGGACAGTTTAGACACTCGGTCACAACAAAGTAACAAATGGATAGTGGGTCTCATGTGCTGCATATGTATAATATGAATGATTAAATTGTGTTGATTTTGAAAGGTGAAATGTTGTGAATGTGATTTATGTGTTATGTGACTAGGTCAGCCATCGATGATGATCACTCATTGAGTTCGCAAAACTCATCCAAAATTTGCAAATATTTTTCAAGATTAGAAGAATACCCCGTTAGGCAAACGGGAGTATACCTACTGCATGCAAATGAGAGATAGAGGTCGGGATTAGTTCATGTCTACATTTCATTTCTTTATTCTCTATTAAATTGTATATATATTCTGCAACTTTTTGTATAAATTTGTATTTTGAAACGACTAAAGTGTTTTGTATTTATGAAAGGGCCTAAACGGTTATTAAAAAATTTATTGATTGTATTGTGTTGATTGAAATGTTTATTAATGAAAGGGAGCCCGAATTGGTTATTATTTTCGCATATTATATTTGTGGTTTTTAAAAAAAATCTATACCGATTTCTGAATGATTGAGTGCTCTAACATGTCACTCTCGCGGGGCATGGACTCGGATATGACCCACGATGTCGAGTTCGAGTCTTACAGAAATGTGGTACTACATGAAAAGTAACACGTACGGGTCAAGAACTAAAGAAATTCAAAGGATCGAATGAGAAATTTTGTAATAGGAATTAGCTTTTCAAAGTTTTGTTGTTCAAGTTTCGAGAATTCCAATTTCAATTCAAGCAATAGTGCAACATAACTTCTAGTAATCCACACATTTTTTTTCTATCAATCACCAAACTTCACAAATTCCAACAAACTTCTTTTGATAATAACTTACAATCGCAAGAACACTTCAAGATGAACTATCCACAATCTCAGCAATTTACAATCAATGAGTCAACAAAGCACTTTTTTCAGACCTTTTTTTCTTTTTTGGATTTTTTAAAATTTTTATTTTTTTCAATTTTTAAATATTTTTTCAGTTTTTTTCTAACTTTTTTTACAAGAACAATCTTAACAAAAATTAACTTCAAACACAACATGAAGTATGAATTGAAATAAAATTACGAAAAAAGAATAATGAAGACGATGTTAACAAATGACAATGATAAAACAAGGACCGAAATAAATAGTAGAAGGGAAACAAGGAAAAAAGTAAATAGAAAATTGAAATAGCAAAGAAACAAGAAAAACAAAGGAAGACGATAAGAACAATGGATGGGAACCTGAAATTGAGCCAAAGCTCTGATACCAAATGACGTGAAACCCCTAGAATCGACTTGATTAAGAACCCCTTGATCAATTGGATCAAAACCCCAACTCAAGAATTCAAAGTTGTCGAAAGTTCATAAAATCAGTTTTTATAGAATTTCAGGATTGAATCCCCCATAAAATGACTAAAACTATTCTCAATGTAGTCTGAAGAAGAAGTGTAGAAAACCACCCTTTTAAGTCTAAAAAAGAGGGCTGAAAAATGAAAAGTCAATTAGGAATTCGTAACAATTTTCTAACATAACTTCCCTTAGTAAATTGAGCATAGATTGGGCTATGGACCTTTGATTAAGGTGAATCTTATATCGTCGAAAAACTAAGACAAAAATCTACAACTTTCATGTTGATTATTTAAACTGATTTGGCTTGAATCAATGTCAGAATTTTGGAATAAATCAGAACACATGAATAGTGTGATTGCCTTGATGTTATTGTTTGTAACTTGATCTCCAAATGTCTTTTCTTCATCAACCATTGTACATATAAGCCCACCAAAAGATTCTCGATGCCTCTTAGCATTAGCTCGAGTAATCGACCTTTTTGGAATAATCAATGGGTCATCTGATAGTTGATTTGTCTTTCAACTCTCTCTTTAGCTCACATCATGTTTCCTCCACATAACTTAAGTTGATATGTCCCTATTCTTAAGACATCTTCTTCACTGTTGTTTCCTAACATGATAGTTTGTGAACCCACCGGATACCGATGAAAGTCGATATAGCCAGCATGATCTTGAACTATATGCTTGCTTGCTCCCATATCTACAATTCAATTAGGAAGAGAATTAGCAACTAATGCATGAGAACAAACATATAACTCAGGAGTTATGGATAAGAAAGGTACCTTCTTAGGATTAGGACAATCCCGAGCAAAATGACCTGTCTTTCTACAATTATAGCACTTCACACATGGCATGTTTTTTCCTACTTAGCCCTTAGCTTTTTGTTTCTTAACAATATGACCTTTTCGTCTATTCCTTTGAGAAGGCCGAGAACCTTTTCTTTTACCTTGATTGGCATTGTTTCCCTTTGGTCCTTTACTTTTAGCAGCAAGAGCTACATTGGAGGACTCAGATGTTTTTAAGTGATCCTCCTCCATTTCGAGGGGCCTAATGATCTCTCAAAGGGTTTTGACATTCTTATTATGTGTCAAAACAAGTTTTACATTCTTCCAATACTCAGTATGATCTAAGAAAGCTCGAATCACATTCAGGAGTTGTTTCTCTTCAGAGATAGCCTGGCCGGCTACCTTAAGATCATGAACCATAACACTTATGGTTTGTAAATGTTCAGCCATAGTACGAGTCATATTAATCTCATAGTCCATCCACTTAAGGTGCAAAGCACGAAGCAAATCCTCAAACTCTCCAATAAGATTGTCATGCATGAAATACAACATAGTATAACATACCTTACGATCCTTTTTGGACCAATCTGCATAAGCCTTTAAGGATGCTTAATATTGCTCACTAGTAGTATCAATATCTTTTCCTTCTTTGTCTTTGACTAAAACCACAATCATAATTATGGTTAAATGTTCAATCAATTCTCGTTCATTTAGAAGATACTGAATCTTCTTTTACCACATATCATAATTGGATCCATCCAATTTTGCATTGGTAGACAAATCACCAATCAAGATTTTAGTTGCCATACCTACAAATATATATAAAAATGACATGAGGAACATATCTGAATAATTAATTTATCAAAATATCGTCATTTATATCATAAGATCAAAAATTTCACTAAGCTCATAATCATCACTTATGACATAAATTAGAAATTTTTAATTATTCACATGAAACATATTCCAAAAATGTGTGTGTGTGTGTGTGTGTGTATAAGTTAAACCAAATAACATATCCGATTCTTATAAAAACATATTAACATTTTTAATTTTACATAAACAAATTTCTATAACTCATTGTAATTCATTTTATGTAAAACACATTCACATATCATTAATGAATTAAATAGATGTACAAATAATTTACATAATTTGAAAAGAAAATAAATAAATAAATGGATGTACCATTTAAAAACTTTACATCAAATCAGTTTAGCAAAAACAAGTTTACTAAACTTAAAATTAATGTTTTATACCACAAAGTGAATTTTATGCCATAAATATATATATATATATATATATATATATATGGAACCACTCACATAACCTATCTCTAGCCTTTGAACAATGTTTACTGTCATAAACGTATCTTATCTGTTGTCTTTAGCCTTTAAAGATGCAATGTTTTATTTTCCTTAACAATTAGGAACACATATTCAAACCCACGTTAATGCTTCTCTGCACAATCCTATGTTTCAGCCTCTTTTTGTAACATGTTTGTTCCTATTCATGATGTAACAAATAAGCAAGAAGGTCTATGTTATTGTTCATATAAGTGAAAAACACGAAGCATCCACTTTTGCCTTGCACGTTACCGCCGCCGACGCCGACCCCATCCTATGGAATCACACAACCCATCTTGTGAAATCACAAGAAAACATACTAGACACATTTTTTGGTTTCTCTACTTTCTGGGTTTAGGTTTTGAAAATTCCAGTACCCATAAAATAAAATACAAAAGCAAAAAGCATATAACATACGTAGAGGTGAAACGCGATTCCAAAAACCGCAATAACCCTCACTATAATATCAATGTAGAATTTTTATAAGGATTGATCTTAATACGGAAGCGGTTGATCGATTCTTTGTTTGCTATCCACATTTCATAGTTGGTTACTAAAGTTACTTATAATCCATATCTCAAACTTTAAATTTTGATGGTGTATTTCACGTGAAGAAGAATAAAGAGAGTTTTTCTCTATAATTACAATCAACATTATTTTTTTCATTCCCTTAATTCTCCTTTTATACAAGAATAAACATAACCGAAAGAAGTTACATATGTGGCCATTCATGATGTGTATCTGCCAAGGCGATCACCCTCAAAGGTAGGCATTTCATTCTTCCTCACATCAGGCTTACATCGATAGGTAAACTAGGTTTGAGTAGCTGGCTACATCGAAAAAGGGTTTCTTAAGCCAGACGTGGGGTTATGAGATCTGATGCGGCTGCTAGCTTGATTTCCTGAGTTGGGAGAAGGCACCACTGGACTTTGGTCTTTAATGCCCCTAGACTTAGCGTCATTGGTGTCTCTTTGTGTTCATGCCCTTGTCGTCGAAGGAAAACATGATAAAGATCATCAAATTTTTATGATATAAGAGTGAGGGCTGATTTGAGATGTCCCACCTGCTCTTTGATGTCTGCCGAGGATGTCTCCAGAATAGGTGTTAGATGTTAATAAACAGAATATAACCACTAAGATCATGTAAAAATAGGATCATCTAAATGTGGATAAAACACATATTACATACTTGAATGAGTGTTAAGATTCCACTGGTTATAGAACTTTCTATTCCTTCAACTTACTGCCGAGTTGTTCTTCTTTTCTTCGTAAGAACCTTGAGAAAAAACTGAAGCAATCAATACACACACCGTTCTCTTTTCTTATGTCAAAAGTTGCATTCATATTTTGTCTTTATATAACTACCTTTGGTAGTTATCTCAAGATTCTAAGTACTATTAAACCCTTCATGGGTGTAATAATAACTTACATCTCCCACTCACACATGATGGGTTTAATTTTAAAACAAACTCTGCAATACTCATACTTGTTCAATAACCAGTGTGACCAGCATACTACGAGAGTACATCGTCACATATCTGTTAGGAGTATATGACATCTCGATTAACAAATTGATCCTGAGATTGTTGTATCCTTTGAGCAGAAATTGTATGCTATACCCTAGGTCATATCTCGCATTTGCATTTTCCTTTGATCCCATTTAGTTTCTTTAAGTCATGACTGTATTCAAGCTCTCTCCTAAAGAGACGATGGCCATCTATGAATACTTTTCATGCGAGTCAATGATCTAAATTAAATGACCTTCCTCTATTCTCAATTCTCTTTTGAATCAAATTTAATTTGCTTTCCTAGAATTATTCCATAAGATCGCATCATACATAATCTCTTGGCAATAACCTAAAGTAGCAAACCTTAAATTCAATTCTCAAGAATGAAACAAGAGTCATAAGGGTATATGATGAGGTTCTTCTTAACCTCAAGGGTCTCACACAATGTAAGATGAGATCTTTTTACTTACATTAATCCCTTTTGTGGTCAGTTGTGCACACATGGTATGTAGCACCCCACTCCCGACGAGACCCGAACCCGACATCGACAGTGATATCCGAGCCCGTGACCCGCGAGGGTGGCGTACTAGAACAATCACTACCTTTTTAAAACTCGTTATAACATTTTTCTTCTCCTTCAAAAACAGTTGAGTGTGCAAAACAATAATGATTTGGCCCAATTATAACAAAACATTTGCAATTACAAAACAATTTCAATTATGAACCAATTTCAGTTATACCATACAAGTACACATAAATCAAAAGGGGCCCACTGAAACAATTCACTACTCTAATACAGATGTGACGACACTGATCCCGACCCGATACTCTGCCTTGCTAGCGGTAGACATACTCCCGTGTGTCTAACGGGGTACTCTTCACTTCCTGAAAAATAGATGCAATGTTGGGTGAGTTTGCGAAACTCAATGAGTAACCATCATCGATGGTTTACCCAATTCATGCATTACGCACAATTGCGTACAAAGCAACACATATCATAACTCAGAAATTCACAACATCAAAATCACACATTGGCAGTTAGTCCATAGCACATTCATAGAATGAACACAGACTGTATGCACAATGATTTCCAGTTCATTATTAGTGTTGTGACTGGGCGTCAGAGTTATCCCATTTCTGGGCACATCACACAGAATCGCGTTTTCGGGGGTAGGAGAGCCCTCTGGGTATACACTACAGCCCACGCGCACTAGGGATAGGAGAGCCCTCTGGGTATTCACTAATCCCTTTTCACTTATCACAATTGATGAGCTTGTAGCTCCACTCAGATCAGAATGTGCTCCAGTCACAACTGTCAGTTACTGATTTCTAATCATGCCTAGCATGCTTTCACAATTTATACCGATATATCTCATGCAAATCATTTAATCAGAATCACAAATAATTCACATACAAGGCACATAACACATTAGAGATTGAGAAACCAACTAGGTTACTCACCTGCACTTCCGAGCTACAGTCTGGAAGTCCCAATTCTGTCCGTGGAATGTCGATCCATCGGAACCTCTATATCAAATCAAATAAATCGCACATTACCAAATATATCAATTTCAATAACCAATAACAAATACGATAAATACTATACATGTTATGACATTCCCGATCCAATTCCCGAATTTCTCATTTAGATCACTCTCACTCTAATTCATTATCATTCCAAATACCATAATTCAATTCACTAATATCAATACTCTAAGGTCACATTCCCATTAAAATCACATTCACTATTCATTTTCCACTCAACTCTAATAATCATCTAATTACGTTCCGAATTTCCAATCTTATCAATTTAATATTCTTAGTCTCCAAAATTTCAATTAAGCATTTGGGGACCAATTCCTTTAAAATCAACCTTAAACTCATTACTTGTAACAATCATCTTATAATCACTTAATTTCATTTCTCCTAAATTGCAATTTCTAGTCTCAAATGCCATTTAGTTCATAGCTAATCCAAATTAAATCCCAAAACTCTCCAATTCAAAAACCTCAATAATCAACTTTTCGGCAATCAGTCTCCTTCGCCGCGACGTTCGATCCTTCGTCGCGGCGTGAAATCTGCTGCTCGTCGCGACGTACGCTGTTGCTCGTCGCGACGTGCGGACCAAGCCTGTTCGTCGCGGCGCACAGCTCCGCCCGTCGCGGCGTGCGGCCTCCAACCCATTCGTCGCGGCATACCAATTAAATAATTATTATTCGTCGCGACGTGCACGCTTAAGGGGCTCGCCGCGGTGTGTTCTTCACACGTCGCGACGTGCAAACCCAGAAACTCATCCGAAAACCCAGAAATTCATCCGATCTGCTGATATAAATTCTTCCAAATCATATCTAAACACTCTCAATCAGTTTTAAACGTTAAGCCCAACTTATTTCTAACCTCAGATCATCATTTAAACCCTTTTTCATCAAACACCCAAATCAAACTCTCACAAACCCTATCGCCGATGCTTGCAAATTCTCTAAACAATTTCTCACTCAAATCAATGATCAAATGAAACGATTTTAACTCATAAACATATAGAAACTTACTTGATTCGAGCTTCAATCCGTTAAGAATCCTTCAAGCAACTCCAAATCCCCAGTTTTCTCACCCTAAACGCCGATGAGCTTAATGAACAATTAAGCTTCTCTCTTAGCTTATATATATATATATAATCATTTGACTCATGTCCAATTCTTAGGGTCTAACAAACCGATTTCTATTCCATTTTCTCCCAATTTCGCAATAACCATTAACAATACTCCCAAAATCATAATTCCAATTGTTCCAAATCAATTATCATTCTTCTCGGACTCTAATCAAATAAATCAGTCACTAAGCCAATTTTCCGGTCGGATCTCTTACTCTAAAATTTAGGAGAAATTTCCATAAATTCACTAAATTTGAGTAATGCCAATTCCTATGCTCAAATTTCCAAATTTCCATTCTCTAAATTCCATTTTACTCCAATTCCATAATCAAAACCTAATTATACACTTATTACTAAATTTCCAATTTTCACAACCAAATTTTCATCAGACGATTTTGATCAATTTTCCAATCGCATAATTAAGTCGATTCTCAATGACCAATTATAACCAATTTCGATTTCACAATCAAGTCGGGAATTGTCATACATGTACGTACATATATATATATATATCTGTACTATAGAAACAATAACACATGTACGATGCAACACTTGCCTGTACCAAATCCTAAACCCGATCCAAATTGCCAATATACCCGTCACTCCGGTAACGGGATGTTACAATTCTCCCCTCCTAATAAAAATTTCGTCCTCGAAATTTCATATACGATTCGTCAAAACAATAGGGGAGTCTTTTCGGTCATTTATTCTCTGGTTTCCACTTATTTCACTATACAACTGACCTGCTATCTTAATCACACTGCAATCACTTACTTACCTCCCTTTTCCTTACTCAAACTCTATATTGTTTAACGATTTCTTTTTAATTACGCGTAATTCTTTATATTCAAAGCCACTGCTACTCACATCCGATCATATCGATATTTCCTATTTCTGTCCATCCAATTCATCTTTTAAGTTCTATTAATTTGCCAATCCATATATCGATTCACAACATTGTCACATCAAGGCCATTAATAACGAATTTCATCTCTCATTTACCTATTATCTCAATCAATACTTAGTTTGGCCGAGGTGATACATTTAGAAACGTTTCCTATATCGCTTATCATATTGCACCTCCCCAATGCCAATTACTAACCTCATAAGGTTTCAACAATCTCGATAATCATCAATTTGATTCATTCTCATCAAATTGGATTTCTTAACCACTATGACAGATTCAAATCACTTATCAATCTTAACTCAATCCTTCAGGGCCTTTGGGTAGATTAGGTCCTGCTCACTTCACTATCCGGATAAACAACTCCTCTTTAAATACATGATCTTTTATACGCTGTTCGAATTGATATCACCAATTTAACACAATCAATCCTATGAACTCCAACAAAATAGTCGTTTTCCATTGATAACACACAATCAACCAGGTAGGTCAATCATACTCATCATTTCTCAATAACACATTTTACTTTTTATTACACTTCTAATATACTCCTATCAATTACTTATTGGATTTTCACTAACAGTTCCTGTAATGAAAATTACTTATACTACTTAGTCCAGTCACAAACTCATTTTCTTTATAGCAAAAACTATTCACAAATTCCTCAAATGATCCACTAATTCAACACTTTTAATTCGGATTTTGCCATGCTTTCAATACACACCTGCATATTTGACTTGGAATTCCAATTACTATTATGTTCTTTTTGCGCTTTACCAACTCGACATTTTACACTCATTCTTATATCAGGTTTCATAACCTCATTGCCTCATTATTTGCTTCAGTAACTAAATTTTGAATCACGCATATAACTTAATCATTATCGTTTGACAACCATATAATTTCCTCCAAAAATATTTCTCTCCGAATAGAACCTCTAAACTTTCACAGTACTGTCCAATGCAATGTCCAATACAATAAATTTTCAGGTCATCCAATACCAATTCTGCATATAAGATTATACTAATCTCTATACATATAGAATTTCTTTACACTATTTCAATCGATCACATTATACCTCCAACTCGAATTGCACATTTCTCCAAGTGTCTCTTCTTACAATCATTAATCATTCACTTCACATATTTTTCCTCTAACACTTTCTTTATCAGTTAAGATCAGAAAACATTTACCAATTCCTGGACGCATCCAATATACAATTTATTCTAAAATAACTCTCAATTCCTTATAGATACCTATCCTTTACAATTTCACATTTATCAATACCTCTATTTGCATTTTATCTCCCAATACAATATTCGAATAATAATTCGTCCACTAATTATGTAACCAAGATCAATTCACTATTGTAACACTTGCATGGCATACAATTTCCTCAACTGTGCCAATTTATCTTCTTCACTATTCAAATATATTCAGTCGATCGTCAATGGTCACAGTCACTATCTACTTTAAACTTAATTTAAACATTTCACTCTTTTGCAAAACTCCTTAAGTATTTTCCAATGAAAACAATTTTCTTGTAATCTCCTCATTTTCATCATAATATGGTCAAATACATGTTCTCTTACACTAACTTCTCCACATATCCGATTTATTGCCCTCATATCAACTGGGTTGATAACCCATTCATCAAATCACTTTATGCTTTACTATTATCACAAAAATATACCTGTACCGGTATTATTCTCATAATCACGATTTATATCTCTTTAATTGCCAATAATCCTATTACACAGTCGAATTCTTTACATTATCATAACACATACCTTCTTAATGACTTATTCTATCTTTTATATTTCCAATAACGACTTTTTATTCATTCCACACTTCTTTCAATTCCTATTCATCAACGGTCATCACACTGATTATCAATGCCTTAAGTCATCAATGTTCACTATAGCTCTTAATATCTCATGAAGATCAATTATGCCACAATTTAATCACTTACGCTTAGGATACCTCAATTTCATTTGATTTGTTGACCACTTTTTTTTTTTTTGGCACCTATCCTCGATCATTGAGGAGTTACCAAATATCCTGATTACACTCTCAATTCATGCACAAACAATCACTATTAACACTTTCATTTCTTACTCTAACACACAATTTAATTTCCGATATCCTTTCCATTATCGGTGTGCATTCAGATAGGCAATTTTCCATTGAATCTTAACAACTTTTCAACTTTTCATCTATCAATATCATTCTCTTACCTTCGATCTTTTCATTATTTCTTTTACACAATCACTCAAATCCATATCACACATGTTCATTCATTCTTACTTTCTCACTTAACATATTCCGACTATAAGTCATAAACTTCCAATCACAACTCTCTTCACGCTTTCGCTGCGCAACTCTGATCATAAAACATTTTATTCCCCGTTCATTTTACTTATACACGTTCAATCTTACCATCTTTACCATATCCCGATATTGCTTCTATCAATCCACAACTACACATATACATTTTCACATCTATTTCACATTCACAGCCAATATAACTCTAATGTCATATTTCATAATATACCCATCAGGACCAATACACTAAATTTCCAAGTATCATATCGCACTTATACCGATTCTTATTCCTTGACCGTTCCACAATTTCCATTATCACATTTTACACATCATCTTTCCTTCACTATTTCTAACCACTTAAACCACTAGTACAGGCTCATGTATGAGACTCGTATGCTAGACCGGGGATCATTCGTCACTATCTGCCGAGACATGACTTATATGCATGCACTTTGACACATTTTTCTCAGAATGCCCATGTAAGATTGTACTTCTGGGCTCTGATACCACAAATGTAGCACCCCACTCCCGACGAGACCCGAACCCGACATCGACAGTGATATCCGAGCCCGTGACCCGCGAGGGTGGCGTACTAGAACAATCACTACCTTTTTAAAACTCGTTATAACATTTTTCTTCTCCTTCAAAAACAGTTGAGTGTGCAAAACAATAATGATTTGGCCCAATTATAACAAAACATTTACAATTACAAAACAATTTCAATTATGAACCAATTTCAGTTATACCATACAAGTACACATAAATCAAAAGGGGCCCACTAAAACAATTCACTACTCTCATGCAGATGTGACGACACTGATCCCGACCCGATACTCTGCCTTGCTAGCGGTAGACATACTCCCGTGTGTCTAACGGGGTACTCTTCACTTCCTGAAAAATAGATGCAATGTTGGGTGAGTTTGCGAAACTCAATGAGTAACCATCATCGATGGTTTACCCAATTCATGCATTACGCACAATTGCATAAAGCAACACATATCATAACTCGAAATTCACAACATCAAAATCACACATTGGCGGTTAGTCCATAGCACATTCATAGCATGAACACGCATCAGTATGCCAATGATTTCCGATTCATTATTAGTGTCAGGATCAAGGCGTCGAGTTATCCCATTTCGGGCACATCACACATAATCGTTTTGGGGTAGGAGAGCCCTCGGATATACACTACACCCACGCGCGCACTAGGGATAGGAGAGCCCTCGGGTATTCACTAATCCCTTTCACTTATCACAATTGATGAGCTTGTAGCTCCACTCGAGATCGAATGTGCTCCGGTCCACAACTCGATTCATCGATTTCTAATCATGCCTAACATGCTTTCACAATTTATACCGATATATCTCATGCAAATCATTTAATCAGAATCACAAATAATTCACATACAAGGCACATAGCACATTAGAGATTGAGAAACCAACTAGGTTACTCACCTGCACTTCCAAGCTACAGCCTGGAAGTCCCAATTCTGTCCGTGGAATGTCGATCCATCGGAACCTCTATATCAAATCAAATAAATCGCACATTACCAAATATATCAATTTCAATAACCAATAACAAATACGATAAATACTATACATGTTATGACATTCCCGATCCAATTCCCGAATTTCTCATTTAGATCACTCTCACTCTAATTCATTATCATTCCAAATACCATAATTCAATTCACTAATATCAATACTCTAAGGTCACATTCCCATTAAAATCACATTCACTATTCTTTTCCACTCAACTCGATAATCATCTAATTACGTTAAATTTCCATTCTTATCAATTTAATATTCTTAGTCTCCAAAATTTCAATTAAGCATTTGGGGACCAATTCCTTTAAAATCAACCTTAAACTCATTACTTGTAACAATCATCTTATAATCACTTAATTTCATTTCTCCTAAATTGCAATTTCTAGTCTCAAATGCCATTTAGTTCATAGCTAATCCAAATTAAATCCCAAAACTCTCCAATTCAAAACCTCAATAATCAACTTTTTAATCGGTCTCCTTCGCGTGACGTTCGATCCTTCGTCATGGCGTGAAATCTCGCCGTCATCGACACATCTGTTGTTGGTCGTCGCGACGTGCGGACTAAGCTCGTTTCGTCATCAAGACAGCTCCGCCCATCGCGGCGTGCGGCCTCCAACCCATTCGTCGAGGCATACCAATTAAATAATTATTATTTGTCGCGACGCACGCTTAAGGGCTCGCCGCGGTGTGTTCTTCTGCGTCGTCATGACGTGCAAACCCGTAAACTCATCCGAAAACCCGAAATTCATCCGATCTGCGATATAAATTCTTCCAAATCATATCTAAACACTCTCAATCGGTTTTAAAGCGTTAAGCCCAACTTATTTCTAACCTCGGATCATCATTTAAACCCTTTTTCATCAAACACCCAAATCAAACTCTCACAAACCCTATCGCCGATGCTTGCAAATTCTCTAAACAATTTCTCACTCAAATCAATGATCAAATGAAACGATTTTAACTCATAAACATATAGAAACTTACTTGATTCGAGCTTCAATCCGTTAAGAATCCTTCAAGCAACTCCAAATCCCCAGTTTTCTCACCCACGAACGTCGATGAGCTTAATGAACAATTAAGCTTCTCTCTTAAGCTTATACATATATATATATAATCATTTGACTCATGTCCAATTCTTAGGGTCTAACAAATCCGATTTCTATTCCATTTTTCTCCCAATTTCGCAATAACCATTAACAATACTCCCAAAATCATAATTCCAATTGTTCCATATCAATTATCATTCTTCTCGGACTCGGAATCAAATAAATCAGTCACTAAGCCAATTTTCCGATCCGGATCTCTTACTCTAAAATTTTTGGAGAAATTTCCATAAATTCACTAAAATTGAGTAATGCCAATTCCTATGCTCAAATTTCCAAATTTCCATTTCTCTAAATTTCATTTTACTCCAATTCCATAATCAAAACCTAATTATACACTTATTACTAAATTTCCAATTTTCACAACCAAATTTTCATCTGTACGATTTTGATCAATTTTCCAATCGTGCAATTAAGTCGATTCTCAACTGACCAATTATAACCAATTTCCGATTTCACAATCAAGTCGGGAATTGTCATACATGTACGTACATATATATATATATATATATATATATATCTGTACTATAGAAACAATAACACATGTACGATGCAACACTTGCCTGTACCAAATCCTAAACCCGATCCAAATTGCCAATATACCCGTCACTCCGGTAACGGGATGTTACATGGTACGAGTCATGTGCTACGGTATTTACCCACTTCGGTTAACTTGAACGCCTTTATTCAAGAAATACCGTACGGATGATAGTTCAAACATACTCAATTTTTAACTTTATTTCACTCATCTACTCAAAAACCTATTTAGAACTCTCATCTGGCAACGTAAGACAGATATAGTGATTAATAAATCACTTTAAACCAATTTCCATACGGCATTTATAGTTTAAGTTTCAAGCTCTCAATTATCACCTAGATAATAAACTTTAAACATAGCTCATCTCTAGCAAGCAAAAACACTATAGATGATTACCCATGTGAGAGGGCCAATCTATTATTTGTCTCATTTACTTATGATTCATCTCAAAAATATATTTATACATAAACAAATATATTCATGAATCAAATGACACATAATGTATAATCTTCATCATATAGTATATCCAAACATATGACATTAAATAGAGTGAACATACATAGAGAAATGTTAATCAGTACATTTCAACATCTACGTAGTCCTAGTGACTTTACATGCCTAATGTATATATCTCTAGAAATTGGCTTTGTCATTGGGTCTACTATCATATCTTGCGTAGATATATATTTCATTGTCACTTCTCCTCGTGCAACTATATCTTTCGCATAATTATACTTGGTATCTATGTGCTTTGTCTTACAATGAAATTTGGGGTCTTTAGTATAAGCAATGGTAGCTTGACTATCACAATTGATGGTCACTGGATTAATTTCGCTTTAAGTGACTCCGAAATGCACTAGGAATCGATGAAGCCACACAGCCTCTTGTAATGTAGTTGAGAATGCTATAAATTCAGCTTCCATTGTGGATAATGCAATGCAGGATTGTTTCTTACTTTTCCATGATATTGCTCCATGGTTTAATAAGAATACATATCCTGAGGTAGATTTTCTTTCATCTAAATCTCCTCCCCAGTCTGTATCTGCTTATCCCTGGATACATAGATCATTGCCTTGATAACACAATGCATAGTCTACAATGCCCTTTAGATACCGCAATATTTTCTTTACTGCTTTCCAATGTGCTTGGCCTGGATTTGATTGATATCTGCTCACCATCCCAATAGCGTAACAAATATCTAGTCTTGTACACATCATTGCGTACATAAGACTTCCAACTACACTAGTTTAGGGAACATTCTTCATTTGTTCCCTTTCTTGTGGCATTAATGGGCAATTCCTCTTACTAAGGCCTTCGTTTTTAGCAATATGATTATCAATTGGTTTGCAATCTTGCATACAGAATCGTTCAAGAATTCTTTGAATGTAAATCGCTTGTGAAAGCGATAACAATCTCTTTGAACGATCTCTTGAAATCTTGACTCTAAGAATGTATGCCGCTTCACCCATGTCTTTCATTTCAAATTCTGATGATAACCAATCTTTGATTTGCTTAAGAAACACACAGTCATTACAAGCAATCAATTTATCATCCACGTATAAAGATAAAATCGCGAATTTATCTTTGGATCTTTTAACATACACACAATGGTCTTCATCGATCATTTGAAAATCATACGAAATGATTACGTTATGAAAACGAATATACCATTGTCTTGAAGATTGCTTCAGGCCATAAATTGATTTTAATAAACGACATACTCTATTTTCATGACCTGCCTTGATGAAACCTTCAGGTTGTTCCATATAGATTTCTTCATCTAATTCTCCATTGAGAAAAGTATTTTTTACATCCATTTGATGTAATTCAAGTCCATACTGGCTACTATAGCCAGAATAAGATGGATTGAAGCAAACTTCATAACAGGTGAAAAAGTTTCCTCATAATCAATTCCCTCCTGTTGCGTATATCCTTTGCTACAAGACGTGCCTTATATCTTTTGATATTGCCATCAGCTTTTCACTTAATTTTGAGAACCCACTTGTTCCCAATTTCTTTACATCCTTCGGGGAGGTCAACCAAGTCCCATACTTGATTTGAGCTTAAAGAAGCCATTTCTTCTGTCATTGCTTTTATCCATTCTTCTTTAGCAGGGACAGTAAGAGCCTCATTTACATTCCTTGGCTCTTCTTCCTCTTGCGGAACAATCATATTAATTTCTCCTTCAATCTCAAAACGACGTTAGGGAATTACTCCTCGATTACTTCGTCTTAACCGAGGTTCATCATAAACAAATTCATGATTGATCTGATTGCTCCCACTCGGATCAGTTATCATAGAGAACCTTTTTGTGGAATTGCTCCCACTTGGTTGAAGTTCCTCATCTTGATTATGCTTAATAGAATCATTCTGATCAAACGACTCATATAATAATAAGTCTTTACCTATTTCGCCTTGCTTGGGAAAATCATTCTCTAAGAAGGTTAAATCTCGTGATTCAAATTCAGTTACACCTCCACTACCTTGTTCACTTATGAACACGTATCCTTTTGAGTGTTCTGAGTATCTAATAAAAATACTTTTTCTGCCTCTTGGGCCTAATTTCCCAAGTTTGTGAGAGAGATCATGAACATAGGCTGCACACCCCTAAGGTCGGAGACTTGACACATCAGGCCTCCTACCAGTCCACAACTCATATGGTGTGCTAGTAACTGATTTTGTGGGCACACGATTAAGTACATAAGTAGCTGTTAGCAACACATCACCCCAAAAGGTGATTGGTAAATTTGCTTGGGCCATCATGGACCTAATAATTTCTAATAGCATCCTATTTTGTCTTTCAGCGACGCCATTTTGTTGTGGGGTTCTAGGAATTGTTAATTGCCTTTATATTCCTTTTTCATCACAGAAAGCCTTGAACTTTTCTGACAAGTACTCTTGTCCACGATCAGTTCGTAATGCTTTTATTTTCTTATCTAATTGATTCTTAACCAAGTTCAAGTATTTTATGAAACAATCGAATGCTTCCGATTTATGAGAAATCAAATAGATATGACCATACTGAGTATAGTCATCTATGAACGTGATGAAATAAATTGCCCCACGTCTAGCCCTTACATTCATTGGACCACAGATGTCGGAATGAATTAATTGCAATGGATATAAAGCTTGTGTTCCCTTTCCAAATGGCTTTCTTGCCATTTTACTAGCTAAAAAATGCTCACATGTAGGTAAATCTACTTGACTTAGATTACCTAAAAGTCTTTCTTTAGCTAATCAACTTATTCGATTTTGACCAATATGGCATAGTCTAGCACGCCACAAAGTTGCATCATTGTAGGAATTACTAGATGTAAATAATGAATAACTAATATTATTATTTTCCTTTAATACATCTAGTACAATAAAACCATCCAATAAAAAACCATGACCATAATTAATAGATCCAAGATACAAATCCATTCCACCACTGTGGAAATTTACATTAAAACCAAGTTTAACTAACATCAACACAGATAAAATATTCCTACAAATCTGTGGAGCAAATAATACTTCATGTAGGATGAGAGGTCGTCCTCCACGCATGTCCAATTTACATTTCCCAATTCCTTGTACAACAACTTTGGAATTGTCACCTACATAAAGCCATCGACTACCATGTGGGAGTTTACAAAACTCAACGAAGGCATCACGATCCTTCCCTACATGGTTGGTTGCTCTTGAGTCTGCAATCCACAAAGGATGTGATTCAGTTAGAAAAACAGAACAAGAAACATTCACATAACAAATGTTTGTACTATAAAGTTGTACCTTCTTGGGCTTGGTACAATCTCGAGCAAAGTGGCCCTTATTACCACAATTATAGCATTTCACATGTTTCATGTTCTTCTTCTTGAAGGGACGCTTTCCCTTTCCACGTTGGTTCCAATTTTTCTTCTTGGATTCCTGAGGGGAGTGGTTGAATTTCTTATTCCTTTTCCACTTATATCCACCATGATGCTTGCGTTTCTTTTTCATAGCTCCATGTGAGCTAGAACTAACTGCATATGTCTCAGAAGACATCTTTGAGGCTTCAAGACGCTCTTCCTCCAAGATAAGATGCCTCGTAGCATCTTCCATTGTCTTCATGTTTTCATTATGAGTTAGGTTCATCTTCATATGCTCCCAACTCTGAGGCAGTGAACGAATCACAGCCTTCACCTGTTGCTCATCAGACAACTCATGACCAACATCACGTAACTCACTAACCATGTTGGAAATTTTTCTCAAATGCTTCTACATTGTATCATATGGGTGCTTCTTATAAGTATCAAACTTAATTGTGAGTGACCTCACTTTGGTCACTAAAGCACCTCCAAAACGAGCAGCCAATGCAGACCACATATCCTTTGCAGTTTCGAATTTACGGAACTCACGCATGATATCATTATCCATGCTACTCAGCAACGTGATACGAGCTAAAGAGTTTTTCCTTTTCTATAAGTTATACGCATCACGGTCCCGTCTATGTTGGGCTGTTGTGCCCTCCTCAGGAACATTTATGGTTAGGTTTAATGGTTTTAGAGCCTCTTGCTCTTCTAGTACATATTGAATTTTCATACTCCAAATCTCGTAATTGTCACCATTGAGTTTCTCACCCCTATTGAGTTCAACAACTATATTCTTCGAAGTAGTAGCCATTTTTGAAACACTAAGTTTCTACAATAAGAAAGAAATATATACACGTTAATGTCACATTAATCATTCATAGAGCAAATAATTCGATTATAATTGCTTATGAAATCAAAAGTCCACAAATGTGTTCAATCATCATTCATACAACAATCAAATCCTAATTACTTTACTCTAGACAAATTCTTATATAAAATTCATGTAAACATATTACATAAATATTAAAAACTTTGTTCTTATAAAACCAAACAACCTATTGTATACCTATGAACAATCTATAGGTAACGAACCCTACGTGGAAATGAGTTCACGAGTTCGCGTGAAACATTTTGCAAAGCTCGATTTACAATAGATCTAACTATTTTCATTGGAAGACTTATAGGATATAAAGTCCTAATTAACTCTCTTCTACGCATCCTTTTCATAAATTTCATCACTAACAAATTATAAGTCTTCTCAGGCATATTATTCCAGAGCATTTGCAATAGTTCGCCTTGAGGTTGAGGTAATGTCGCAAGCAAAGTCATGTACTTTACTTCAACATCCGTGTAAGCTTCGCAACCTCCAAAACATAGCTTTTGGATCATGTTATTGTTGGACCCCGTTGCCGGAGCCCAACATCGGACATGAGAGCGTGGTGCTGTATGCGTGGGGTGAAACATGTTAATTAAACAATTAAGGAAAAAGACCATCGGAAGCTCAATGGACCCACCGTGAACAAACTCAAAACTTGCTTTCATGATTAAAACAAACACATCCATAAATCATTATCCAAAAGATGAGTTTTACAAAGCTTTAAGAACATTTCTAACCAAATTACAACCTTGAGTTCAAGAGCCAAAAATACAAAATACCCTTGAACCAATAATACTTGAAATGTAATTAAAGCCTTGACTTCCAAAAAAATATAACATTGAAAAATACGTAAACATAACAAAATGGAGTGCTGCCATAACTCGTGACTCACTCGGTCTCCTGCTCGTCACCTGAATGGGGGAGGATAGAGGGGGTGAGCTATAAAGCTCGTGGGAAAATATTGATAATATAGGAATAAGCAAAAGTAATCAAAAATAACTCATTGTCGTGATACTTGTTGAAATCATAGCAATTGAGCATGCGTGAGTCATTATCTTGAAATGCTTGATTCATGAACAATTTATGATGCATGAAACATAACAACAGATCATAAACACATAACATAACATAATGGTTTGGGTTAGTCCCTGATTCATGACGTACTACGCATTCCCATCGAAATGGTTATGTGTAGACGTAGTTTCTTGAGGGAATCCTTGTGAGGAACCCTGTGCCACTTACGGGCAGGCGGGAGAAGCCTTTTCTGAGTCAATGTACACTTGACTGTTCGTGAGGGACATACCGGAAACCCACATAACATGCATGATTCAAAGTCTTGTAAACTTGATTGCCAAACTAGCACTTGTTTAGAAACTTGCTTTTCATATATTTCGTAAAACATGATTTCATGTGCATGTATTCTTGAAAGGAGAAAACCCCTTTTGAAACCTTTTTAATAATCATGAATGCAAATCATATAGCAAAATATAATCATTCCAAAATAGCATGTAATGCAATCATTGATGATGCAATTTAAAGCATTAAATCTTTCTTGATTTGAACAAAACAATGAGTAACTTATTTACTATATTATAAACATGAACCCACCTTGAATTCCTTGCTTGTTCTTGCCTAGGAATGAGTTTCCTCTTGAACCTCTTGATCCTCTTGCCTCACTTGATTTCCTAAAACAAGAACCAAAATCCCATTCAATAACTCATGCTGAAACAATATTTCCATTCTTAACTTCCATCCAAAATTTCATATTCTTAGAGACTGATTCAGAACATCACTACCTCACAAAACTTGTAGATCTATGACTCTAGTTTACAACGCATCAAAAATCACCTCAAAAGGACTTCTGTAACAAAAGATATGCCCAAAACATCAAAATTCATCTTTGCTGGAAACTGAGGGCTCGTCGAGGCGAAGGCCCCGCTCGTCGCGACGAACAGCCTTGTGCATGCCGCGACAAATAGCCTTGTTCACGTCGCGACGTGCGGGTCTAGAGAACATCTCCGAACCTGATTTTTCCAGCATTTTCCCACTTAAATCCTACTCTTTTGCTCATGCAACACACTTAAACTTTAGATCATGCTTGATACTTCATTTCTAAACTCATTCAACACAAAATCATCAACAAAAACACAACCAGATCAACAACCCTAAGAGATTTCACCTATTTTTCCCGTAAACCCTAAACCATCGATTACATCTCAAACTAAGCAAATCTAGGGTTTAATGCATCCTAAAAAAGAAGAAACAAACTTATACTTACCAGAGAATGCTTCAAATCCTTCGAAAATCGCCAACCCTAGCTTTCCTCTTTTTCTCTTCTTCTTCTTCTCTTCCCACGACTATCTCTTCTCCTTTCTTTTCTTTTCCTTTCTTTCTTTTCTTCTTCTAATTCCGTAATCTCTAAATGAAGGCACAAAGACTAGAATGCCCCTTCTAGATAGGCTTTAACCATCCCAACTTAAGTGACTTGCCCATTAATCCCTTATGCACTTTTATTCTTTCATTACCACTTATTCCACACTAATCTCAAATTCATCCTAATTTTCCACCTAATACTTAAAAAATCAATAAATCATACAATCAACATAATTCATACTTAATAACATCAAGAAAAACAATTTGGGGCCTAACATTTCTCCCCCTCTTAAAAGAAATTTCATCCTCGAAATTTACCTGAATCATCGAAGAGACTTGGATACTTCTCCTTCATAGCGTCCAATGGCTCCCACGTGGCCTCTTCCACTGAATGGTTCCTCCACAGAACTTTAACTAGTTGAACCGTCTTGTTCCTGAGGACCTTTTCTTTAGTGTCCAAGATCTCCACTGGGATTTCCTCATAACTCAAATCGTCTCGTAACTGAACCTCCGTAGCCTGAATAATATGAGAAGGATCCGATCTATACCTCCTCAGCATGGAAACATGGAAGACATTATGAATCTGAGACAATTCTGGCGGCAACGCCAACCTGTAAGCTAGTGGTCCGATCCTCTCAAGAATCTCATAAGGACCTACATACCTCGGACTCAACTTGCCTTTCTTGCCAAACCTCATTACTCCCTTCCAAGGAGACGTCTTAATAAACACCTTCTCACCGACTTCATACTCCATCTCCTTCCGATGAGCATCAGTGTAACTCTTCATCCTATCCTGGGCTGCCTTAAGCCGCTGCTTAACCAGATTGACTTTATCAACAGTCATCTGGATCAATTCTGGTCCTACCAGTTTCCTCTCCCCTTCTTCATCCCAACATATCGGAGTCCTACACCTCCTTCCATACAATGCCTCATATGGAGCCATCTGAATGCTCGAATGGTACGAATTATTATAAGCAAATTCGACCAATGGCAAAAGCTCATCCCAAGCTCCCTTGAAATCCAACACACATGCCCTGAGCATTCCCTCAAGCGTTCGAATGGTCCTCTCAGATTGACCATCCGTCTGAGGGTGAAATGTCGTACTAAAATACAGCTTAGTACCTAAAGCTTCCTACAAGCTTCCCCAGAATCTTGAAGTGAATCGAGGATCCCTGTCAGAAACTATGGAATCTGGAATCCCATACAATCTCACTACCTCATCAATGTACTTCTTGGCTAGCACATGAATCTAATCACCGCTTGATTGTTGAAATGGGCTGACAATCAACCTATCCACAATAACCCATATAGCATCATGCTTTCTACAGTCTTGGGCAAACCCATCAGAAAATCCATGGTTACTCTTTGCCACTTCCACTCAGGAATGGACAATGGCTTTAACTTGCCTGAAGGCGCCTGGTGTTCAGCCTTGACTTGTTGACACACGAGACACTTACTGACATACTCTGCTACATCCCTCTTTATGCCCTTCTACCAAAAATGCTCTCTCAAATCTCTGTACATCCTGGTACTACCTGGGTGCATGGCATAAGGCGCATTGTGTGCCTAATCCAAAATCTCATCCTTAACCTCCCTGCTATCTGGAATACAAAGTCTATCCCCCACTGTCATGAGTTCATCTTCTCTCACTACTACTTCAGAAACCTTACCATTTCGAATTTCCTATCGAAGCTTGCCCAACTCTGCATCCTGTGCCTGCAACTCTTTAACCTTTTCCCTGAGTATCGGCCTCACTCTGAAGTTAGTTAGAAGGAAATTTGATTCCTCCTACTTCAAGCTTATATTAAGCTTGGCCATCTCTTCCAATAAAGGAAGATAAACTGTCTGAACATGGGCAATGAAAGACTTCCTGCTCAAAGCATCAGCCACTACATTCGCTTTGCCTGGATGGTACTCAATCAACAAATCATAGTCTTTAAGCAACTCAATTCACCTTCTCTGTCTCAAATTCTATTCCTTCTGGCTTAGTAAGTACTTGAGACTCTTGTGATCTGTAAAGATCCTTGTCTGAACCCCATATAGATGATGCCTCCAAATCTTCAAGGCAAAGATTACTGCTGCCAACTCCAAATCATGAGTTGGATAATTCAACTCATACGACTTCAGTTTCCTTGAAGCATAAGCTATCACCCTGTCTCCTTGCATCAATACACATCCGAGACCCTTCCTTGAAGCATCACTATATACCGTATAGCCCTCATCACCAGAAGGCAAAATCAGCACTGGAGCACTTTTCAACCTGTGCTTGAGCTCCTCAAAGCTCTTCTGGCATTCATGATTCCAGATAAACTTCTGATTCTTCCTCAATATTTTGGTCATCGGAGCAGCTATCATGGAGAATCCTTCTACAAACCTCCTGTAGTAACCTGCCAGACCCAGAAAACTCCTTACCTCTGTCACTATCTTGGGTGCATGCCGATTTACCACTACTTCAACTTTCCTCAGATCAACATGTACTCCATCCTGCGAAATCACATGCCCAAAGAATGTCACATCATAAAGCCAGAACTCACACTTGCTGAATTTGGCATAAAGCTCTCTCTCCCTCAGAGTCTGCAATATAATCCTGAGATGCTCCTCATGCTCTTCTTCACTCTTAGAATACACCAGAATGTCATCTATAAACACTATGACAAACTGATCCAGATACTCCTTGAAGACCCTATTCATAAGATCCATGAAAGCAGCTGGAGCATTGGTCAAGCCGAATGGCATAACCAAAAACTCATAATGCCCATATCGAGTCTGAATGTTTGTCTTGCTTACATCGACTCCTTAATTTCGAAATGATGATAGCGACTCGAGATCGATCTTGAGAAAACCTTGCTCCTCGTGAATTGGTCAAACAGATCATCTATCCGTGGCAGAGGATACTTGTTCTTAATTGTCACTTTGTTGAGTCTTCGGTAGTCAATACACGTCCGCCATGATCCATCCTTCTTCTTGACAAACAGAACCGGTGCTCCCCAAGGTGACGAACTCGGCCTGACATACCCCTTCTCTAACAATTCCTCCAACTGTTCCTTAAGCTCCCTCAACTCAGCTGGAGCCATCCTGTATAGCGGTATTGAAATAGGCGCTGTCTCGGGAATCAAGTCAATGGCAAACTCGATTTCCCTCACCAGCGACAAACTGGGCAATTCATCTGGGAACACATCTGAAAACTCCCTCACAATCAGAAAATCCTCTATCTTCCCTTCATTCATATCGGCATCCACGACATGTGCCAAGAAAGCTTCACACCCCTGGCCCATCATTCTTTCAGCTAACATAGCTAAAATCAGTCTTGGCGATGGTGTCTTCCTGTCCCCTCTGAAGATCACCTTCCCACCGTTACCCAAATCAAACTCTACCTCTTCCGACCACAATCCAGCTTTGCCAGATATTTCTCCATAGTATCCATCCCTAGAATAACATCTAACCCTCGAAGGTCTAGCGATAGTAAGTCCACTACCAATCTAGCACCATCAATGAAAAGCTCACACTGCTCATACACCTGACTGATTACCACATTCCTCCCTAGAGGAGTACTAACAAGCAAGGGCCTATCCAACGGCACAGAATTTACACCATGCAATGCTATGCTTGCAGAAACAGAAGAATGCATGGACCAGAATCAATTAAAACAAATATTGCTGAATCAAGTAACTGAGCCATACTCGTGACAACCTCAGGTGCAGCTGTAGCTTCCTCCCTAGTCATGGCAAACACTCTTGCCGGCGCCTGACCCCTTGGCCTTCCTGGAGGAATAGCCTTCCTTGCAGTCCTAGAGCTGCCTACCTCAGTAACTGGCCTGGTTCCCACTGTTTCTGCACGCCTTAGAGCTTGAAACTACGACCCTTCCTGTTTTGGTGCCTGAGGACAGTCCCTGAACTTATGCCCTTTCTCTCCACATCTGAAACAGACTCCAAGCAATTTGAGACACTCTCCCTGGTGATGTTTCCCACACTGGTCACATAAGGGGTTGGTGAACCAACTCTTTCCTGCTCTTCCAGTGCCTCCCACATTAGAGGCTTGCCCTGATACTGCCCTCACCTGCTTGTCCCTGGTAACTCCACTGCTACCCACTTCACTCTGACTGTAAGAGCTCCTCGTGCTCCTCTCGGGCATAGGAGCACTAGTACCCTTCTTGAAAGTCTGCTCCCTGCTCTTCCTCTTCTTGCTCACTTCCTGCTTGATCTTCTCCAGCTTTTCAGCCTGGAGTGCCGCATCCACCAAATGCTGGTAGTCACAGAAATTGTGGATCAGGACTTTCTCCCTGATCCCCAAGTGAAGACCTCCATCAAACTTACGACACTTGTCTTCTTCTGTCGCCACGATGTTAGCTGCATAACGAGAAAGCTGTGTGAACCTCAGCTCATACTCGCTCACACTCATGTCTCTTTGAGTGAGGTTCAGAAATTCCTTGGCCTTCTCTTGCACATAGACTATGGAGAGATACTTCTTTCTGAACACTTCCCCAAAGTCTCTCCATGTCAGCGCCGAAGGAACAACCTAACTGTGGAGGTCTCGATTCCACTAATGCGGTCGTCAGGCCACCGCAACAGATCGATCTGATAGTCTAGCTTCTCTTCATCTGTGCATCTCATCTCGAACTAGGACCCTCTCGGTCCTCTTCAACCGAGCTTCGCCTCTTCGGATTCGTCGTCCACCGAAATCCTGACCTCAAACTTACGGAGCTTGTCATCGCCCACCTCGCTTCTCTGAAGCTTGCATCAGAATCTGAGATCTCTGTCCCATGACATACGTGAAAGCCTGAGCAAAGGCTTGAAAGAAACTTGGATCCATGGGATTTCCTTGAGGCATAGGAGGAGGCGGAGGAGGCACTTCTTGTTGCAAGCTAGGTGCCTCAGAAAACGGAGCAGAATGTGTCCCAGCATCCTGGGGAGCATGGGATTCATCCGTGCTCCCTTGACGAGAATGAGATCGAGTCATAGCTCCTCGAGTTCTCTTTCGAGGTGGCATGTTCACTCCTTCAGTATAAAACCATTGAAAACTTTAGTTGAAGTAAAACAATTCCCAAAGCATGCAAAAATAGTTCAAATCATGTAAAGCAGTGCAAGGTCTTGAAAGCAATGCTATGCAGCCCTAGACCAAAACCTAGGCTCTCTGATACTACAACATGTTGGACCCCGTTGCCGGAGCCCAACATCGGAAATGAGAGCATGGTGCTGTATGTGTGGGGTGAAACATGTTAATTAAACGATTAAGGAAAAAGACCATCGGAAGCTCAATGGACCCACCGTGAAAAAACTCAAAACTTGCTTTCATGATTAAAACAAACACATCCATAAATCATTATCCAAAAGATGAGTTTTACAAAGCTTTAAGAGCATTTCAAACCAAATTACAACTTTGAGTTCAAGAGCAAAAAATACAAAATACCCTTGAACCAATAATACTTGAAATGTAATTAAAGCCTTGACTTCCAAAAAAATATAACATTGAAAAATACGTAAACATAACAAAATGGAATGCTGCCATAACTTGTGACTCACTCGGTCTCCTGCTCGTCACCTGAATGGGGGAGGATAGAGGGGGTGAGCTATAAAGCTCGTGGGAACATATTTATAATATAGGAATAAGCAAAAGTAATCAAAAATAACTCATTGTCGTGGTACTTGTTGAAATCATAGCAATTGAGCATGCATGAGTCATTATCTTGAAATGCTTGATTCATGAACAATTTATGATGCATGAAACATAACAACAGATCATAAACACGTAACATAACATAATGGTTTGGGTTAGTCCCTGATTCATGACGTAATACACATTCCCATCGAAATGGTTATGTGTAGACGTAGTTTCTTGAGGGAATCCTTGTGAGGAACCCTGTGCCATTTGTGGGCAGGCAGGAGAAGCCTTTTCGTGAGTCAATCTACACTTGACTGTTCGTGAGGGACATACCGCAAACCCACATAATATGCATGATTCAAAGTCTTGTAAACTTGATTGCCAAACTGGCACTTGTTTAGAAACTTGCTTTTCATATATTTCGTAAAGCATGATTTCATGTGCATGTATTCTTGAAAGGAGAAAAACCCTTTTGAAACCTTTTTAATAATCATGAATGCAAATCATATAGCAAAATATAATCATTCCACAATACCATGTAATGCAATCATTGATGATGCAATTTAAAGCATTAAATCTTTCTTGATTTAAACAAAACAATGAGTAACTTATTTACTCTATTATAAACATGAACCCACCTTGAATTCCTTGCTTGTTCTTGCCTAGGAATGAGTTTCCTCTTGAACCTCTTGATCCTCTTGCCTCACTTGATTTCCTAAAACAAGAACCAAAATCCCATTCAATAACTCATGCTGAAACAATATTTCCATTCTTAACTTCCATCCAAAATTTCATATCCTTAGAGACTGATTCAGAACTTCACTACTTCACAAAACTTGTAGATCTATGACTCTAGTTTAAAACGCATTAAAAATCATCTCAAAAGGAATTCTGTAACAAAAGATATGCCCAAAACATCAAAATTCATCTTTGCTGAAAACTGAGGGTTCGTCGCGGCGAAGGCCCCGCTTATCGCGACGAACAACCTTGTGCACGTCGCGGCGAACAACCTTGTTCACGTCGCGACGAACAACCTTGTTCACATCGCGACGTGCGGGTCTGGAGAACGTTTCCGAACCTGATTTTTCCAACATTTTTCCACTTAAATCCTACTCTTTTGTTCATGCAACACACTTAAACTTTAGATCATGCTTGATGCTTCATTTCTAAACTCATTCAACACAAAATCATCAACAAAAACACAACCAGATCAACAACCCTAAGAGATTTCACCTATTTTTCCCATAAACCCTAAACCATCGATTACATCTCAAGCCAAGCAAATCTAGGGTTTAATGCATCCTCAAAAAGAAGAAACAAACTTATACTTACCAGAGAATGCTTCAAATCCTTCGAAAATCGCCAACCCTAGCTTTCCTCTTTTTCTCTTCTTCTTCTTCTCTTCCCACGACTATCTCTTCTCCTTTCTTTTCTTTTCCTTTCTTTCTTTTCTTCTTCTAATTCCTTAATCTCTAAATGAAGGCACAAAGACTAGAATGCCCCTCCTAGTTAGGCTTTAACCATCCCAACTTAAGTGACTTGCCCATTATGCCCTTATGCACTTTTATTCTTTCATTACCACTTATTCCACACTAATCTCAAATTCATCCTAATTTTCCACCTAATACTTAAAAAAATCAATAAATCATACAATCAACATAAGTCATACTTAATAACATCAAGAAAAACAATTTGGGGCCCAACAGTTATTAACTGCAATAACATGTTGTGCTAGATCATCTCCAAGCATTAAGTGCATGTTGACTAACTGCACATACATGCTACTAATTTGTCTCTTCTGTGCCTCACATTGAATAAGCTTGCGTGTTTGCTTAATAATAAGCATTGTCCTGAAAAACAAATTTTTAGGAACTAGAAGAGTATATAAAAAAAATAACAAATTTTTCTTTTCTAACACTTAGCGAACTTATGCTCATATATTGAAATAATTTTAATTTATTATTTTGTATTATATTGTTTATCAACAATTTATTGAAGCGATCCAAAAAATTAATCTCTAAGTAATTAGACACTTATTTCTAATTTACCTTATAATTGAACTAATCAATTATCTTGGTTTAATTAGAAACTAATTTCTAAATAAATTAATTAAAAATATTTCATTTTAATGAAACAAAATTAGTATTTATCCAATTAGAAAATAAACCAACGAAATTAGTTTATTTCTAAAGTTATTTAACTAAACAAATTAGTTAGTTAGTTTTTTATATATAATTAAAAAGATTCTCTAATGAATTAAAACTTATTTCTAATTTAAAGTATAATTGAACTAATCAATTGTTTTTTTATTTTAATTTTAACTAAACAAATTAGTGTGTGTAAATTAGAAAACTAATTTCTAATTTTTATTTCTAATTCTTTATATTATATTTATAATCCTTATGGCTATAAGTTGTTATATTACAAATGTATATTACATATGTAGATATACATATATGCATCTGAAAGTGACACAAAAGCATTAACTAGTATTGTCTGGGTGGTGTAGCTGGTCATCACGCTAGTCTCACAAAAGCATTAATTATTTTTGTCTTATTAGACATACATACAAAACTTGGCATATGCTACTGCTTTTGAAAAACTAAAAAATTAAACTATTATAAGACAAGTGCAGTAGCCACTATACTCTTGAGAAAGGCCACGTGCCTCTTCTTTCTCCTTTGCCCACGTCGTTTATCCGAAAGTTTACTTTTATCCAAGAACAAGCGTCTTCTTCCTCCTATGTTTCTTTCTCTGTTTTTTTTTATATATACAGATACTACTTCAAGCATGATCAAGGGCATAAGTACAACACAACAAACACCCATAACAACAAAGACATCGCAAACTCATCAACAAGGTTTTTGTTCTGTGATTCCGGTTTTTGAATAATAGTGGAAAAACTTTAACAAAAAACTTTGAATCCATAAAATCTAAAACTACAAAGCAGATTCTAGACGAATGAAATGTTACCAACGCAGTATAAGCATTTTTACTTTTCATGCATTCTCTAACAATGATGTTGGCCATTTGAAACAAACAAACTCAACAAATCATGTTTTCATGGATAAAGTTTAGAGAGAGAAGAAACTAGAGGAAACAGAGGCAATGTTTTCAATATAAAAGAGGCAATTTTGACGACATATTCATATCAAAGTTTAACACAGAGTTCTTAGCATGCATATAAACAAAACAAAACCAATGCTCTGATACCAATGTTAGATGTTAATAAACAGAACATAACCACTAAGATCATGTAAAAATAGGATCATTTATATGCGGATAAAACACAAATTACATGCTTGAACGAGTGTTAAGATTCCACTGGTCATAGAACTTTCTATTCCTTCAACTTACTGCCGAGTTGTTCTTCTTTTCTTCGTAAGAACCTTGAGAAAAAAAATGAAGCAACCAATACACACATCGTTCTCTTTTTTTATGTCAAAAGTTGCATTCAAATTTTGTCTTTATATAACTACCTTTGTTAGTTATCTCAAGAGTCTAAGTACTATTAAACCCTTCATGGGTGTATTAATAATTTACAATAGGGATCTTCGTTGCATTTGCTTCAAGTTGTTCCACGCGAGACTCCATCCTGGTAATGGGCATTACCACTCAGGATCGTGGCGCTCTACTACCAAAATGATAGAACCTATTAGCTTTAGAGAGGTTGCCTCTCTCCTACTCCAAATGGTGAACTAGTCGTATATTCTAGCAACCTACACACCTAAAACTGTCAGCTTATCCACTCATACACACACATGCACAATAGACAAGATAACTACACATAACAAGCATAATCGAAAACCCCTCTTGTAGCACCTAACATCCTCGGTTTCCAAATTTGTGTGCCCTTGTTTCGATAAGTCGTATAATTATTGTTTGCTTCATTGATTGAATATATAAATTTTTATAAAGCATAGTTAAAACAGAGTAATAAAACAGGTGGCCTCATCATAGATGTCTCTAATTTCCCTTTACCTAGGCTAAGTGCTCTTAGGCCCTCTTACCCTTTTTTACCATATATGAATTTGATCAGGGCCTATTAGTCCTCATCTGTTTCTCATCTTTTTTGTGCTATTTGTTGTGCCAAAGTGTCGTCATTTACACTTTTATGCATCTTTGTGGGATAATAAGCATTGGTGAACCTATAAATAATGCGTTTAATTGCATGAATGAAAGTGATTTTTAATATGCTAGCTTCTATATCATAAACACATATACTCAAGCAATAACGTAGGATGAATTCAGATCTATAATCTTTGGCTTATAGACGGGGGACAAGATCCTCTTTCCAATTTTATGATATCTTATTCTGTCTCATGAATCTCAGCTATTCATTTATGCGAGATCCACATAAATAAATGACTGAGATTCATTAGACACAATAAAATATCATAAAATTGGATAAAAAATATGAACTCTATAAACGGGGTGTTGGGAAAATCCACTTTATAAAGAGCAAGCTATTGATAAAGCCATTGCTTTCATACATAAAATTTTTCTCTAATGTATAGGCGTATTTAGTTATAGCAATCACTTCATTTTAATGCTATAGTGCTTCCACCAACATCCTTTTATGAGGAGTTTCCAATCTTGGAAAAAGTGTCATACATTGCAAAGTTGTCTTCTTCTATTGTTTAGGATGAGCACGAGTAGATGTTCCATAACTTCATAGTTCAGAAACTATATCTCTAGACTTTTGTTTTCTTTTAGAAAACAGTAGAAGGCTATAGTCCAGAGCATACCATACAAGGCATATTTGACATTGAAGTGTGGAAATGGTGAAAATTACCTTAAAAAGAATGGGCTCTACAAGTTTCTAATTGAAAGTAGACATCTATGTGTGTATTCAAGGAAGCGAACATTACAAGAAAATAAGAGATTTTGCGACGTTTTTAAAACGTCACAGAATGTCCAAAAACGTCGTAAAATGTCTTTTGCGATGTTTTAAAAAACGTCACAAAAAATGTCGCGAAATGTAGTGTAGGCAAAAAGTTTCTGCGACGTCTTATGTAAAACGTCACAAAAAGTACTAACAATTTGTGACGTCTATAAAAACGTCACTAAAAGTTTGGACAATTCGCGACATTTTTAAAACGTCGCATAATGTTCAAGAATCCGCGACGTTTTAAAAAAAAGTCGCAGAATACCTTTCACGACGTTTCTAAAAACATCACGGAATGTCTTCTGCGACGTTTTTATTATTATTTTTATTATTTTTCAATTTTAGAAAATCATATTAATTTAATAATTTTAATTTTAATAATTATTTTTAAAATACAATTTTTAATCTTATTTATTTAATATATATTCAATATTATTTATAAATTTGATTTATCTAATAATTCTTCAATTTTTTATTATATCATTAATTTTAATAATTATTCATGTATCACAAGAATTTCATACCGCAAACAATGTTTTATTTAATTACAATTTGCAAACATGTCATAACACAATAATTAATATCAAAATGAGTACATATATCAAACTTCTTGTATTATACATTCTTATATCAATATGATGCTTGGATGGATCCTTGGTACTCTTTACCAAACCTGTTTGTTCGTTAATGATGAGGATGATTGGCGCCTTGTAAACTATTTCAGCAATTTGCCCATCTAAAGACCTCTCGACTTTCTTCTTTGTTGGGTAATTGGGATATGTACACTTGTCCTTAGAATAACCATGATATTTGTCCGCCTGATTAACAATCGCTTTCATTGCGTGGTGTATTGTGATTAGTTTCATCTTCCACGAAGAGGGTTAGATAGGCTACTACAATTGGTTCTTTGGGCTGTGACTTCTTTCAACCATCGAGAAGCTCGATGCTTCATCCAGAGGACTAGTTGAGAAATGAACTTCAACCATTCCAAGTTCGGTTGAATCATTGAATGAACGAATTTTAAAACAAGACTCTGTGCAGGAGGCATCGGTGACAATAATCCTGATCAGAAGCCCGACAATGCCACAAGTTATAACCAACTGTATCAAACAAACAACCTTCTGAACCCAAAACCAACGCAAGAGAAGTTGCAGAGACGTCTTCAAATGTTGGGACCCGATCTGGGAACCGGATCCCGACCGAAAAAGCAGAACGGAAAACAACAAGAACGATTGGATAACGCGAAACGAAAGCAGAAGCAAATCGAAAAGCGAAGCAAACAGAACGGACGAAAATACGAATCGGATCTAATAGCGAAACAAAGCGGGGCAAAACACAAAACGAATCGAAATCATATTATCGAATAGTCAAAATACGAAACAATTACGGATCGAAAACGGATACGAACCGGATCGAACCCAAGCAAACAAATCCGACATCCAAAAACAAAGAACAAAGAAAAGCGTCGCGTTGGAATTCCTATACTATCCATATCCGAAATCCGGTATAAATTTCAAAATCAACTTCATAAATCACAAACCCAAGTCCTTTTCCATGTTTCTCAACCAAAAATTCATCAAAAACTCAAAACTCAAATTTTTCCCTTACCTCTTTCTCCTTCTATTTTCGGATTTCTTGGTTGCCAAAGCAAGCTTTCTTCATTTTCCATCATTTTTCCTTGAAAACAACTCAAAACCTAAGCTTTAAGACCCAAAAATTTCAAAATCTTGCTTTCTCTCTCTTCTTCTCCCCATGGCCGAAGCTCTCCACTCTTCTTCTTCTCTCTATCTTCGTTTTTTTCTTCTCTTATTTCTCTCTTATTTTCTTTCTTATTTTGCTTCTTATTTGGTGAATTCCCAGCCCCAAAAACGACAGCCCATGTTGTGTTTCTGCCATGTCACTTAAGTGAGGAGTAATTGACCAAGTTGCCCCTCCTTTTAAGTGAAATCCCAAAATAACCCTGCACAGGATTTTCAAAATCTGATAGCTTGTGTCCTGTTTTCAAGCATCTAAATGAAATAATTTGGACAAAATTTCTTCTTTAAAATTGTTCCCCTAGATCATACGAATCCAACGCCACCAACCGCGTTCAATTCGGATCAGAAATGAAGAATTTATAGCCAAAATACTATCGGACCTTCACAAAATCCGAGACTGAACATTACGCTAATTTAATTCCAGAAATTAACAATCTTAGGGATGAAATTAAATTTCGATCCCTTCACAAGAGTTGTATCCCTATATCTTAATTTTATTTTCCCTTAAGAATCAACTCAATCGGAGTTGTACAGCTCCCAAATTTTGCAAAATACTGAACCATGTTCAGAAAATTATCCAACTTATAACCTATAACCAAATCTCTTACTTTGGTTCAATCAATCTCTTTCCATTTAATCTCCTAAAAATCATAATTCTTCATAAAAATGAAATTAATTGTCTTAGAAATCCAACGCTTTGAGAATCAAATCAATCGGATGTCGGACGAAGGAATTATAAGCAAAAGATTACAAAAGGGATCGGATTAAAAACAAAGTAATGGAACTTCAAAACCGAACTTTTCCAAAATCATATCTCTCGATCCCGAACTCGGAATTTGACAAATTTGGTGTCAATAAAAAGATCAAAGGAAGCCCTACAACTTCCCTGAAGTATCAAAATCAAATTAGGTCTCGACAGAGGTCAAAACCTCAATCAAAGATTCTGTCCAAAACAGCTTTTCCTAAACGACTTCCAATTTTTAATCGCTCATAACTCCTTGCTCCGATATCGAAAAATTGCAAACTTTATATCAATGGAAAGATAAAAACATCATCTAAAACTTTCATGAAGATCACTTATTCTAATTCAAACTAAATCCATACGATGAGTGGCCTCGAAGCATAGAACACACAAATCTATACTTAATAGCATTTTCAAAACAAAGCATATCTTCAGAAAATCATATCTCTCAATCCCGACATCGAAAAATAGCAAACTTTATATCCACAAAAAGCTCTCGAAAGAGGCTACAATTTTCATGTTGATCATTTTCTCGAATTTTTGCCTAAATCAAAACGTCAACTTTTTCTTCAAAAAGTCAAACTCTGCTTAACTTTGGTGATCATAACTCTCAATTCCGATATCGAAAAATATCAAACTTTATGGCTACAGAAAGCTCTTGACATAACTACAAGTTTCCAGAAGACAATTTTCTCAAATTTTGCCTAAATTCAAAGTCAACTCTCAAATGCCAAAAAGTCAACTTTTAATGACCAAAAATCAAACTTTTCATATTTTCACACTTTTTCTTTTTAGTTCTTGCCATATAACTTTATTTCAATCAACTCATCCACTTTTGCATATTTCTTATTTTTACTAAAAAAAATCGGGATCCAACATCAAATCTGATTGCAGTTGGAGAAATTGATTTTGAATCTGAAAATTCATAAAATCAAATAAGAAGGTATGTGGTAGTCCTCGAAGTTAAACAACCGATAAACCAATATGCAGACCAAACACCAAATATCTCATTAGCAAAATCTAAAGAATTTCCATTACTCACAAAGATAACAACCATACGCCTCAAAACAAAATGAAAAGTCGGGAAATTCACCGTCCTTAACTTAATAAAACTAAATCAAACTTGTGCAACATGAACAAGTTTCATAACTCTATTTGTTAAATATGGTCAATAGGCAAGCTCAAAGTGCAAAAGAATTATTTCCTTTAATCCTAGGATCAAGCAGTGGAAGCAAAATTTTACTAGAAAGTATTTTGTCTAGGGACTCTAAAGCATAAGCACAAAGTTGAGAAATGAACTTCAACCACTGAGAAGAAGCAACATGTGAATTTATAGTTCGAATGTTTGACCATATAGCATCACCAAAGAAATCGAAAACACTTGTGATACTCTTGAAACAATCAATTGATTTATGAGCAGCCAAGAGGTCCCGAATGGAAATTACTGTCCATCCAAGATGATTGAAGCATCGTATGTGCGGAAAACCTTTGTTGTCGCCAAGCATGAGCTCCTTAAGGTGAGCAGCAAGAAATTGAATCCACCGGAAGGAGCAATGAGAACCTCATTCCTAAACCGAATCGAGATTGGGGTGCATCCCTTGGTAGCATTGTCTCATCCTCTTCCTCTAACCAATTGAGGGACCTCATCTGAAAAGCGTGACACATACCTCTGCAGAAACTACTTCTCACCAAGGAATAACAATGAACCAAGACTCCAATCAGCTGCTTGTTTTTTCATGTAAAATCAATAGATCAATTATGCAATTATTCACCCACGTGTAAAAAAATTCAGCAGTAAGCAATCAGTCAATCTACTATGAATCTCATCAATGTTTATCTCCAATTAATCATATCTTCTTTAGGATTCCATCTCATTGTTTATCTTCAACAAAACATGTTTACTCCAATAAATCCTATGTTCTTTAGGATTCTATCTCCAATATACCAACTTCTTATTATAAAAGATATACCAAATATCTCAAACTACAATAATGTCTAAAATAATAAATAAAGTAGCTTAACAAAATATTTGATGTACTAACTCTCCTTGTTGCTCACGATGGATAGAAAGACAAATTTATACCAAATTTCTTTGAAGCACAGATCTTAACATAAACTCCAATACCGGTGACTTCTACAAACGAGAACAGCTCTTAACATGGATTTGAAACTTGGGAGAGACAAATGCAGAAAGCTCATCGTCCTTCTCGAACTCGGCCATTTCTTCCTTCTCAATTGGACCTGTACCGATACTCACCAGAAGATAATAATGCCACTTCTTGAACCGATAGTATATCCAGCGAAGAGGCACAAAATGAAATAGATTAAACAATATCCGCCGAACTCGAGGATGCCCGGAAGATGAGTCACCTAAAGCGCCATAGAAACAGAGGAAAACGAAAACCACGCCGATAAGATCAAACACACCAACGCATAAGATTTCCTAAGGGCATATGCATAGCATCAAAGAATACTAATTCAATTAAAAGACAAAGCAAACCGAACATGCCCAGATCACAAAACAGAAAAACAACAACAATAACCCAGAAAAAAGAAATTATAAAGATGAATACCGGTCACGCAAATTTCATCAACAAGAAGACAAAATAACGGTAGAAAGTGGCTCGAGAGAGAGGGAAAAGGCGACGTCAGTTGGGGGGAAGGAGATAGTCGGAGGTTTTAACAAAAGCAAGGTGGGGAAAGGAGATAGCCAGAGGTTTTAACAAAAGGGGGGAAAGGAGATCGCGTCTCGTGACAAAATCCAACCTTTTCCCAAGATTCGATTCTGGGTATAAGCTTGTCCTCGACAACGCAAGAGAGTAAATAAGTGTGTTTCTTTACCTCAACGATGCCAATTTTACGAAGGAAGTAGAGAGTTGGTCTCAACCAATACTTCACACTGGACACTAGCAACTGGTCGTCGATTTATGGCCCATTTTAAGTCGGAGCCGTCCACTCCGGCTTCCGGAGGAGGAAAGTGAAGATGGGGTGATGGTGGAGAGTGGAGTTTAGGATTTCGGGCACATGGAGACGATTATTTGGAATTGAGTGTGGTGAATTTCATGAAAGTGAGGTAATCGACGGTGGATTTGATGTCAGGGAGTGCAGCTGAGAGGATAATCGGACGGTTGTGGGCCAAGAGGTGGAATATATCGAGGCCAATAGAGTCGAGGTAAAGCATTTTCTCTTGGAACTCGACCGGTGGCAGTGTGTGATGGCGTGGTGGTGATGGTGGTAGCTGTGGGTAAATGGTGGGGTTTTCTGGGGTCTTTGGAGGCTTATGAGGGAGGGCAAAGGTGGTTGTTTTAGAGGAAAGTGAGGGAAAATGAAGAGACTTGGGACAAGAAAGTGAAGAAAAGTCATGGTTTTGGGATTTGGGGTAAGGGAAAGGGGATTTGGTAGTGCGAAGGTGATGGAGTGTGTCATGCATTGTGTATGGTTTGGGGAGAGAGCTACATGGCAGATTGTGAGTCAATATGCTAGACCTTTTGTGATGTTCTCTCTCAAAAGTCATCGAAGTTTTCATTTTGTGATGTTTTGTCTCTGAAACGTCGCAAAAGGTCTGACATATCTATGACGTTTTACAAAAACGTCGCTAAAAATGAGATCTTTTTGTGACGTTTTTAAAACGTCACAAAAACTCTATACAATTTGTGACGGTTTTTTTAAAACGTCGCGAATTATATTAAATTGTTGTTGTGGGACTTTCAAGGAGGGTGGTCTTAAGATGTTTCATTATGCTCTGTCAAAAAGAAAAACTATACCAAATGTGAAAACCAGGTTTAGGAAATTAGGAAGCTAGTAGTTACAATGGGAAATGTTGTTTCAATTCATCCACTAGCAAGTAGCAACATTATTGGTTGTAATTAGAGAGGCAAGAGATACCAAACGTAAAAATTGAAAGAGAAATGCATCCCAGAAGACTCATCAAATACTCTCTTTTGCGGGTGTTTGAGAACTGCGACGCTATTCGTGTGAAGGTACCTTCGATAATGATTGCTCTCCTCTCAAGGTTTCTTCTGGTTAAGTTGATGGTCTTCAGAGGTTGGACATCAGTATCTTTTGGATTTTATTTGTTGTTTCCTTTGCTCAAAAGTCACCTTCTCTTACTAGGTTACGGAGGATAATGTCAATCGAAAACCCCGTACAAGGGGATGGTAATGGCATGGCTCTGTAAATTTTTTTAAAATAAAAATTTTAAATTAAAAATATAAAATAAGTTTTTTTTTGTTAGGTCTAACTTTGAACTATCCAAGACCACCACGTCTACTCGAGGATTAACTCTTTTAATTAAAACGTTGGTTTGGGCTTAAGTTTAGCTTATAAGTCGATTCATTGAAAATATTTTAAATTTGGCTCATAAGTCAACCTATTATCATTCTTATACGTACAATTCTTCTTTTTCTTCTAAGGAAATAGTTTTGAGATTAATTTTTAAAGATAATTCTTATTCTCAATAACAAAATATAATTTTAATAGAATAAAATTTTATTTAATAATAATAGCTACTAATAATGACCAAAGATTAATTACATAGTTAGAATATTTGTTTTAATTATTTCAAAGAAAATTGGATGATTAAGGTTTGAGTTACAAACAAAGGGAAGATGTAAACCTATTAAAATGGGCTGAGAATAACGTGTTTTTAATGTTAATTAATAAAGATGGTAACAGTGAGAAAGTTCCAAAAAAGGGTATAACTAGATTTGATCTTGATGAAGATAGAATGCTAGAACAGGAAAAGACACCAGAGAAGCCTAGTTAAAATAATGCGTGGAAACTTGCAAAATCAAATCCAATTAGATACATAGCTAAATTCATATTTCAAAATTTAATCATTCTTTATCTTATTTTAAAATTGTAACGCAAATGATGAAAAAGCTATGGATGGAGAATTGACTTAAAGATAAAAACTTGATAAAATAAAAAAATTTAAAACAGTCACCCAATTTTATGTCTATAAATTGAGTTTTTTTATCTATTCTATGAAAAGAATCATCGTATGACTATATTGTGCTTATATTGTTTGAAATTTTTTTAATATAGCTGTGCTTAAGTTTCCAAAAACTATACCTTAACCTTAATTTTTTTAATTTTGGAACATATTACTCAAAGCCCCAATCTAAAATTTTGGACTCAAAAGAAATTAAAACCAAGTTTGTTGAATTCCTTATATTTTTGGTACTTGATAGCATCTTAACTTTATGGGAAATGTAAAATATAACCAACATTTCTCCCTTAGATAATAGTTAATTCCGATATTGACTCAAATTTAAAACAATTTGAAAACTTGGTTAAACTACACTATTATACTAACTTTAAAAGTAAAAACATTTGATAAAAAGATAACGAAAGTCCAATATTTTGTAATGCAAGGCTTTCGATATCCAAAGATATCAAACATGTGTCATGTGTGACACAGATCTAATATAACCATACATATCTAATACCTTAATAACATGAATGGATAAATAGAGTGTGACAAACTAGGAAGATACCTGTATGATCTAATATGTATCATCTTCGTTTGTAGGTCTGATTTCTCTAAGTTCATGCTAAATAACATATGGTAAATTGCATTAGAGAAATCTTGTTTTCTCTCACTGAATGCTAAACAGTATTAGAGAAAACTTGTTTTCTCTTACCGATTGTTAAACAACATTAGAGAAAATCTTTATTTTCTTTAACTAAATACTAAACTGTATTAGAGAACCTTTATGGGATTAAAAACTTATATCCCCCTATGTTATGTTAAAATTCAAGGATATTTGTACTAAGTTGTATGTGTCTAAATGATATAAGCTTAAGGTCAATTTGTATATATGTCCAATGACTTTTAAAATGTTTAAGATCGACACAGATCTTAAGACCTCCACATGTATTTTGACTTTGCACAAGAACATTTATTATTGAGGATAAAAGGATGACCATCTATATTAATAAACAATCATAATGTCATAATACATCTAAATGTATAAATATATAAGAAGCAAATATAACGATCCCTAACCAACGTTGTCTAAGAATTTTAACACACCCATACTGGATACACGATCTTCACACACTAGTGCGCAAGGTCCTTTAGTCAGCGAATCGACTAACATCTCCTCAATCCTTATATGCTCCACTTCAATGTCACCTTTTTGAATCAACCCTTGATGGTCAAGTATTTGACTTCCAAATGCTTAAACCCTGTGATATTCTTATTATTATTATGAACAACATAGTAGCAAGATTATCATAGTACAACCGAATGGGTCTAGCTATTGAATCAACTACAAACAACTCAAAAATCAAGTTCCTGATCCAAACCGCCTGTGTAGTAGCCTCACAGTATACAACGAATTTTGCATGCATGGTTGAGGAAGTTACTAATGTCTGGTTGAGAGTCTTCAACAATGCTGCACCATTTGCCAATATAAAAATGTACTGTGAAGTGGACTTGCGATCATCCGGACACATAGCAAAATCAAAGTCTATATACCCTGCGAGGTTTAACTCGTTAACCCTTCTGTATTTCAACATATAATCCTTGGTGCCCTTTAGGTATCTCAAGATTTGCTTAACTGCTTTCAGTTGTTTACACCTAAGTTAGCCAGATATCGATCCAGCAGTGTAAACAGCAAATGCAATGTCCAATCTAGTACACACATGGGCATACATCAGGCTACTAACCATACTAGAATATGGAACATTCCTATAACCTCTATCTCAACTTCATTCTTTAGACACTGTGTCAAAAATAATCTCTTAATATGAAAGATTGGTGTTACAATAGGTCTACAATCAGTTATATTAAACCTTTATAACACTCACTCAGTGTATATTAGAAGCCTAATGAGCGTTGAGATTTGTCTCGGTGAATCTGTATACGTAGGACAAAAGATGCTTCTCCAAGATCCTTCATATCAAAATGCTTGGCCAAAAGTTGCTTAATTTCATATAACACGGTCAATCATTTGACGTGAGCAATATATCGTCCACATATAATAGTAGGAAGATGAATTTGCTCCCCCTGAGCTTATAATACAGGCATCTTTTAACTTTATTTTCCACAAAGCCAAAAAAGATCAAAACCTCATCAAACTTTAGGTACCATTGTCTGGAAGCTTATTTCAGACCGTATATTGATTTGGTCAACTTTTAAACTTTTTCAGTTGCTCCTTAATCCTAAAGTCCTTCAGGTTACTCCATAAAGACCTCCTTATAAAGGTTACCATTCAGGAAAGTGGTTTTAATATATGTCCATATGATGTAGCTCTCGTCATAATGAGCTAATATTGTCATAATCACTATATACGTAGGCTTTGAGGATACGGGAGAGAAGGTAATATTAAAGTCAACTCCTTGTCCCTGAATGAACTCTCTGGAAACCAATTGAGCCTTAAAGTACTCAACTTTACCTTGAGTATCCTTCTTGGTCTTAAATAACCATTTGAAATTGACGGGTCTACAATGTTGAGGCAAATTAACCAGCTCTCATACCTATTATGCCTCATGGATTGCATCTTATCCTTCTTCACTTCCCACCACAAGTTCATATGGGGCCCAGAAGTAACTTTTCCAAAAGTAATTAGATCCACGTCATGTCCTATATCATAATTTTGCTTACCCAAATAGACTATGTAATTTGATGAGATAGCAAGTTGTCTCTCTCTAGTGGATCTACACAACTGCATTGATTCATGTACCCCAGAAACCTCTGTTTGAATAGGTATAAATTCCTGCATAGGTATGGTACTCAACCCTTGATCCATAAGACCTGATTGTATGAGTGATAGATATGAAATAATTGTAGTATCTATCCTGTTATCTCCTGAAGGGTGAGAGGGTCCACCCTTATCATGGGCATCGTATTCTAGAAGCTTAATCATCTATGATTCTATTATTATGACCGCTCCTTCTCTACAGTAAAATTTGTAGCCTTTAGAGTGGTCGGGATATCCTACTAGATAGCAATAAGTGGAACAAGGTTACCATTTTCGTTCATAAAGATTATATAACCTTATCTCTATAGGGCAATCCTATATATAAATGTGTGAAAGGCTTGACTTCCACCTTTTCTAGAGTTCAAAAGGCATCTTAGGCATTGACTTACTTGGAACTCTATTCAATATATATAATGTTGTCTTAATGGCTTCGCCCCAAAGGTATTCAGGCAGGTTAGTGTTGCTCTACATCGACCTTGTCATGTCTTTTAAGGTGTGATTTCACCTTTTGTCCATATCAATTTGCTCAGGACTTCCTAGCATAATGAATTAAGTCACTATTCTATCCAATTTTGTGTGCTTGGCAAATGAACCCTTTTCCTGTCCTGTAGCACTGTCTTTGCTATAGTACTCATTTCCACGATCAAATTCGACAATCTTTATTGATTTTCTCAACTGGTTCTTAAATCCAGTCTTAAAGATCTTGAATTTATCAAGAACTTTAGACTTTTCTTTAAATAAGATCACATAACTGTGGCAGGAATAATAGTCTATAAATGTCAAAAAAATATCTAGCATTGAATAACGTAGCTATATAGGGTCCATCAATGTTCATATATATAAGGTCTGATAAGCCAAAAGCATGAGTTGACGCCTTCTTCTTTATCTTGGTAAACTTACATGTGCAGCAGTTAACACAAGTTCCCAAATCACTAAAGTCTAGAGTTGGAAGAATTTTATCCTTTATTAATCTCTCAACCTTATCTCTGGAAATGTGGCCCAAGCTTTTACGCCACAATGTAAGACATTTCCTTTATGAAAGCTCTTTTACAAGTAGTAGGTTTGGCAATATAAGAAAAATCATATATTTCATTAGGGGTAAGACACATTTGATATAATCCATCAGATAAGAAGGTAATTTTGATATGTTTTGCATTAATAGATATATTTACAATTGAACAAAATGATAACACTCTCTATCTAAAACTGATACAGAGATCAATTTTAGTCTAAAAGAAGGTGTAACATCCCGTCACCGATGGGATGGGTACAGTTCATTGCATTCATATTTGGCATGCTCATGCATGATTTAGTTATGTATAATTGGCAATGATTGTATTGGCATTCGTACGTACATACATGTATGACATATGTCTGGTTTGATTTGGATAATTTAGGTTTGAAGATGATTAGGGCATGTGTGATAATTAGGTCAATTAGGCGCGAGAATTGAATTTGAGTTAGAAATGAAAGTTAGGGAATTGAATTATGAAATTGGAGTATATGATTATGAGTTTTCTATTTTTGAAAATTTATAGGAATTTTTCTGGAATTTTCGGAGCAATAGGCCCGGACCGAAAAATTGATCAATGATTGGTTAATTGGGTTTTCGGTTCTGAAATTGATTATCCAATGGCACGGACAGATTAGAAATGTGAATTGAGGAATTAAGTTTTTCACTAGCGGAAAATGGTATTTTCTCAGTCAAAGTTGGATATCAGGTTTTGAAGCAAGCTGATGGCATTTCCACAACTAGGCATGCAGATTCGTCTCATTTGGTGGACAAGGCTCTTTGGAAATGGATCTGGCAAGTTCATATTCCACCAAAGATTCAGGTATTTTTGTGGAAAGCAATTCACAATCTTTTGCCTACTAACTCAAATTTGGTTAGGAAAAGAGTTAACATAGATGCATTGTGTCCTATTTGCTTATGTGAATCTGAGACACTTAAACACATGTTTTTATTATGTCCTTGGGTACAATGTGTTTGGTTTGGGAGTGTATTTGGGTTCACAATCACAAGAGACGGGCTTTCTACTTTAGATACATGGATCATGGATATGGTAGGTGATTTTAAGGATACAGCTAATGGAAAAGATCTCTTTGGTTTGATTGCGGTGTTGCTGTGGCATATTTGGAAACAGAGGTGTCTTATGGTTTTTAAACAGAGCAAACCTGATCCAAAGAAGTGTATTGAGAAAAGTTATGCTTTGTTGCATGAGTATCATCAGTGAAGGTGTTGGTGACAGGCATCGACTACCGATTCAAAGAATGCATTGGGTTAAGCCAAATACTGGATTTCTGAAATTGAATTGTGATGGATCTTTTAAAAATGGGGATGTAGGTTGGGTTGTGGTTCTTAGGGATGCTGATGGTCGTGTCCTTAATGGGCTAGCTTCAGATTGGAGGGCAGGGTCAGCCTTAGAGGTTGAAGCTAAAGCCGTATGGGAAGGACTGAATTTTTTAGAGGATAAAGGCTATAATAATGTCCAGATTGAGATGGATTCTCACATTCTTTATATTGAACTTGTTAAAAATAAAGGGAATGGCAGATGGAGAATTTTTCCATACATTTCTGATATACTGTACAGGGTACAACACTTAAAGGGGATAGATTTTGTTCTAATCTCTTGTGAAGCTAATAGAGCAGCTGATTGGTTAGCCAAGCAAGCCCGGAAGAAGATGTGCTTGGGTAACTGGGTCTTTTTACCTACATCTTCTTTGGTTGGCATTCTTAGTCGGGATGGATTACCAGCTCCACCTCCATGAATGTTACTTTGTTGCAGTAATAGGCTTAGAGATACTATAGCAATTAGTTCTCTGATGTGTATTACTGTTTACTTTCTGGTTGTCTACTGAACTTGTATTCATTTTTGCAATAAATTTTTCTTTATGACCAAAAAAAAAATTATCCTGTTCATGATTTAGAGTTAACTGCAGTAGTGTTTGCTATGAAGATTTAGAGACATTATTTGTATGGGGAGATGTTCCAGATCTTCACCGATCATAAGAGCTTGAGATATTTGTTGAGTCAGCGAGAGCTGAATCTGAGGCAGAGGAGATGGTTAGAGCTGCTTAAGGATTACGACTGCACTTTCGAGTACCACCCCGGGAAGGCCAATGTGGTGGCTGATGCATTGAGTAGGAGATCGCATGGTAGTGCAGCTCAGATTCAGGTTTTGAGGTTGCCGTGCTTGGTTCAGTTGAGAGCTCTTAATGTGCAGATGGATTTGGTTCAGGATGGAGCTCTGATTGCTACTTTGAGACTCAGGCCGGTATTGCATGATCGGATTAGGAGAGTGCAGGATCGGGATCCAGTGTTGGTGAGATTGATTGATAGAGTCAGATCTGGATGGCTGTCTGAGTTTGAGCTGAGAGATGGTACTTTGTGGATGGGCAGAGGCTGTGTGTTCCAGATGTAGATGATCTGAGGCGAGAGATTTTGGAGGAGGCTCATTTGGTTGCTTATGCCATACATCCTGGTGTCACCAAGATGTATCGCACGCTCAAGTTGCATTTCTGGTGGCCAGGTATGAAGAGACATGTGGCGGAGTTTGTTTCTCGGTGTCTGACGTGCCAGCAAGTTAAGGCTGAGCACCAGGCCCCAGTGGGGAGATTGCATTCGTTACCCATTTCGGAGTAAAAATGGGAGCGCATTATGATGGATTTCATTATGGGGTTGCCTAGGATGCCGAGGCAGTGTGATGCGATCTGGGTCATAGTGGACCGGTTGACTAAATCGGCTCACTTTTTGCCAGTGAGGGAGAGCAATACCCTTGATCAGTTGGCCCAGAAGTATGTAGCGGAGATTGTGCGACTGCATGGGATCCCAGTATCGATAGTGTCAGATAGGGATCCCAAGTTTACTTCGAGGTTCTGGAGGAGTTTGCAGTCGGTTATGGGTACGAGGTTGAACTTCAGCACAGCGTTTCATCCTCAGACAGATGGGCAGAGTGAGAGGACTATTCAGACTATTGAGGATATGTTGAGAGCCTGTGTATTGGAGTTCCGAGGTGCATGGGATCAGTATTTGCCTCTGGTAGAGTTTGCTTATAATAATCAGCACCAGAGTAGCATTGGGATGGCACCGTATGAGGCATTATATGGGCGACCATGCAGATCCCCTCTTTACTGGGATGAAGAGGGTATGAGGATGTTAGAGGGTCCCGAGCTGATCCAGGACACTGTTGATAAGGTGCAGTTGATTCGGAGTCGCATAAAGGCGGCTCAGGAGAGGCAGAAGAGTTATGTGGATCAGCATCGGCGAGAGATGGAGTATGCCGTGGGTGATAGAGTGTTCCTCAGAGTTTCTCCGTGGAGAGGAGTTCTCAGATTTGGCCGTAAGGGCAAGCTGAGTCCTCGGTATATCGGTCCGTATAAGATTATCGAGAGGATTGGACCGTTGGCCTACAGATTGGCTTTGCCGAGTGAGATGTCGCAGCTTCATGATGTATTCCACGTGAGTATGCTCAGACGTTGTAGATCAGACCCGACTCATGTGATTCCGGCTCAGGAGATTGAGATAGCTAGTGATTTGAGTTATGTAGAGGAGCCGGTGCGGATTATTGGATCGTGGGTCAAGCAGTTGAGGTCCCGGGTGATTCCATTGGTGAAAGTCCTTTGGAAGAATCACTCATCTGAGGAGGCGACTTGGGAGACTGAGGAGCACATGAGGAGGCAGTACCCTCATCTGTTCGATCAGTCAGGTAAGAAATTTCGGGATGAAATTTTTATTAGGAGCGGAGAATTGTAACATCCCGTCACCGATGGGATGGGTACAGTTCATTGCATTCATATTTGGCATGCTCATTCATGATTTAGTTATGTATAATTGGCAATGATTGTATTGGCATTCGTACTTACATACATATATGACATATGTCTGGTTTCATTTGGATAATTTGGATTTGGAGATGATTAGGGCATGTGTGATAATTAGGTCAATTAGGCGCGAGAATTGAATTTGAGTTAGAAATGAAAGTTAGGGAATTGAATTATGAAATTGGAGTATACGATTATGAGTTTTCTATTTTTGAGAATTTATAGAATTTTCCGGAATTTTGAACAATAGGTCTTACGAAAAATTCATCAATGACTGGTTAATTGGATTTCTGGTTCTAAAATTGATTATCCAATGGCACGGACAGATTAGAAATGTGAATTGAGGAATTAGGGTTTAGCCATTGGAATTCGGGAGAAATTAGAATTATAAATCGGATCGAGGTGGTTTGGATTTTGGCCTTGTGGCATTTAATTGCCAAACAATCCTTATTAATCCTTTAATATATATATATAGGCTAACCTTTGAAATCTTGCTCCACGACTTCTTCTTGCTTTTGACAGAAACATCTTCTTCCTTCTTTCTCCATCGTGATTTCTTCCCTTGATTACTTCTTGGTTCCTGCTTGATAGTTGCTTCTCCTTCCACCCTTAAATCATTTCATTTAGTTTGGGTTGAAGATAATGGAGAGATGTTTCGCTTTGGGTGTTGCTGTGGGTGGTGATTGAGTTGGGAGTTGGAGATTTGAAGTGGTTTTCAAAGGTTAAAGGCTTTAATCAAGTAAGTTCCTACTTGTTTATGTTTTAAATAGTTTGATTTGAATATTGGATTAAGGTAATTATTGTTTGAGAATTTATAGATTTTCGGATGATGTAGGTTTAGGGAAAATGTTGATTTTGATTTTGGGTAATTGTTGAATAATGGTTATTTGGTGGATCTAAACTTAGGAATGAGTTGTGTTAAGTGTAGAATGTTGTTTTAGAGTGTTTAGAATAGAAAGGAATGGATTAGAACTGAGAAACTGGAATTTCGGGTTTTACAGGTGATTCTGCGATCGACGTACGCGCTTGTTAAGAAGAACACGCCTTGCAACAATGAGGCAGGTACAGACGCCATGACGAAGCTGGGCGCCTGCAGATGAGCAAAATCGGCCAGCGTCGCGACGTCGCATAATCGTCGCGCTGGCAAAGAAGGAATCGTTTGCCGCGACGAGGCGTGCGGACGCCGCGGCGAAGACGAAGAGGAAGGAGCTCACCGCGACAAGGGAGCAGGCGCCGTGGCGAGGAGGGCCAATTTCTGAAAATGTAATTTTTGAGGTTTTGAAAATTGGGATTTAGGAATTTGATGATTTAATTGAATATGGATTGATTTCAATTTGGAGATTATGAATTAGGGATTTAGAACTTGAGATCGGGAAATTCGGATTTGTGTCAGGAATGTCACAACATGTATAGTACGTACATTATTTGATTCATATGCATCATTGAACATTGGAATGGATACAATTAGTAATGTTATCTATGTTTTGATTATTATAGAGGTGCCAGCGGATCGCCGATTGTCCGACGTAGGCGAGACTTCCCGGCAGTAGCTCGGAAGTTCTGAGGTGAGTAACCTAGTTGGTTTCTCAACCTATAGGTGTTAAATTCTATGTAATATGTCATATGGAGTTAAGGATGGATTGTATGTGTTTGTTTTGATTGATTTCGGACCACAGGTGTCCGAAATATTTGGATTTGTTATAGAAGTGTTAATTGTGAATAAATTGTTTTTAATTGGTTTTCAAATGCAAATTTGGATAGTGATACTAGGCCGTGCTACCACTAGTGAAAATTGGGGATATGTGCATTCATGCCATTATGCATTATCAGATAAAAGGCAATTATGACCGGTGCAGCCACCGTATTCAGAGCTTTAAGCTCAACGCACAGGGCTTCGTGCCCAACGATTTTCAGAGCTTTACACTCAACGTATTAGGGCTTTTGAGCCCAATGTTTTCTGAGCCAATGGCTCAACGTATATGAGCTCAGGCGCACGGTCACAACAACGAAAGAAATTGAAAGAGTCACATGCACATTGCATATATGAATGTTCAAATGTGAATTGTATGAAAGGCGTATCGCCTTATAAATGTGAAGTTGACTGCATGTGATTTCTGTTCGTGATATATGTACGTCATTGTGCAATTGTTTGGATATGCATGAGTTGGGTGGACCATCGATGATGGTTTCCCACTGAGTTCACAAACTCACCCAACATTGCATTTATTTTTCAGGACAGCGATAGTTTGACTCTTATCTCCAGTCAGTGATACTTTTCCTGCTGTGTGTGTGTCGGTGAGAGGAGCATGGCCCACAGGTCGGTCAGCTGGGGATCTGTTGGGATATTTGGGGGATGATCTAGTTAGGAGTTTTCACTGTTTATTTTGGTTCTGTACAGTTGTAATCGGATAGAATTGTGAACTTATGGGTTTAAGAAATGAAATGAGAAGTACTATTTGGTTTTTAACATTTAGTGAATTTGATATTACTGCTTTATTATATTGATGTCATGAGGTTTATAGAAATGATCGTATCGTAGTGCACCCTCATCGTAGGTTATGCATCGGTACGACCTACGGGCTTCCCGGTGTATACTCTACAGTAAGGGGGCGCTACAGAAGGTATATAAAATGTATCTCATAAAACCAATGTAAACCGTATATCAAGGTTTGAATCTACATTCCTTACAAAAAAAATGTCTACTTCATTATTGCCAAACATAAGCTTCTCCTCTCCTTTAGTTAGCCTTCTCGTGGATCTGAACCCCTACATTATGGAAGTAACATGATTAGAAACTCCATTATTTAGCCACCAAGAACTTGATGTGACTACAGTTAAATTGGGTTTATGAATCATATAGGTCAAGGAGGTACCCGATAGCTCCTTTTTTTTTTCCAAAATTTTTACTTCTTGCAGGTAGATTTTCTATACCCTTTCTTCTTGCAAAAAAACACTTCATATTCTTCATATCTTGTGGACTCTTTGTAATGTTAGACTGTCAGTTTGTGAATGCGAAAAGGGTTTGGGTTTCTTACCTTTACCCTTTTGGGGCTTTACCTTCCCCTTGCCTTTGACTACTGTATACAGGGTTGTATGAGAAGGACTTTTCAGCTTCTCCTCTTCTGTAATACATCAAGAAATTAAGGCATTAATATCCTAAGTCTCATCCTGAGAGACAAATGAAGTTACCAGCATCTCAAACTCTAGCGGGAGAGTATTAAGAGTTTGGTGCACTATTAGTGTGCTAGGAAGGGACACATCCAATACCTTTAGCTTACCTTAAAGGTAAACTATCCTGATAATGTATTCCTTGATGCCTCCTTCTCTTATGTACCTTATGGAGAATAGAACCTTAATTAAGGTGCTCAACTTTGCATTAGACAACACCTTATACCTTTGGGAAACACTATTAATGAACTCCTTCGCTATGTTTGTTTCTGGTAATCTACTTAGCATAATGATCTGGAATCGACCTTTTAATGGTGAAATAACACATCTTATTTGACCGATCCTAGATCATCAAAGTTGCCTTATCAGTTTCCTAACTGATGTCTGAAAGTGGAGAAGGTCTCTCTACTAACATTTTCATGTTGATGTCGGCCATCCCTTGGGGAAACTCAACATCCTTCTTCTACTTCATGAAATTGAAACCAGTTAAAGTATAGCACCTCACTTTCACAGGACACATATCCGACCTTCTGAAGAATGTTCGAATACGTACCCTACAAGGGTGGTATGCTAGAACAATCACATAATTAACTTAATCATGGCTTCAACATTTAAAATGTAATTGTCATAATATTAAAAACCCCTAAATTTCTCATTTTATTTCTTAAACAATGTGTACATTGTAGCTTTACAAACCATATATATACATTAACAAAAACTAGTCAGATTTTGCATCTCTATATATAAAACATGCTACACACATGAGGAAACATACAAATTTTTTTCTAGATCCTTCAATCTCAGCTGATCGACCTTTAATTCATTTCTTCCATCCAAAAGTACATCAACTATGCTTCTTCTAGAGTTTCTTTGTCACTAATACCCTCTCTCGAACTTGAAATGTCAATGTTGCAATTTTGTTGAGTTTTACGAACTTAGTGAGTTAACCATCCTGGATAGTTCACTCAAATCATATAACACATCAACACATATAATCACATAATTCACATCATTTCATTTATCATCATATAACCTCACAAAATTCTTTTGCTCACAATTTTCACATTTCTCATTCAACACAATTTAACAATCAATTTAAATCATTCAAAACATACATATTAAATGTTTATGCAATGCTCATGAGACTCATTTCTAGTTGTTATTATTATAATTGAGCGCCTGTAACTGTCCCTATCTATTGTGGATACCGGGCTCATTAATAACTCTCCCTTATCTTTTAGGGATACAGTGCTCATTATACATAGTGAGCCTTTGGCTCTTAATCACTTTCTGAGCTTTAAGATCTTTTTTACTTTCTAAGCTTTAAGCTCTTTTTTGGTGGCTACTACAGTCACAACAACCTTTATCTACTCATGCATTCATGTATTAAAATGCATCACATGTATTCAGTCAATCAAATATTTTCAATATTACACATTCATATTCTTGATCATAATCTCATTCACATTTGTCATTGAACCTTTGTCTGACATTCAACATATACATTGAGAATCACTATTTCGTCAAATTCACATTCAGCGAGTACTTCCAATATGCTATTCATGCATCAAACGCTTCGAACAGTCAATGTTCGAAATCAACACAATCACATTCACGTAATAATTTAATACAGAATTTAAAATAAAAAATTAATCAAGTAAGATCATCTATGTTACTCACAATTTGCTCCAAATAGCTATTGCCTCGAAGTCCCGACAATGTCTGAATGTTGACACTTTAATTGTTCTTTTATATCATGCAACACACATTTACACACATCACAACTTTCCACAATTATATAAGTACTCATTTATTCACAAATGTGTATATGGATTATGTACAATACATGCTCAATGACAATCCTAACTATATTTCCTTTATTTTCATCTCATGATCATTCATACTTAAAAACTTATAGTTTAATTTGAACTTAGGTATACAACTCAATAATACAAATTTATTATAGGTTCATCACTTAATCAAGTATTAAGGTTCATGACTCAATACACTTGATCATTGTAATGACATCAATCAATCATTATCAATCCTTTCCTAATGAATTCAAATGACCATAAAATTTGGTAGAGGGGAAGGACAGTGTGTGAGGAGTTTGTGGTTCAAATTTCAAGTCAATCGGAGGTCTGGAGAAGAAGTTATGGTCAAAGAGTGAAGGGTATTTAAAACTGTCAAAAAGCACTACACTCTCACTATCATGATCATGCTTGTGCACGATTGTTCACTACCAGATGTCTCCCTTCTATCACGATCATGCTTATGCACGATCATGCTTTGACTAATATCTCCTCTCTATCACAATCGTGCTTGTGCATGATCTTGGAACTCCTTTAAGGTTTCCTTTCTGTCATAATCGTGTAACTCCTCTGAAGTTTCCTCTAGCACGATCGTGCACTACCTGATGGCTATTCTCAAAACAGATTTTTGGGTCAATTGGCATCGAAATTTTGACAGGGAGAAAGAAGTAATTAGGTAATACATTCATCTAAACAAAATTTCTCATATGTCTTAGATTTCTAATGACACCAATTTCATACAATTTGGTTCAGTATTCTGCAAGTTATACCTAAAATACTACATATTATTTCCAATCCGCAATAACACATTGTACTTAACTTCAAACTAAATTTCTAAATCATTAAAGACATAATTCAAATTCTAGTTCTTCGTGAAAAATATAGACATTTGTCTCTATTTTAAACTAAACTTAAAATCATCCCATTTGGATATATACATATCAAGATGTGGCTAAAATATATATGCATGTTCAATAAAAACACTCCATTTAAAATGTTCCAACACACTTCATCGCCATTTTCATCCTAGTTCATCTCTTGTGCTTAGTCTATAATTTCTAGCTTATGTCCTCATTATTTCCTTTATGTTCCTACTTCTATTTCAACTCAATTTCAATCACAAACAAATCATTTTCTCTGTTTGATCATAATACCAAAAGCAAAACATATCATATACACACATTCTGTTAGAGTAGTGCCCTAAAGGCAATCGCCTTTAGCGCATTTTGTACAAATTTGTGTACAGTCTTTATAAATAAAAAAAGAAAGGCATATTTCATTAATTTGTTGTTCATTATTTATGAACTGATATAGATCTGTAATCAAGTTAATGAAGTCCATGATATATGACATAGCATGAAGGAAATTATGATGTGATCATACTACTGTGATTCCTATCATGTGCAATTATGTCATTATCTAAATTATCCCTAGTCATAGGATTACTGAGACTGGACATCGGTAATCCGGAAAGACTAGCGCATCTCAAGCTCCTTGATTTGATCAAGCAGTGGATCTCAGAAACTGTAAATATGAGATATTTAGGGTTGAGATGTGGATGCTTACTAGAGGTAGTAAGTACATTGGATGACCTGCCATGAGATCATCATATGGATGTCCTATTCTAATGTCAGTGATAATCTCATCATAGCAATGGTGCAAGTATCCTTAGACTTGAGGTGCTCAAGGATATCTTGAATCTTGATTACGTGCTTTGACTCAATTCCTTGTTGCCTTCTGAGAGGTCACTCATAGGGTGGTGCTTGGAGTGCAGTTTGAGGTATTGAAGATAATTGAGTAGCCAATAGAGGATTCACCACTTCGTGATAGCGAAGATGATACCCATGGCCTCTTGTCGGGGTCATTACTTAGAAATCTCTGGCGGAGTATGTATGTCGTGAAGAGTGTCTTGATGACATATAAAGTAATGAGTCCGTGACAAGAACTGAAATCACTGGACTAGATTTGGCGTAGTCGATCTAGTGAGAGTTGACACATTGCCCATACTCATAACCAAGTGGAGTATAGGATGGTGAAAGGGCGAATTGCACGGTAATTGTCTATGGAAGGGTTTGTGATATGGTCCATGATGAATATATATTCATTCGTCAAACCAATTACTTTCCGGTCAATTGGGGGTCATGATGTGTTGCTAGATACCGCTCATGACTTGCTTAGATTAAGTGTTAATCTAAGTGGCCAACATAACCGGGAACCTAATGGGTCACACGCATAAGAGTGTCTCGGAGAACTCGTAAAATAGTTTTGGACAGAGTTCCAATATATGGAGAGCAACATGATTAAATTGATCCCGATGAGATCGAGATATGTCCCGATGAGATCGCGACATCGATATTGCTGAAAAAGGTTTTCGGTAGTTTTTCCATGCCGGGGCCCGGTAGGACCGACCCCAGTGTGACTGGACCACTTCAGTAATATATATACATATATATATATATGATTAATTAATTAAATAATTAATTAATATATATATATATGTTGAATACGTGGAAAGGATGGAAGAAGGAAATGGAATCTTCCATTTTACATGCTTAGTCATTAAGTAATTAATGACTAAATGACAAAAATGAATAAAAGGTGAATGGAAGATGATGATTCTCGTAGATGACATATAAAAGGTTTAAAAACAAGTTTTAAACCTAAGTGAAAAGGTCATCATCGTGGATTGAAAAGAGGAAGTAAGGTTTTTAAGAAAAACCTAAGTCTTCATCTTCTCCATCGATTCTTCACCTTCTCCTCCATCATTTTCCAAGCTCTCCATAGAACAAAGGTAAGATCTAGCAGTCATTAATTTTTTCTAGCTATTCCCGGGTCAAAGGGTTTGTCCCGGTTAGGTTCTTCGATCTCTGCGTGGATACCGTTAGAGACGGTCTCCTTTGATCGTTCGGTTTGAGTTTGTTATATATATACACATGGATCCTGGCTTTCGGGAAGGTCCCGGAACAAAAAATTTTTGTTTTCCGCACCGTGGACATGTGATGCTCACACCGGGATTTTCCTACAGTGGTATCAGAGCCACTTGTGTTGTATATAACAACGAAACCATGACTAGGTCGGAGTTGCTATAGCTTGTGATGATGATACATGTTGTATGTGTTGAATTTCGAATTCAGTATGAGATATAGTTTTCGAAATTTTCTTACCCAGATATGTTTACAAGATGTTTTTGCATATGTCTGTGGAAGCCCGGAATTTATCAATGTGATTTGATATGGTTTTGCTAATTTATTCCCTAATGTGCTGGGTGCTGTCTTTGTGCACATTCACTGAACAGGCATGCCTATAAATTCGAGAATAAATTGTAGAAAAATGTTTTTTCGGATTTTCTTTCACCTACATGTCCCTAAGATGTTTATTAATGTCTATGTGGATGGAAAAAAGTTTTCGAGGTGATTTACTATTTATTTTAGAATTTATTGTGTGCTGCTGGGAATAGCTGTGTTAAGGAACACAGATTTTGCATTGGCTTTGTTGCTGAGGTTGAATAAGTTTTTGATGGAAATAAATCCTGAAAAAATTCATGGAGCATGTTGGGAACATTTAGTGACCTATGTAATTTTCTCAGAATTTATTGAAATTGTTTCAATGGGTTTTTCAAGCAAAACATAGAACTTGGCAGTTTTGAGAAAATTGCTGGAGTTGTTTTGTTTGAACTAAGAAATTGTGTAGATTTCAGTTCCAATGCCTTGGATCATTTTTAATATGATTAAAAATGTGTAACATTGATGTTGTATTCTTTCCTAAATGAATTTTTTGAAATTAGGTTTCCAAATAATTTTCGGATGTCAAATGTGTCTCATTAGCGTCTCGTTAGTATATTCCCTTATCTTGATTGTTTTGGCCGTCACAAATTTTGTGACCAGTGCCGAAGTAGTCTTGATAAAGTGTAGACTACCTAGAGATACTTAGGTTGATAATTTGATATTCTCGAATTATTTGGAAATCCAAGTGAATAACAGTATATTCATCGATTTCAAATTCTTCATATATAGTTTGACTATATATGGTAAGCAACAATGAAAGTGTTTCATTGTTACATCAAGGTAAAGTGTATTAGACTTGGTATTGTGAATTTGAACTACACGGATTGAGAAATTAGCCGATTAGATAGCAATTTCTTTTGGATAAGTCGACTTACACAATGAACAAGTCCATTTGTCCATGCACTGTAGACGCATAAGTCGACTTGCACAATGGTACAAGTCGACTTGTTGCAGCATATCTGATTACAAGTCGACTTACACATGCATAAGTCGACTTTAGAGAGCATAAGTAAACTTATACATACATAAGTCGACTTATAACTTGCAAAGGAGGGATGATGGATGATTTTAGGTATAAACTAAATGTGATTGATCATATGCCCTAAATCATTCCATATAGTCATAGTAACTATAGTCCTACCGCTTGGAGAAGAAGAAGATGAGACCTGAAAACCCTCAAATAATATGAAAACTAACGCCTTCCATTAATATGGGAGAACCAGAGTTCTTATAGAGTTGGGTTGTTGGGCAAACCCAAGCTCACTCTATACTGGATATGTTGAATCATGGAAAATGAGATTTTCGGATTAATGGGTGGTTTTCACTAGAAGCGTTGATTTGTTGAGCAAACTCAAGGTCAGCGTGGATGAGGCGAAATTGGGTAGTGTACATCGATGTACACGCATCAAGAGTTGATAACCCAATGTGTGTGCATACATCAAAAGTTGATAGCACTAGTCGATAGTTGCACCTAAGATGGAAATGATATGATTGATATCTACCGATTGAACTAAGGTGGCTTGTTGGGCAAACCCAAGGTCATTTTAGGAATGTCGGATATCTATCTATGATGCAATTGGTATGACCGATACCTACCGATTGAACTAAGGTGGCTTGTTGGGCAAACCCAAGGTCATTTTAGGAATGTCGGATATCGACCCACTAGGACATTTTGTCATAATGTTTCTTGGATTCGTACTGAGGGTTATGGATTCTATGAAACTAGTGGGAGCCATATTCATATCATGCAAGTCCTTATGATTATGCATCTATTCCTATTCTAACATTCATTCTCTCTTTCCCTATAGGTTATTGAAGATGACTTCCAGTGTGAACTAGCGCTCACTAATGGACTCGAACTAATTAACTGGACCTAATTTTCTTGATTGGCTGAGAAATCTGAGAATTGTTCTCAGATTTGAGGAACTGGGCTATGTCCTACATGTTCCACTTCCTGATTCACTTGCTGTTGATGCTTCTGATGAGGATCAAAAAGTTTATCATAGGCTAGTGAATATGGTGGCATCCTCTTCTTCTGGTTCAAAGAAAAGAATCTAAAGAAGAAAAGGTCTAAGAAACCGAAAGGAAGTGCAGCCAAGAAGAAAACCAAAGAGACTGCACCAAAAGGAACTTGCTTCCATTGTGGCAAGACTGGCCACTGGAAGCGGAACTGTAAAGTCTATCTGGATGAATTGAAGCAGAAGAAGGCATCAGATGCCTCGACTTCTTCAAATATGTTTGTCATTGAGGTTAATACTGTTTCTGACCATAACATATGGGTATTAGATACCGGTTGTGGCTCATACATATGCAATGATATGTAGGACCTCAGGGACAGTAAACAACTCATGAAGGGAGAGATAGACCTGCGTGTGGGAAATGGAGCAAGAGTTGCTGCATTAGCCGTAGGCACTTACTTTTTGTCACTCCCCAGTGGGCTTGTAATTAAATTGGATGATTTTTATTTTGTACCTGTATTAACAAAGAACATATTGTCCGTTTCTTGTTTAAATAGAGCTGGTTTCCATTTGACTTTTAGTAACAATGGTTGTTCTATTAGTTTGAATGGAATGCTTTATGGTACTAGTACTTTATGCAATAGAATTTACATATTAGATATGTCACATCCAATTATGAATGTCAATGACACGAAAAGACATAAACGAGATAATTTAAAATCAACTTACTTATGGCATTGTCGCCTTGGCCATATAAATGAGAGACGCATAGCTAAGCTCCATAAGAGTGGTAGTTTAGGGTCATTTGATTATGAATCATATGACACATGCGAATCTTGTTTATTAGGCAAGATGACTAAATTACCCTTTAAGGGAAAGGGTGAACGAGCGACTGGAGTATTAGACCTAATACATTCAGATGTATGTGGTCCGATGTCCATCCATGCTAGAAGTGGTTATCTTTACTTCATTACCTTTATCGATGACTATTCTCGATATGGGTACTTGTATATGATGAGATACAAATCTGAAGCATTTGAAAAGTTCAAACAATTCAGAAATGAAGTAGAAAATCAACTTGAGAAAAGTATTAAGACATTACGATCTGATCGTGGTGGGGAATACTTAGACCAAGAGTTTTTGGATTATCTCAGAGATAATGAGATTTTATCTCAATGGACTCCTCCTTACACACCGCAGCATAATGGTGTGGCAGAAAGGAGAAATCGAACCTTGTTAGACATGGTACGATCAATGATGGACTTTGCAAAGTTACCAAAATCCTTTGGGGGTATGCAATCGAGACAAATTGTTTACTTGCTAAACGAGTTCCATCAAAGCGATTGATGTTACTCCATATGAGATGTGGACTAACAAAAGACCTATCTTACTCATTTGAAAGTTTGGGGCTGTCACGCTTATGTGAAGCGGACACGATCGGATAAACTTGATGCAAAGTCTGACAAGTGTTTGTTCATAGGATATCCTAAAGAAACAATGGGATATCAATTCTACCTTATTGAGGAACAAAAGGTGTTTGTTTCAAAGCATGCTGTCTTTTTAGAGAAAGAGTTTCTTTTACAAGAAGACAGTGGGAGCAAAATTGAACTTGAAGAAGTTCAAGATGCGCAACGCATACGATCAGCTGCTGAACTCAAAGCGTAACTCATACGAGATGAAGTAATGATTCAACCTTCTACAACACACGAAGTTCGTAGGTCACGTAGGATACTTTCTGTTCCCAAGAGATATGGATTTCTCGTGAATGAACAGGATGACGTATTGCTCATAGAAGATGATGAGCCTACCACCTATGAAGAGGTTCTGAAGAGTTCAGAGTCTCAAAAATGGCTTCATGCCATGCAAGCCGAAATGGATTCCATGTATGAAAACCAAGTATGGACTTTGGTTGATGCACCCGAAGGAATCAAACCCATAGGGTGCAAATGGGTTTTCAAAAAGAAAACCGACATGGATGGTAATGTAATTACCTATAAAGCAAGGCTTGTGGCTAAAGGTTTTTGTCAAACACAAGGAGTTGACTACGACGAGGCCTTCAGCCCAGTAGCAATGCTTAAATCCATTAGGATACTCCTAGCCATTGCCACTCATTATTATTATGAGATATGGCAAATGGATGTGAAGACAGCTTTCCTAAATGGAAATCTAGCTAAGGATGTGTATATGACACAACCTGAGGGCTTCACCTCCTATGATGGCGAAAAGGTATGTAAGCTTCAGAAATCCATCTATGGATTGAAGCAAGCATCCAGGAGTTAGAATATCCGTTTTGATGAGGTAATCAAAGAGTTTGGTTTCTCACAAAATCCGGATGAATACTGTGTGTATAAGAAGGTTAATGGGACTGCAAACGTATTCCTTGTGCTATATGTGGATGACATATTATTACTAAGAAACGATGTCTCTATGCTGCAATCAGTCAAGATTTGGTTGTCCAAACAATTTGCCATGAAAGACCTTGGTGAAGCAACTTATATCCTTGGGATAAAGATCTATAGAGATAGATCAAAAAGGTTGCTTGGTCTTTCACAATCAACGTACATAGACAAGATGCTAAAGAGGTTTAGCATAGAGCAATCCAAGAGAGGGTACTTTCCCGTGACTCATGGGATAACACTCTCGAAATCTATGTGTCCTAAAACACAAGATGAGAGGATGCGCATGAATATGATCCCGTATGCATCAGCGGTAGGATCTATCATGTATGCTATGCTATGTACGAGACCCAATGTATCATATGCTCTAAGTGTTATGAGCAGATACCAATCGGATCCTGGTGAGGGTCCTTTGGGTGGTGTCAAGAATATCCTTAAGTACTTGCGAAGGACTAAGGATGTTTTCTTGATATATGGGATGGAGATCTCCAGTGGCGGGTATACAGATGCGATTTTCAATCGATAAGGATGATTCCAAATCCCAATCAGGTTATGTATTCACACTGAACGGCGGGGCAGTTAGTTGGAAGAGTTCCAAACAAGAGACGACTGCCGATTCAACAACCGAGGCAGAGTACATTGCCGCTTCAGAAGCAGCAAAGGAAGCCGTTTGGATCAAGAAGTTCATTACTGAACTTGGTGTGGTTCCTAGCAGTGATGGGCCCATACAATTGTATTGTGACAACAATGGGGCTATTGCGCAGGCGAAGGAACCAAGGTCTCATCAACGATCCAAACACGTACTCCGCAGATATCATTTGATAAGGGAGATCATAGGACGTGGTGATGTCCAGATCGAGAGAGTTCCCACCGAGCAGAACATTGCTGATCCGTTGACGAAGCCATTGTCACAAAAGAGTTTTGATTCTCATGTACTCGTCTATGGTATTAGATATCAAGGCGATTGGCTTTAAGTCAAGTGGGAGATTGTTAGAGTAGTGTCCTAAAGGTAATCGCCTTTAGCGCATTTTGTACAAATTTTTGTACAGTCTTTATAAATAAATAAAGAAAGGAATATTTCATTAATTTCTTGTTCATTATTTATGAACTGATATAGATCTGTAATCAAGTTAATGAAGTCCATGATATATGACATAGCATGAAGGAAATTATGATGTGATCATACTACTGTGATTCCTATCATGTGCAATTATGTCATTATCTAAATTATCCCTAGTCATAGGATTACTAAGACTGGACATCGGTAATCCGGAAAGACTAGCACATCTCAAGCTCCTTGATTTGATCAGCGGTGGATCTCGAAGCTGTAAATATGAGATATTTAGGGTTGAGATGTGGATGCTTACTAGAGGTAGTAAGTACATTGGATGACTGCCATGAGATCATCACATGGATGTCCTATTCTAATGTCGGTGATAATCTCATCATAAGAATGGTGCAAGTATCCTTAGACTTGAGGTGCTCGAGGATATCTTGAATCTTGATTACATTCTTTGACTCCATTCCTTGTTGCCTTACGGAGGTCGCTCATAGGGTGGTGCTTGGAGTGCAGTTTGAGGTATTGAAGGTAATTGAGTAGCCAATAGAGGATTCACCACTTACGTGATAGCGAAGATGATACCCATGGCCTCTTGTCGGGGTCATTACTTAGAAATCTCTGGCGGAGTATGTATGTCGTGAAGAGTGTCTTGATGACATATAAAGTAATGAGTCCCGTGACAAGAACTGAAATCACTGGACTAGATTTGGCGTAGTCGATCTAGTGAGAGTTGACACATTGCCCATACTCATAACCAAGTGGGGTATAGGATGGTGAAAGGACGAATTGCGGTAATTGTCTATGGAAGGGTTCGTGATATGGTCCATGATGAATATATATTCATTCGTCAAACCAATTACTTTCCGGTCAATTGGGGTCATGATGTGTTGCTAGATACCGCTCATGACTTGCTTAGATTAAGTGTTAATCTAAGTGGCCAACATAACCGGAACCTAATGGGTCACACGCATAAGAGTGTCTCGGAGAACTCGTAAAATAGTTTTGGATGAGTTCCAATATATGGAGAGCAACAGATTAAATGGATCCGATGAGATCGAGATATGTCCCGATGAGATCACGACATCGATATTGCTGAAAAAGGTTTTCGGTGGTTTTTCCATGCCGGGGCCCGGTAGGACCGACCCCAGTGTGACTGGACCTCTTCAGTAATATATATACATATATATATATGATTAATTAATTAAAAAATTAATTAATATATATATATATATGTTGAATACGTGGAAAGGATGGAAGAAGGAAATGGAATCTTCCATTTTACATGCTTAGTTATTAAGTAATTAATGACTAAATGACAAAAATGAATAAAAGGTGAATGGAAGATGATGATTCTCGTAGATGACATATAAAAGGTTTAAAAACAAGTTTTAAACCTAAGTGAAAAGGTCATCATCGTGGATTGAAAAGAGGAAGTAAGGTTTTTGAGAAAAACCTAAGTCTTCATCTTCTCCATCGATTCTTCACCTTCTCCTCCATCATTTTCCAAGCTCTCCATAGAACAAAGGTAAGATCTAGCAGTCTTTAATTTGTTCTAGCTATTCCCGGGTCAAAGGGTTTGTCCCGGTTAGGTTCTCCGATCTCTGCGTGGATATCGTTAGAGACGGTCTCCTTTGGTCATTCGGTTTGAGTTTGTTATATATATACACATGGATCCTGGCTTTCGGGAAGGTCCCAGAATAAAAATTTTTTGTTTTCTGCACCGTGGGCATGTGATGCTCACACCGGGATTTTTCTACACATTCATCATATTTTCTGCACATGTTCATCTTCATTACACCTTCATTTCATTTCTAACTTATCAATTTAATTTACCTCATTTCAAAACAACACACTATTCCTTTTCTTTAACTCCAAACTTATTTTAGTTCACCTCTATAACACCCAAAGAGATCCATGTTAATACACTAAGAAAACAGAACATGAGCATATCATCTTTTTGAGAAATTTCTACACTCTTTTTACATCATCATAATGATCTTTCTATCTCAAAAATCATCTCTACGACAACTTATGAAATATTAATCATTATAAACACAAAAACAAGACACCAAATGTGTTCATTTCTTTACCCACATTCCAACATGTATAAAACACCATTTTATGATCATTTAACCTCTAACTATCATTATACATGTTTCATTTAACACTACCCATGATGATTAAAGCATAACTTACTTGATTTAGCTTCAAAATCTTCAAACTCTTCAAGAACACCAAGAATCCCTAACTTCTCATACAACCACATACAACATCATGGAGGTTGGGAGGTTTAGGTTTTCTTGTGGCAATTGAAGAAGACAACAAGGTGAGAGTAGTAAGTGAAAGATGTGAGAGCTAGGTTCAACTTGAATGGAGATTGGTGAGAAAATTCGTGAAGAAAGTGAAGAAAAAGCCACGAAGAAGAGGAGGAAGAAGAAGAAAGCAAGATTCAAGACAATTTAATGGTCTTTCAAGTAATTAAGAGAATCGTGGGGTAAAGACATAGCTTGGCAAGTGAAAACATGTCCAATCTCTATAGGTTTAAACTCGGTTCTCTTATTTAATTAATCCAATCAACTCCAATTTCTACTCCAATTGTCTTCCAATTTTCAATGACATATGTCATTAAATCCCAATGTCCTTTATAAAAAATTCCCTTGCCATTTGACTCTTATTTCAACTATTATTTATCAATTGTCTTGCCATTTGGTATTTTTCTTAGTCCAAAAATCCTCATAATTTCAAAAAATATTCCTAATTCCACCAAAAATTCTAGATCAATAAATATACTCTCCAAATCAATTTTCAATATATAAAACTCACAATTCTCAATATAATCACATTTATAAATCAATTATAGCTAGAAAATATCAATGAATGCATGTACAATCATTTTTATGTGTGTAATAATTAATATTCACATATGTGTGTATGCTATATAATGAATGAGCATGAAAGGCACTTTCTAACTTCTCAGTAATCTCTCATGTATACTATTATAGTTCTAACTCTTAACATGGGAAAATAGGATGTTACATAAAGCCTCTATGGTAATAACATTGTTATTTATAGAAAAGGTGACTGCAAAATAGAAAATACAATGTAAAGATCTGCATAAATGTAGGATAACAACGATATTTAAAGCGTTAAAATAGTATTTATATTGAGAATCCGATCACACATATTTTGGAACACCTATGGGATGAATAGATAATATATACAATTAGGCCTCCACATAAAAATGATCAGAGTATACACTATCAACTCTCATGACACTACCACCTGTTGGCAAATAGATCATTCAAGCAATGAATTTCCTCTATCTAATGCCATTATACATATCTTAAAGTCTCATGTAAAGCCAATACCTTTACATAAAAATGATTGTAGACATCCCCAACATGTAAAGCCAATAACTAAACCTGAGATTATAGACATCCCCAATATGTAAGCAACATATTCCAAATATTGATTTGAAAGACCGCTGTAATGACTACACTCTCATTAGTCACCAAAAAAACCACAAACATAAGGGATACATCCTTATGTTATCCTCACATTTTACATGGGCATACCGTAAGTGAAAATGTATCATCAATAAATGCAAAAATCGAATGCATAGTCAAATTATCACATACTAGTGCTAAAAACATTGTCTTTAAACTTTATTCGAGACTTTTATCACAAAAAGTCTCAATCAAAGCAACTATCTTACTTCACCTAACACCAAACCTACCATATGAGACACGAAACCCTGAATGTCTCCTTTATGTGTAGTTCGAAGCACGAAAATTAGCTCAACCTATCTTTAAATCCTTTTACGGAATAAAATTACCAACGTAATTAAGCCAGAAAATTGAAAAGTCCCTTTATGAATTCCTACAATCTGGAAACTAACCCAAAATATCCTGAAACACCATTGCGGAAATTCTAAAATTTTTAGTATTGACATCAACAATACTGTAGTGTTGATGTCACCGGTGCATGTGCGTCGTTGGTGTGTGCAGCCTGATGTGTCAGATGCGTGCACTACACGTGTCAACGGGCTAAAACACCGTTGACGCGTGTGGCTCACGCGCCCATACTCGTAGACGCACCAATCATGTATGGCGTGTGTGTCACACGCACGACCATGCGTTTGCACCCATATTCGTGTTGTGTTGGGGCAGTTGGTGGACGTGTGTATTTACATGCGTGGCTAGAAAGTGGTGGAGCCACCTGTCACTAACCACCTTTGAGGTGGTACTGAAGCTGAACTCGTTGCTTCATCGGCAGGTGATTTTTGGTGATTCCTGAACCGGTTTTTTGTGTTTTATGTGCCATTTTGGACCCATTTTTTATAACTAATCTCATGTGCACCATTTTCAAGCGTCCATACATGTGAATTTTTTTTTCAAAAAACGGATAAAAAATTGAAAATCCTAATGGATAAAAATACGAAAAATTTCATTTTTAATCTTCTAATCACGTAACCGCTTTTATAAAACATGTAACATGTAGCATGAATCTTATTACGTACTTCGGATCCTACTTTAAAGGGAAATAAACGAAATAAATGCAGAAATACCTATTTTCTGTTACATCACACATTCAAGATGGTTTTCGATGCCAAAACGAGTTCCAATCAATTGGGACCTTCAAGAGAACTCCTCATTAGATTGTGGCTAACGCCTTTCTATAGTTTTCTCAATACGTAAGCTTTCTTAATGGATTAGAGATTCCGTGTGTTTGTGAATGATATAAACAATTGCAGGAGACTTTAAACTTTATATATAGCTTTTATATTACGCTTGCCTATCATAGACCTGATATGAGACAATCCACACTGATCGAGATTTTTTTTCACTTGACCTCGACCCATTGACTTGGATTATTTATTGAGTCACTTTATTATCTTTATCCGGACCAATTTACATAACTTAACCAACAAGTTATTGAAAAATCGAAAAAAGGAATTAAATGTTGTCTAATTTTATAATAAATGTGAAAAATATACAACATAAAATTCATTTAATGTATTTCAATTTATTTTGTTTCTTAACATCCTTGTTAAGACGGTAATATCTCATCCCTTCATTCTTGGAAAAACATTAAAAATAGAAATTAAAATTACAGAATACTTTCCAAAATTAAACAGACATTTTGTAAAACAAGATTCGTTCGTGGCCCAGGTAACTCCCTCAATCTCTATCATTTTCTCCGTCTATCTCGTCTATCCATTTTGCATCTGAGTCATCTACTCATGTGGGGTCACATGAGTGGATGACTTCGAATCTAGTGTGATAGAATAAAACAGGAGAAAATAAACGAGATCGACCATCCAGGTAACTTGCAGAGTTGAAGGGCGGAGTTGGGCAAGTTACGGATGGTGATCTCTGTCTTTTCTCTGTCTATACATCACTTTGTATCTCAGTCATCTACTCGTGTGGGGTCTACGTGAGTGGATATTCACTCTATAAATGGATAGAATAAAACGGAGAAAATAAACGAGATCGACCATCCAGGTAACTTGCCCAACTCCGTCCTTCAACTCGGTCCTTCATAAGCAGTTTTATATAAGATGAATAATGGCCCACATGAGTAGATGACTCAGATACAAAGTGGATAGAATAGGACAGAAGAAAATAGACAGGGATCAGCCATCCAGGTAACTTGCCCAACTCCGTCCTTCAACTCGGTCCTTCATAAGCAGTTTTATATAAGATGAATAATGTTGGATCGGAAATAAGATGCTCGAAGTCGTTATCCCATAATAAACATATTTAACAAAGGGGATTCGGTAGCATGCGGCATGATTAGACCCACGTGGCGCAAAACTGAACCTGCAGTCACTGTCCATCGGTGGGTTAGGCCACCAATGGGATTTCGTGATGCAAAGCATGCGAAGTTTGGAGCCGTCCGAAATGTTTATTTGCCCCAGAATCAACTAATGATCATTAATTGGACATCACAGTAAATGCCTACTTAACCAGTAGTTTATATACATCCAAGAAAACTATATATAAACAAGATGAGAGTTGTGATATTATTCGTAAGTTAATTAGCCCGTCGCTTCAAAGGGATGGGAACAAAGTGACCTCACACACTAAACAATTTCCCGTTCACCATCATCATCATGTTCTTCACACACAAACCTCGCTCTATCTCTCTCAGTATGTCTTATGCTCCGTTACGCATCTATTATAATTTCTACACGATTTCATATTTAACATTATAACCATCAATTACTTGGCCATCTAATAATAATATTGCGCAATTGGACTATTACTTGATCAACAAACATTTCCCTCAGATTCTTTACCCTTAATGATGAGTACAGGGGTTGCTTCCAGGTTATTGTTTTCTCCATAAAAGTAAAGGATGTAAAGTAGGAACCGCAACCCCTAAAACTATATATATAAAAAAAGAGTTACTCATTAGATATAACTATGCGATAATATGATATAACAACAATAGAATACTGATGGTGGCATAAAATAGAAAAGCTAATGATTCTTAGGAAATAGCATCGATTATATGGCAACAGAACACTCTTAGCGAAGGCTGAATCGTATATCTTTATGCATAATTTGACATAGATAGTCTCTGCAATGGTTATAAAGTATACACGAGATAGAAAGAAAGGCGTTCAATGTGTGGGCGTAAGGAACAAACTATTAAATGACTATACAACTTTGCAAGTTGATTCTTTATATTTGTATTCAAATGATATTCTGGGCTGAAATGCGGACTGACTGGAGCACTCGCTCAATGACCCTTTCTAGTATTAATTAAACATTAGTAACATTTGGTAAAGGGTAAATTGCAACCATCTTACTTCAGAAGTGGAGATGCAAAGAACAATTTTACTAATTACATTGTCTTTTAAATTATAATTAAGACTCGTTAAAATGAAAAGCATTAGAAGTGGAATTTGTGCACTATTCTTCTTGTGTATTTGTTGCCGTTCGGATGTCAATCATAATAGACGACTAGAGTTTAAGAATCGGATGGGTGGGACTCGCAACTATAATATACTATTTAGGCTCACATCATGTTTCAACCACTTTGTTGTCCCTTGATTCTTTTATATATCTATCTAATTCAGCGATTAACAAAATTTATTATAAGAAGAGCTACAAATCATAGCAACCATACCATATCGGATGGATGTCCACAGATACTCTTGATTGCATTCTGTACTAGCAAATATGAATATCAATCATGTGGCTGACATAAAACAAACGGTGGAGATCAAATAATAGATGAAGGTTTCAAAACAGGAGTACAGTAGGGTCCATGCAATGCATGGTGATGTTAATGGAGTTTTGTGGGGGAAACAAATATAAGTGTGCAAGGGATTGAGTAGTGATGCTCTATATAAGGTCCAAGAAATAATCATCATCAACCACAAGCCTCCATAGCCTCCCTTTATATTGGCCAACCTACCCAACACTATCATCACCTTGTCGGCCTCTTTTATCTTCTACATAAAACGCCACACGTCCCTTTAAGCCTTGAAATCCACGGTTCCATTCAATATATCTCTTCAGTCCCATTGATTAGCTTCAACTATTATAGTCGCAACTCACAACCTCTCTCTTTCTCTGCGTATTAAATCCATGAAACAGCAACAGATGAACCTTCAAAGAAACGCTAGCTGTTGTCGGAGCACAAGAAAGATCATTCCTTCGAGATCAACAGCGACCATCCCTGATCATGAAGAGAGCATCTCCGATAAGTTACTTGTTACGAGAGGTTCTCCCGTCTCCTTAGAACGTCTAAACAAAGTCCATTCTAAATTTTCTTCTCTTCTTCGTTCACTAATCAAAATCATAGCCTTCCCAAGTGTAATTGTGCCCACTTGTAAATGGCTTCCTATCCCAACCCACCTCTCCTTAACCCCTACGCTAGGCCGGAAAATCACCGGAACACTCTTCGGTCACCGCCGTGGACACGTCAGCTTCGCAGTCCAGGACGATCCTCGTTCAGAACCAGTGTTATTGCTCGAACTAGCCATGTCAACGTCGATGTTAGTTAAGGAAATGTCCTCAGGTCTTGTAAGAATCGCTATGGAATGTGAGAAGGTTCATGCTCAGGTCCAGACACACAACAGAGAGCGGTCTTGTAATAAACTGTTTAATGAACCGAATTGGACCATGTACTGCAATGGAAGGAAGTGCGGTTACGCCGTGACACGTTCTTGTACGGACTCCGACTGGCATGTGCTCAGCACAATCCAGAGCGTCTCCGTCGGTGCCGGAGTTATTCCGGTGGTGGAGGACGGACGGAAGAGCTGTTCCGAGGGCGAGTTACTCTACATGAGAGCCCGGTTCGAGCGAGTTGTCGGAAGTCGTGATTCGGAGGCCTTCTACATGATGAATCCAGATGGCAATGGAGGACCTGAACTCAGTATTTTTCTTCTGAGAATATAGAAAGTAAATTAAAAAAGAAAGGGAATACTGAAATGAACAAAAAGTGTGTTATTTGTGGATTATTATTATTAATAGTTGATATTAGTTGGAGATGCTTTGTTTGGATTTATTAGTTAATTACATGTATGATGTAATTTATTCTTATCTTTTTACATATAAAAAAATGAGTTTTCTTTTGTTTTGGTGTACTTGTTGTACATACTACACAGGTTTATTGAGATTAACCAAATTAACTTGACCTGAACCGTGGAATAATGAAAAGAAGCTGACAGATCGACAAAGCAAAGAATTAGATTAGCTAAAGAAATCTTTGTTGTGCTTAATTATGAGTCTTTTGGTTTAAAGAAGAAGAAGAAGACGATGCTATGATATGTGTGCATATGCACGCGTGCTTGCCGCTTTCACGTCCAGTTAAACAGTTAACACGATCCGCTTGGACTTCTTGTTCATGATTGATGTTGCCTAGAAGCATGGGATTCTTGAATTTAGTGCTTTTAAGCTATGGTGAGGAACAGAACAGGATCTCAGGTTACCAACATTGAAAAGTAGAACATATTTGGGTTTAAAAGTAATATGAGCGTGATTATTGGGATAACAATCCAATTTGTTTAATGCAAGCTGAGATTCCTTCCAATGTCCAATCTCCACTGATCAGGGATGACAATAGGTAGGGTTCGATTCAGGTTATACTCAATCCATATTTAGGGGTGTTCAAGAAAACCCGCGAACCTGTAAACCGAACCTGAACCGCATGAACCGAACCTGTAGATAAGGTTAACCAAACTCGAGTTCGAGTTGGTTCGAACCAACCTGAAAAATCGGGTTTATAGTTGAGTTCGAGTTTAACTTGTAGTTACAGTTAACCGAACCTAAACCGCACCTATAGCAGTTAACCGAATCGAACCTGATTTAAACTTGAACCTGAAATACCAAAAAAACCTATCATATATTTAGATATAATTTAAGAGGATATTAATAATAATAAATTCACTAATATTTACTATATTAATTCTTGAGTGAAAAAGAGAAAAGGAAAAAATTACTTTAATTATATGTTATTAAACGTTAATCTTAAACATTGACATTATAAGTGACAACTAATGTATAACACTCAATACTTCTACTTCAAATAATAATTAATATGTGTCAAAGTTATTGATCGATGTATTAAACTATTAATAAAAAATTCATTGACTAAAATAATATAATCATTTAGAAATTAATAAGTGTAAAATACATTTATTAAGAAATCCTACAATTTTAGTTTTTAAGGCACATATATTAGCTTGGATATTTATGAGATATTATAAACATTAAACATGCAAGTAATCTGATTCTTAAAATATATAATATTGTTGCTAATAAATAATAATATAATAATGATGTATTGTACAAATACAAATATAGTTTTATTTATTAGAAATGAATGAAAAATGAGTTGATTTAGTAATAGACTATAGGATTATATTTTTTTATACTACGCTTTTTATAATATAATATTTGAAGTTTTAACTATGATATTAATTGCATTTTCTACACTAAGTTGCAATAAGAAAATGATTCTTTTTATTTATTAGTTATTATTATTTTTGTTGGACCCGATCTTTCAATTGGAAATTAGAAATATGAAAATGAAAATTTGATAAGAGTTTTGTATATGAATTGAGTTATAGATATTTTTGCCTTAAGGAAATTGATGAGAAAAGATTTGTTTGATTAGATAACTTTGGGTTTCAAATAGATTTGTATGGATTATGAAAGTTCAAGTGGATTGAAATGGAAGTTGAAATTAAGAAATAGAAAGTGAAAGTGTAAGATTTTGAAGAAATTAGAAAGCAAAGACAATTTATTTGGTTATGCATGTGGTGTTTTAAGTTAGATTATTGTAAGAATAAGATTTCAGTCATATGTGGAGAATGATGGAGTTTTGTATCTTTTGTACTTGGACTTGAATACTGATGTTGTAGCATGGCTTAGAATGCCATTTAATTTTATAAACATTTATCTTATGATGTTAATGAGACATGGATTTATATATGGATATGAAAGATCAATTGGGTAAGAATATCAATTGTGTATAGATTTGTGTGTTTTGTGTTTGAGAGGATTTAGTTGAAGAGCTTGTGGTGATGTGTTGATATGTGAAGTTGATGTGTTGGAATGGGGTTTAGAAACTTCAATGGCAAATCTGTACTGATCTAGAGATATTTGGCCAAAGTGGTTTTAATGAAAGTTGTAGTTCATGTTGCCAGCTTTCTAACGCCATAAAGTATGCAATTTTTCGATATCGGGGCAAGAAGTTATGATAAATTGAAGTTTGGATATTGCTCAGGTGATTGCTAAACGAGCAAAAACTTTGATTGAAAAATTAACTTAACTAGAGGTTGAAGTTACTTTGGAGTTCTTTATGAACATTGTAGAGGTTGTTTTATCTTTCCATTGATATAAAACATGAAAATATTGGACAAGAGAGTAGAAAGAGTGATCTTGGTATGAGTTGTGATAAGGAAAGATTTGGAGACAAGATTGGTAGTGATCTGAAAAATGTTCACTGAATATGCTTCAGTATTTTAACCATAACGTTTTCTCTAGTAATCCAAACGAGATGATTCTTAATTTGGATTAAACTAGAGACATATGGCTACATTTTGTAAGAAGACATCGAATTTCAATTATGTGCCTAAGAGTCTCAAATATTGTCATGAAGTTAAGAATTGGGTGCAGTGTTGGTGCAGGAATGAAAGTCTTATCTTCTGACTTTAGGGGTAATTTTGGAATTGATAAAGATAGATTTTGGCAAAATTTCCTTCTGTAAAGTAGTAGATTTTTCTCTTAGCTTTCCAACGAATCAAACCGTGTCTAATTTAGAGTTCTGAGTAGAAAGTTATGATTTTTCTAAGTGTGGATGTTCTGGAGAAGGGGGTCAGACGAAATTTTGCGTCTATGCTGACATCATCGTCTGCTTTTGTGTTTTTGACTCCTCTTCCTTCTTTTGGCCATAACTTTTTGTGTAGACCTCCGATTGAGTCGATTTTCGAAGCATTGGATTCCTAAGACATTTTTCTATCTTTTCATACTACAAAGATCAGTTTTGGAATTAAATGGAGAAAGATAGCTCGGATTTTCGTGAACTGATCGGTTATAAAAGTTTGAACTGTGTTCAGTGTTTTAGAGATATCTTGATCGGTAGAGCTCCGATCGATTTGATTCTTTTTGAAAATGAAAATAGAGACATGGGACTACAAATGTTATGAAGGAGCCGATTGACAATGTAGCCTCTAAGACTTCCAAATTCGGGTCGGAAGTTAGGTGTAGTGTTCAGCCTCGGGTCTGAAGAACAGACTTCAGTATTTTAGAGATATCTTTAGCTATAGAACTCCGATTGATCCGATTCTTAAAGGGTTGGATTTTTAAGAGATAGAGGAACATTTCTCTAGAAGAAAGTTTTGTCAAATGGATTCATTTATCTGATCGAAATAATCAGACAATATGTCAGTTTTAAAGACCAATGGAGGGGTAATTTTGGAAGTTTACTTAAAGGGTTAAGTTTATAGGCTTAAATGGAGGGACTTATGAGTCATTCCTCATTCATTAAATGTCATGGCACTATAAAAGCAAGTGAGCTGTGGTTTTTATCAAGGGAAGCAAGACATTTGAACAAAGAAAAGAACAAAAGAGAGAAGGGAGAGCAAGTTTCGGTGGAGAAAAAGGGGAGAAAGCTAGGGCTCGATTTTTCTAACACTTGAAGAGAGATCTTAATGTCATTCCAAGAGAGAAAAAGGTGGAGGATGAAGAGAGCTTCCCCTTGAACCAAGAAAATCTGAAAATGGAGGAGAAATGAGGTAAGAGCAATTTTTAAGATTTGAGTTTCTCTTGAAGTTTTGGTTTAGAATCATGGAAAATGGAATGGGTTTGTGGAGTATGAAGTAAATTTTGATGATTGCTAAGTACTATGGGTTTAATTTTGGATGGAAATTAATTAGGGTTTATGCCCAAATTTGAAATTTTGGGATTTTGGAAATTTGATATTTAGATAGCTTGAATATGAGAGGAATTGATATTTCCTAAGTTCAATTTGAGAAATTAAGTTAATTATGATATTGAATTTGATTGGATTGGTTTAGGTTCAATTTATAATTTGGGGGTTTTTGGAATTAGTGATGTAACTATCTTGGAATTAGTAAGAATTGATGACTTATGCATCAAATTGAAGGATTAAGTTATTTATGAGATTAAATTTTGATGAAATTGATTTAGGGAATTTTCAATTGGAAGGAAGAAAGGAGAAAAGGTCAAATTGAAGCATTGGACAAGATGCTAGCATGGATATGAGGTGGGTAGTATATTTATTTATTGAATTATAAGCTAAATGTGAATTTTTTGAAAATTAAAGAAAGCAAAATTTGATTTTTGATAAATTATTATTGATAAAAATGTTTGAAAAAGGATGTAAATGTTTGAAATTATGATTTCAAAGGAGTAAAATGAGTTTTAGAAAATGCAAGACTTATGAATTTCATGGTTTTCAAATTATGTGATTTATGATTTGAATGATTTAAAGAATTAGTGCATATATTGTGATGCATATGTGATTTACGTGAATTGCATTAGATTGATTATGTGCAATTATGTGGATATATGCTTGTGTCATTTATGACACAATTTGATGTTATGAGTTGAAAAGGGTAAAAAAATCAAGATTTTCGAAAAGTGCCTTGAGCAATCAATTCGTTTTTATTATGTGTTAAGTGGGTTTGGTCGGGTCCTTTAATGAGTCGTATTGTCTCTACTGTTATAGCCTTCTCCGGCTGCCGCTAGTGGCATAGGAGTTCGATCTCGGACTCCCCTCATTCACTGTTGCCTGAAGCGCTTATCTTGAGAATGTGCGAAGACGTCTGTTAGACCGAACCAAACCAATTACGATGTGTTATGTGTTTTAATTTGACTATGATGTGATGCATTCATGTTTAAGACTGTGCATGTTTTGAAAAAGGTTTGAGATTTTGAGAAACGAGAAAGTAAATTTTTCAAGCATGAAATTCCTAAAACTGGATTTAAATGTTTTGAAACAAATGAAAATTTTGAAAAAATCTTAGAAAGTGTTGATGAAATTGAAAAGTTTGAAAATGAGTTTTTGGAGAAATTCTTAAATGGGAAATGTTTGAAAAGTTTAAAAAAAATAAAAGATTTTTCCGCTTATTGTTCAGGTTTATAAATATATTATCCACGAGCTTCGAGCTCACCCCTTTCATCCCCATCTCCGTGTTTTTACAGGAGATCGGATGGAAGACGAGTATGATGTCAACCCGATAGTTTTGTATGCTTTGTTTTATGTGTAATGTTGGAGTTTAGTTTTGAAGTTGTGAAAAGGTTTATGGATTATGTATTGATTTTGTTTATGGCTTGAAAAGTCATTATGTAAATTTATGATGTATTTCAGTTATGAGTTATGTATGATTGTGGAATAGATTTTGTACGTAACCTTGAATTGAGATGTATTATGGATTGGAATGATGAAGTGTTTAGAACTAAGATTGGGTTTCTGCTGGTGTTTGGATGCCGGACGGGAGGTCCGATGATTCTGCATTGTGTTTGGACATTTTAGAAGTGTTTTTGACTCTTTGCAAATTTTTGGGATGTCAAAATACAGCCATTATGCTGCCGAAATTTCGGTTAAATTTCGATAAAATGGGTTTAAAGAAATGAGTTTGAGGATTTATATGATTGTATAAGAAATGATTAAGATGAATTAAGTGAATTGAAATTGGTGAGGATGAGTTTCCAAAAAGGGAATTGTATGGAATGGTTATAATTTGAATGAGATTGATTCAAGAGAAAAGGAATGAATAAAGAGGAAAAAAAATTATACCAGATTTGAAATGTCTTAGGGTTTCCAACGCGACAGTGATTCCTAAAAGATTTGTTCACGGGTGTCGGAATTTGTGTTTCAATTCAATTGGATCGTTTGTTTGGTTTGTCTTCGAGCCAATTCGATTTATTCTATTTGAATCCGCTTTGTTTCCTTCGTGTTACTTTCTGCTTTTCGGTTGGGATCCGGTGATTATTTGATTGATTTTAGGAATATGTGAATGAATGAGAGTGAAATTTCATGATGATTAGGCTTCGACAATTTTGTGAATTGATTTTGGGCATTGATGACTTGAATAATGAGATGGTGATGGAGATATATGTATAGAAAGTCAAAAGATTAATGTGAAGGATGAATTGATTTTGAATATTTGCGAGCTGAAATGAAAAATGCTAGAAAGATGAGATTAATGACAGAAATATATGTATGGAAGATCAATAGGTTGATTTTGAATGATAAAGATATATATATATATATATGGAAGTTCAAAAGGATTAAATTGAATGGTATTGGTCCATATTAAGGTTATTAAGAATTGGACCATTGACTTGTGTAAATCTGTTAAGAATTATTGATGTGATATGATCTTGGTGGTATTTGATACAAGAAGTGATAAATTGTGAGTAAGTGAGAAATATGTATGATGAGGAATTAGTTCAGAAAGTGATTGAATATGATTAATTGAAGAGATTATTTGAGAGAATAAGTTACTTGGTGACTCTTTCGATAGGAATTTCGAGGGCGAAATTCTTTTAAGAGGGGGAGAATTGTTGGACCCCGATCTTTCAGTGAAAATTAGAAATATGAAAATGAAAATTTGATAAGAGTTTTTGTATATGAATTGAGTTATAGATATTTTTGCCTTAAGGAAATTGATGAGAAAAGATTTGTTTGATTAGATAACTTTGGGTTTCAAATAGATTTGTATGGATTATGAAAGTTCAAGTGGATTGAAATGAAAGTTGAAATTAAGAAATAGAAAGTGAAAGTGTAAGATTTTGAAGAAATTAGAAAGCAAAGACAATTTGTTTGGTTATGCATGTGGTGTTTTAAGTTAGATTATTGTAAGAATAAGATTTCAGTCATATGTGGAGAATGATGGAGTTTTGTATCTTTTGTACTTGGACTTGAATACTGATGTTGTAGCATGGCTTAGAATGCCATTTAATTTTATAAACATTTATCTTATGATGTTAATGAGACATGGATTTATATATGGATATGAAAGATCAATTGGGTAAGAATATCAATTGTGTATAGATTTGTGTGTTTTGTGTTTGAGAGGATTTAGTTGAAGAGCTTGTGGTGATGTGTTGATATGTGAAGTTGATGTGTTGGAATGGGGTTTAGAAACTTCAATGGCAAATCTGTACTGATCTAGAGATATTTGGCCAAAGTGGTCTTAATGAAAGTTGTAGTTCATGTTGCCAGCTTTCTAACGCCATAAAGTATGCAATTTTTCGATATCGGGCAAGAAGTTATGATAAATTGAAGTTTGGATATTGCTTAGGTGATTGCTAAGCGGGCAAAACTTTGATTGAAAATTGACTTAACTAGAGGTTGAAGTTACTTTGGAGTTCTTTATGAACATTGTAGAGGTTGTTTTATCTTTCCATTGATATAAAACATGAAAATATTGGACAAGAGAGTAGAAAGAGTGATCTTGGTATGAGTTATGATAAGGAAAGATTTGGAGACAAGATTGGTAGTGATCTGAAAAATGTTCACTGAATATGCTTCAGTATTTTAACCATAACGTTTTCTCTAGTAATCAAAACGAGATGATTCTTAATTTGGATTAAACTAGAGACATATGGCTACATTTTGTAAGAAGACATCGAATTTCAATTATGTGCCTAAGAGTCTCAAATATTGTCATGAAGTTAAGAATTGGGTGCAGTGTTGGTGCAGGAATGAAAGTCTTATCTTCTGACTTTAGGGGCAATTTTGGAAATGATAAAGATAGATTTTGGCAAAATTTCCTTCTGTAAAGTAGTAGATTTTTCTCTTAGATTTCCAACGAATCAAACCGTGTCTAATTTAGAGTTCTGAGTAGAAAGTTATGATCTTTCTAAGTGTGGATGTTCTGGAGAAGGGGGTCAGACGAAGTTTTGCGTCTGTGCTGATATCATCGTCTGCTTTTGTGTTTTTGACCCCTCTTCCTTCTTTTGGCCATAACTTTTTGTGTAGACCTCCGATTGAGTCGATTTTCAAAGCGTTGGATTCCTAAGACATTTTTCTATCTTTTCATACTACATAGATCAGTTTTGGAATTAAATGGAGAAAGATAGCTCGGATTTTCTTGAACTGATCGGTTATAAAAGTTTGAATAGTGTTCAGGTTTTTAGAGATATCTTGATCGGTAGAGCTCCGATCGATTTGATTCTTTTTGCAAATGAAAATAGAGACATGGGACTACAAATGTTATGAAGGAGCCGATTGACAATGTAGCCTCTAAGACTTCCAAATTCGGGTCGGAAGTTAGGTGTAGTGTTCAGCCTCGGGTCTGAAAAACAGACTTCAGCATTTTAGAGATATCTTGAGCTATAGAACTCCGATTGATCCGATTCTTAAAGGGTCGGATTTGTAAGACATAGAGGAACATTTATCTAGAAGAAAGTTTTGTCAAATGGATTCATTTACCTGATCAAAATAATCAGACAAGATGTCAGTTTTAAAGACCAATGGAGGGGTAATTTTGGAAGTTTACTTAAAGGGTTAAGTTTATAGGCTTAAATGGAGGGACTTATGAGTCATTCCTCATTCATTAAATGTCATGGAACTATAAAAGCAAGTGAGCTGTGATTTTTATCAAGGGAAGCAAGACATTTGAACAAAGAAAAGAACAAAAGAGAGAAGAGAGAAGGGAGAGCAAGTTTCGGTGGAGAAAAAGGGGAGAAAGCTAGGGCTCGATTTTTCTAACACTTGAAGAGAGATCTTAATGTCATTCCAAGAGAGAAAAAGGTGGAGGATGAAGAGAGCTTCCCCTTGAACCAAGAAAATCCAAAAATGGAGGAGAAATGAGGTAAGAGCAATTTTTAAGATTTGAGTTTCTCTTGAAGTTTTGGTTTAGAATCATGGAAAATGGAATGGGTTTGTGGAGTATGAAGTAAGTTTTGATGATTACTAAGTACTATGGGTTTAACTTTGGATGGAAATTAATTAGGGTTTATGCCCAAATTTGGAATTTGGGGATTTTAGAAATTTGTGATTTAGATAGCTTGAATATGAGAGGAATTGATATTTCCTAAGTTCAATTTGAGAAATTAAGTTAATTATGATATTGAATTTGATTGGATTGGTTTAGGTTCAATTTGTAATTTGGAGGTTTTTGGAATTAGTGATGTAACTATCTTGGAATTAGTAAGAATTGATGACTTATGCATCAAATTGAAGGATTAAGTTATTTATGAGATTAAATTTTGATAAAATTTATTTAGGGAATTTTCAATTGGAAGGAAGAAAGGAGAAAAGGTCAAATTGAAGCATTGGACAAGATGCTAGCATGGATATGAGGTGGGTAGTATATTTATTTATTGAATTATAAGCTAAATGTGAATTTTTTGAAAATTAAAGAAAGCAAAATTTGATTTTGATAAATTATTATTGATAAAATGTTTGAAAAGGATGTAAATGTTTGAAATTATGATTTCAAAGGAGAAAATGAGTTTTAGAAAATGCAAGACTTATGAATTTCATGGTTTTCAAATTATGTGATTTATGATTTGAATGATTTAAAGAATTAGTGCATATATTGTGATGCATATGTGATTTACGTGAATTGCATTAGATTGATTATGTGCAATTATGTGGATATATGCTTATGTCATTTATGACACAATTTGATGTTATGAGTTAAAAAGGGTAAAAAAAATCAAGATTTTCGAAAAGTGCCTTCGGGCAATCTGAATTCCGTTTTTGTTATGTGTTAAGTGGGTTTGGTCAGGTCCTTTAGTGAGTCAGCGCTGTCTCTACCTATTATAGCCTTCTCCTGGCTGCCCGCTAGTGGCATAGGAGTTCCAATCTCGAACTCACCTCTGTTCACGACTGCACAGAACCGCTATGCGAGAATGTGCAGTACGTCCTGTTAGGACCGAACCAAACCAATTCTGATGTGTTTTGTGTTTTTAATTTGACTATGATGTGATGCATTCATGTTTAAGACTATGCATGTTTTGAAAAAGGTTTGAGATTTTGAGAAACGAGAAAGTAAAATTTTCAAGCATGAAATTCTTGAAACTGGATTTAAATGTTTTGAAACAAATGAAAATTTTGAGAAAAATCTTAGAAAGTGTTGATGAAATTGAAAAGTTTGAAAATGAGTTTTTGGAGAAATTCTTAAATGGGAAATGTTTGAAAAGTTAAAAAAAAATAAAAGATTTTTTCGCTTATTGTTCAGTTTATAAATATATTATCCACGAGCTTCCGAGCTCACCCCCCTTTCATCCCCATCTCCGTGTTTTTTACAAGAGATCGGATGGAAGACAGTATGATGTCAACCCGATAGTTTTGTATGCTTTGTTTTATGTGTAATGTTGGAGTTTAGTTTTGAAGTTGTGAAAAAGGTTTATGGATTATGTATTGATTTTGTTTATGGCTTGAAAAGTCATTATGTAAATTTATGATGTATTTCAGTTATGAGTTATGTATGATTGTGGAATAGATTTTGTACGTAACCTTGAATTGAGATGTATTATGGATTGGAATGTTGAAGTGTTTAGAACTAAGATTGGGTTTCTGCTGGTGTTTGAATGCCGGACGGGAGGTCCGATGATTCTGCATTGTGTTTGGACATTTTAGAAGTGTTTTTGACTCTTTGCAAATTTTTGGGCTGTCAAAATACAATCGTTATGCTGCCGAAATTTTGGTTAAATTTCGGTAAAATGGGTTTAAAGAAATGAGTTTGAGGATTTATATGATTGTATAAGAAATGATTAAGATGAATTAAGTGAATTGAAATTGGTGAAGATGAGTTTCCAAAAAGGGAATTGTATGAAATGGTTATAATTTGAATGAGATTGATTCAAGAGAAAAGGAATGAATAAAGAGGAAAAAAAATATACCGGATTTGAAATGTCTTAGGGTTTCCAACGCGACAGTGATTCCTAATAGATTTGTTCACGGGTGTCGGAATTTGTGTTTCAATTCGATTGGATCGTTTGTTTGGTTTGTCTTCGAGCCAATTCGATTTATTCTATTTGAATCCGCTTTGTTTCCTTCGTGTTACTTTCTGCTTTTCGGTTGGGATCCGGTTCCTGGATCGGGTCCCAACATTTTTTGTTTTAACATAATAAAATAAGATTTAATGATGTTAGAAGAATAGTTTTTTTTAATCAATGAGATCTAGTAAAGCAGTTCATTTCCTCATTGTTGCATCTGAGTCGGTTTTTAGTACAGGAGGTTGAGTGCTTGATTTATTTCGTATCTCTCTTATTTCAAAGATGGTGAAGGCTATTGTTTGTGGACAAGATTGGTTGAGAAAATCACAAGCTCCTCTTTACGTGGAAGAAAGACTTGAAGAACTTGAACAAATTGAATCAAGTAATCTAATTTACTTTACCTTGTTTTAATATAAAAATAAAAAAAATTCTTTTTCAATTAAAAAAGAAATAACGAGTTTAACTCTTTTAATTCTTTATTTTCTACAGATGTGACTTCATGTATAATAGTGGATCATCCTACCATCCTATTCAAAGAATAATTGTTTAATAATTTATCTTTTTTTTCTAGTATGAATCTTTTATAA